>JBAMHV010000003.1:22773081-22794059 GCA_037177535.1 Pseudomugil gertrudae | reverse complement strand
GGGCCAAGAGGTCCTGCTTTGTGCAGTTCCCCATCCACGTGATGATGCTCCCACACAGGATGCTCTCAATGATGCAGAAGTAAAAGTTCTTGAGCACCCTGAGAGGGAGCTTAAAGTCTCTCAGTCGTCTGAGGAGGTCCAGATGCTGTCTGGCCTTCTTCACAGCTGTTGTGATGTGCTGAGTCCAGGTGAGGTCCTGTGATATGGTCACTCCCAGGTACCTGAAAGTGTCCACACGTTTTAATATATTGGTTGTGTTTGTGTTTTTCTTCTTTGTTCCCTCATGACAAACATGTTGTTGAATGACAAAAAAGAATCTTTAACTAAATTTACTAAAAATCAGAGTAAAATACATACCTTCAATAGACAACTGAACAATAAAATGTATGTCAAAGAGCAGGAGTGTGTGTATAAGGTTAAAAAGCATAATCCTGATTAACTGGGAGAGAAAAGGTGTAAAAGTTGTGGTCTCTTTTTCCCTAAATTTATCTAAGAAAATGTTTATTGTGTCATCATTTTGCTCCTCCATATATCTGATGAGCAGTGATATTTTAGCATAACATTTTATGACACAGTACTCAGGTATAAAAAAGCTGAAATGGTCATTAAGTTATTATTTGCGTTTTTGTTTGCATGTTTTTTATGTGACAATTTATTCAAACATAATCCCAGTTATAGTCATTATACAGCTAAACATAGCAAGAGGTTGTTCTAATTATATTACAAACTAAAGTGCTGCTAACAAAGTTGATCAGAATCAGCTAATTTCATATCGAAAATAAAACAATACATGAAGGCCCAAAATTCCCAGTTGCTCGCGATTGCAGCACGGACCTATCAGAGGCGTGTTTTACGTGTGTTAGCCCCGCCCCCTCCCTACTCGCAGCACGTACCTATCAGAGGCGTGTTTTACGTGTGTTAGCCCCGCCCCCTCCCTACTCGCAGCACGTACCTATCAGAGGCGTGTCTTACGTGTGTTAGCCCCGCCCCCTCCCCTACTCGCAGCACGGACCTATCAGAGGCGTGTTTTACGTGTGTTAGCCCCGCCCCCTCCCCTACTCGCCCTCTCTTCTGCTAAACGCTGATGTGTTACAAGCGTCAGACTTCCAAGTCTGCAAAAATGTTCAATTTTGGATTAAAGTCGTTGCTTTTTTTTCTCCTGGCTTTCCCCTGTGGCCTGATAACTGTCGGTAAGAGCTTTTCTTTACTTTCTGTTCACTTTAAAGCGGAATAGAGTTTCTTAGCCTCTTCATCTGTTTATCCATATTGACGTGGCATATTCTCACAACCCTGCACAGACAACTTTATTCTGTTACTTTAATTTGGATTACAACCAATAATCAGATATACTTATAAGGGAAATGAGAACACGTTGTAGGTCATCTCTCTCTGAGTTTAATGGAGAAGGTTGTGCCTGAACAGCTGCTGAATCTGTTGTATTTACATAAATATTACAGTTAAGTGTTGCTTCTGGAGTTGCAGAGGTGATTTTATCCAGATGTTGTAAATGAATGGTGATGAAACCACTACTAGCAGCTCCCTCATGCTGGGACACGTCACCATAGATAAGATGGGGACTTCTGTTTGGGTTTTATTTCTATTCCCACTGACCCACATTTAAATGAGTTTTAATTGATCAATTCAGTTATTTAGACAAAGCACACTTACTTTGTGCTGAAAACAGATTTGGTCATTGTAATATAATAAATACATTTTAAAAGTGTTATTTTAATTACACATTGTCATTTAGATGTTATTACGTATGTTATTGACAGTTATTTGATATTGAAGATGATCAGTCAATTATCAACCAGTGAGTTTTTTTACACAAGCCTGTCAAAGCCAATATTTTTATCTCAAACTACCCTGCTGTACCAAAACAGGCTTGAAAATCTACTTTTTAGTTGTACTTCAAGTGAAATAGTTTGTAGCATTATTTAACTTTAAAATTAATAGTTGTTATGCAAACTCACCTTTAGGTTCATCTATGAACAAATATCAGATCTAAAGTTTTTATCTTTAAATAGCATAGCATTAAATAGCAGATAGCATCTAGTGGAACAAACCTCTGATATTATTTACTGATAACTTGGTAGAAGAGTTGTAATTACACCTCTGTAATATGTTTTTTCTACACTAAAACTCTAACTATCTGTATTTTAGATGTAATATGCCGTAACAACCAAGTTCCTGGATTTTAATCCAGTCCTGACTCACACTCACTGCTCTGTCTTGTGAATTTATAGGACATGTCTATGCAGATACAGACTCAGGTGAGGACATTATTGATGAAGCTGATGCTGCTGTAGACGAAGACGAAGATGAGGATGAGGTTCTTGTTGAAGAAGACCAAATGCAAAACTCGGTATGTAGTGTCGTAGTATCTTTGATTATGAGTGAAAATAGTCCCTAAAACAGGCAAATCGACACACTTCTGAATCAATATGTCTGTTTATTATAAGAGATATTCATCGTGTTTATACATATCTGATCATTTTTCTTTATCAGGAAGGGGATGAAGATGACTCTGATGATGCTGCGGATAAACTCATCACTTCTCACCCTGATGCTGACACTACCATTATATTCACAACAGGAGAAGGTTGTTTAAGAGTTATTTTATTATCATTATCATCTCATTTGAGTGTTTTAGTAAACGGTAGAAATGTGTTGCTTTTTTTCTTCTTTTTGATGTGATAAAATCTTTGTTTGTGCTTCTTGTATTTATTCTACTCATGATGTGTGATTAATTTATTTCAAACATATTTAGAGTTTCCTGCCAATGAGATCGTGAGGTTCTTGGTGGGTTTCACCAATAAGGGCAGCCAGGCTTTCACGGTTGAGTCGCTGGAGGCGTCCTTCCGTTACCCACAGGACTTCCAGTTCTTCATTCAGAATGTGAGTCACCGGACATGACCTGCACCATGTGTATTTCATTCAATGCATGAAAAAAATAGTTTTATTCTCTTTAGAATAAACTTCACCATTTAAATCGGTATGTATATTTGTCTCATGTGATCTGTTTCATTTAGTTTTTTATTAAATTTCAGAAACCTTTTGTTAAACATTGATGGACCAAAAGTTTTTTTACATTAATTTATTCATTTTCCAAACTGCTTAATCCAGTTCAGGGTCGTGAGGGTCTTTTTACGTGTTTATTTTTGGCAGTGTCTTCATTTAAAAGCCTAGTTGATGTGTGCTTTTTGTGTAATAACTTCTTTAAATACCTGTTCTTATAGTTCACAGCTTTGCCCCTGAATACAGTCGTCCAGCCTCAGGCTCAGGCCTCCTTTGAGTACTCTTTCATCCCAACACAACCCATGGCCGGCCGTCCCTTCGGTCTCGTTATCCTCCTCAGCTACCACGATACTGAGGTAAAAATAAAGCTTTCCATCATTCCAGGTTCGGTGTGCATTAGAGGCAATATGATGGTTAAAATACAGTGTAATATATTATGCATTTAATCTGTGTTGCATTTTATGAAACTGCAAATAGTTTTTCTGCAACTTTACAAAAGTTACCTGATGTCTCTTCTGGCTTTATTTACGGTTATTTCTAAGGCGAGGAGCACGAATTGAAGTAGAAACCATCATCAGCAAATCAGCTTTATTTATATCATCAGCTTTATTTATTTCATTTAATCATTTTTACACCTTTATCTGTGAGGAGGTGTTCTGGCTGGGACTCTGCCCTCTTCTGGGCAGATGCTGGGTTGGCCCCGGGGTGTTGCTCTTCCCAGTGGTCCTCTGGACAGAGAGGTCTGATGTTTCTCCAGGTATCTGTTGGAGCCACTTCTCCAGTGTGGGGAACACGGCCCCCAGTGCTCCGTTGACTATGGGTACTGTTGCTTTCACCCTCCAGGCCTTCTCCAGTTCTTCCTTGAGGCCTTGATACTTCTCCAGTTTCTCATGCTCCTTTTTCCTGATATTTTCATCATCGGGGATGGATCTATCAATTACTACGGCTTTCTTCTGCTGCTTATCCATGATCCCTATGTCCGGCTGGTTGGCCACCACTATCTTATCCATCTGGATCTGGAAGTACCAGAGGATACCACCTTAGGGGGTGTTTCCCACTGGGTCTTAGGGGTCTCCAGTCCATATTCTACACAGATGTCCCTGTATACTATACCGGCTACTTGGTTATGGCCCTCCATGTATTCTTTACCTGCCATTATCTTGCACCCTGCTGTGTGGTTGTTTCAGGGGCTCCTTTGCACAGTCTGCAACTGGGGTCCTGTCTGGTATGTGCTGTCCTTCAGTCCAGCCTTCTCCAGCCACTGATAGGACTTGTTTATATCGGCCACTTCGATGATCTGCAGGTGGTACATCCCATGCAGGGGCTTTTCCTCCCATGATGGTTCTTCCACCTCGTGTGTGTGTGTGTGTGTGTCTATATAAAATAAATAGATAGATGGATACATAAAGCTCATCTTGACAAAGCAAATTTGCTCAGCATAATGCAGCAGCCAGACCATCATTCTGTCTGCTTTAATGCTGGTCAAGACAAGTTAAAAAAATAGAGACGCAGTTTGGTGATGTCACAGCTGCAGGATTTATTGCAAGCTGTGCTAAACAAATAAAGATATCTGGTAAACTATACATGACATTTCTTATATTTTGTCATTAAAAAGTAAAACCCAGTGGATCATTTTCTCCATCATATTTTAATGCTGATATCTGCTAATAAAAATCTACCATTTCTTAATAACATTATCTAAAAGTAGAAATTAATAACAGAGGATTAGACAGGGTTTTTTTTTTGCATGTTTTGATTAACAAGAAATGTATTTATAAAATGTTAAAGCTAGGGTAAAAATTAAGCTGAGTCACCTTTTAAAATATATTTAAATTTAAGAAACAGAATGAAATATCCAAAATATGGTTCAATAAACTGATGAAATGGAGGAATGGACAGGAATACTCTTTTAAACCACTTGTAATGTTTGTACCTCTTTCATCAGGGTACCGTGTTCCAGACCGCCATTTACAACCAAACTGTCACCATCACTGAGCGGGAAGAGGGACTGGATGGAGAAACGTAAGGCTAATTTCAGCTAAAGCTGCTGCTCCTCTGCAAACTGCAGCAATGGAAGGAAGTGTTAGCATATCTAAACACTGTGAAGTAAGCCTTAGCTGGATGTATTTAACAGATCTTCCAGTATAGTTCTGTTTGAAGTCTTAATAATTAAGATTATTTTGTCAACCTTGCATTTATTTGCACTGTCCCTTAAGCTTATCCAACTCTCTCTAAGGCCTCACACCACCAGCTTTGTCTGGATTCTGCAGCAAATGTAAAAACATTTTAGAGGGAGGTGTGAAATTGGCACTAGGAAATTAGCTGTCTGTATTGTGCTGCTGGTGCAAACTGTCACACACAAATTAGACAAGCAAAATCCTTCCTAAACTCTGGAGGCAGAGTTTGGTTAGCTTTCATACTATAACCCTTAATGTTTATTCTCCAAGATGCTGAGGAGCAGTCACAGCATTTGTGCTTCTGTGTTTTCATCTTCATATTAGAAAAAAATGTGTTTTATTCGCAGGATGTTCATGTACGTGTTTCTTGTTGGACTGGTGGCCCTGATGGTCTTTGGGATGTACCAGGTTCTGGAGTCGAGGACGGTATGTGTCTTCCGTCCATTGGCTCATTCCCAGTAGAGACCATGCAAATACTTTTTATCCACTTAAGAACATCTTACCCTTTGCTTTACCAGTTCTAATGGAGAGAAATATTTGTTGTTAGGTCAATATAGGTGCATACAAAGGGATGTGTTGTTCATCCTTCAGCCATCCATCAATTTTCTAACGCTTGATCCCAGAGCGGGGTCACGGGGGAGGTGGAGCCAATCCCAGCTGTCTGTTCATCCTTCATTTGAAATGGAAATAGTGGATACATTTTCATGTTTTTTTTTTCTGTGCATTTTGCAGAGGAAGAGGATTTCTGTGAAAATAGAGAAGGGCACCACTGGAATTAATGATGTTGACATCAGCTGGATTCCTCAGGAGACTCTTAATGCCATGAGTATGCTCATTTTACCTCCATCTGTCACAGTAACAACGGCCTTCATCATTTTCAGCGATTAGCCTCAACATCACATTGTCTGTGCATGTTTGACGAGGTGCTTTTTAATGTATTCTTCATCAAATACTCCTGTATCTAATAGTCCTGTCATTTACCTCCAGGTAAAGCGTCTCCTAAAACGTCTCCAAGGAAACGAACCAAAAGAGCTGCTGGTGCCGACCAGTAAACAGCTGCCTACCTCCATCCCTTTTCTTACTGTCCATCAGACTTTCAAATCTTCTCATTACAGGATTCCCATCATCAAGTTTTCACCATTAGCAATGAGTTAAAGATGGCTGTTTGGGTATCTGAGTCTGTCCAGCATCCTGGACTCTGCTACTGTCATCAGGGCAAAGTAAACACTAACAGGGATGAACATGTGCATAAAAAACAATAACGAGTTGTTAAATTAGGAAGCTACGGTACAGACTGTTCTCCAGAGAGGGCCAAGTTCATCCACATGAATGCTGTGAAGTCAGAATTGTTGATGAGTCCGGTGCTAATTTTATTTGGAGGTTTGTTACCTGAATTATCATGATTAAATGGAATCTGTGATTTTAAACCCAAAGTATTTTTTGTGGTATGAGGTTTTTTCAGTCCTCTGTAATCACGCTATTGTGCCTCATTTGCACTGCGTTTGTGGTGCCCTTTCCAAAGAAATGTGATGTCAAAAGAACGTCTGCTTTTTTAGAAACAATAAAAAGATTAATTTTATGCATTTTTTCTCAGTATCTATGGTACTGTTGTCACCTGCATCTTATTATGTTAAACTAAAAACTGACTAAAATCTTTGAATGTAGAAAAATAAGACTTGTGAACTTGCCCCATACAACCCTGAATTGGACTAAGCTGTGTAGAGAATGAATTAATGAGTAAACAAACAGGGAAGTGGAAATGCTCACACAATATGGGTTAAATAAATTCTAATGAGAACGTCTGACTGGTATTTTGATTTTAAAATCCAGTTCTTGGGGCTGATATCCTGCAGGAATACCTTTTATCCCAGCAGCAACACACCTGGTTGAAGTAAATGGGTCATTACCAGACTTGTGCAAAACTTGACAACAAGCTGTGAAGGTCACTTTAATTTTAATCAAGAGTGTTTCAGTCAGGAAACTATCATGAAGGGAGGTTTAGCTAATCTCAACCATTGCTTGAAACTGGGAGCTGGAAGAGATGGGCCATAACTGAAAGCTGTACGCCAGTTAGAAACATTAAGGGGCCTCATGTTAACCTACAGTCTGCTAATGATGTAATCTTTCACATATGATAGATCGTAAAGAGTTTAAGAGTAAAATCTATCATTCTATCATGAATTTAACAGGATGTTAAAGAAAACAAACTAAAAATAGAGATGTTAAATCGTTAAATTGTGAACATAAAAACAAGACATGGCTTCTAAAATAAGTAAATATACATTTACAACTTTGTTAGGCTTTTAAAAAATAAATATTCAAATAGAAATTAAACTTGAGTTACAAATAATCACGTGTCACATTATAAAATCCTAATGACATGTGAGGAAGAGGTGTATGATGACAGGGAGGGGTCCTCGCGCGGTGGATCCTGCTCGAGCTGTCCGGTGCTGATGATGAGCTCAGCGCGCGCAGGGGGGGGCAGGTAACGTCACGGAGCGAAGGAGGACTGTGCACACAAGCTTCCTCTTAATTCCCCATAAACACCGACTCGTGTCAGGAATGGGCAGCTAATCAGCTCGGTGTGATTCAGCGACCAGATTTCTCCTCACCCAGCTCCTCGCGCCCTCCTCCTGGCTGGAAATGGGATGATATGGGATTATTCATGTCGACGAAGATCGGAGGGATACTTGCGTTTGCCTTTGGTAAAATAGCTCGAGCTCCTTTTATCTTTCGGTAATGCCGCGAGCCGTAGGAGGTGGTTGGACAAAGAAAACTGTAAAACCTTTCTTCCATCTCTGCATGATGCTGATACTGTAGCTGTAATCTTTATTTATCTCCATCAGGGCAGCCCGGTGGTTATATGAGATCTGACTAAATTGCCTGTACAGCCAACGTTGTTGCTGTTTTTATGCAGTCTGGAGTCATCAATTAGATATTTAGACTCCTTTTAACTTCATTGTCACTTTTAATGATATTGGCAAATGTCTTAAATGGAGTTCAAATGGTAAAAGCTAAGTCTTATGCACAAATAATCATAATTAGAGAAGTTTTTATCCATTTCAAGATTAATAAACTTAGTGTAAATCATCTAAAACAGCAAAGGATGTACATGTCATTTATATGTGTGGCAAGTGTGTTAAAGAAAGCCATCTGCTGTTTGTGTGTTGCAGTTCTCCTGTCCCTTACTGTGCCAGGAGACCCTGCAGATGTGAAGTGTGAGAACGTTTATAAAGACTTCTCTGAATGTGTCCTGGAGCTGGGAGAGAGCATGGACAACTACCAAGAGAACGTGACCAGTGAGAGGGGAGTGGCAGCGGTGTGCAGGTGACAGTGATGTTATAAGGAAGATTCCTCTGTGCATCCTGGATGTGCACAGTAAAATGTGCAATCGTGTCTCGTTGAGGGAAAATGATCTAATAAGGAAATACTGGAGAGAATAGAGCAGATGCCGTGATCTCAGTGGAGACGAGAGAAATGAATGATGCTGAGACTCAGAGCCATTGTGCTAAATAATTTATAACTCTGCTGCAGCAGTAATGAAATTCCAGGGACTTTTTTTTGTCATTGTGTCTACACACACGCTACAATCCCCACATACTGTATTGAAGACAAAGATTTACACTTAAACCTTCTGGTGGAAATTGCCCTCTTGCATTATCATCAGAGATATTGTTTCACACTCAGATGCAGTTACCATGGTAATTGAAGCTCAGTCTGACTTGCAGTGCTGAAAGCGCTTGTTTGCTTGATTTGCCAAACAAATCAATCTACAGCAGCCTGTGCATATGCTGTTTTGACATTAAATATAGACTAGTGATCAACACCACAGTGATCTAATCCTTTGTTCACAGCCACTGGGAAGCTTTCCACACATGTGCCCTGACGGCGCTGTCCGACTGTCAAGAGGAAGTCAGCTCCATCTGGGAGACTCTGAGGCAGGACTCCAGGAAAATTCGCTTCCAGGGGAGTCTGTTTGACCTGTGCAGCCCCAGCGCCTCTCCCAGCCTGAGGTTGCCTCTAGCTGCGCTCATCCTGCCAGTGATGCTGGCCGTGGTAGGGCCCAACTGAGGACCTTGTAGGGATAGTTTAGGAGAGAGAGAGTGGTATATTCTGAGTTTCAGTCCTCCTGAGCACAACTCTAAAGCCAAGGATTTAAGAATAACAAAGAATTTTTTTGACAGAGAGCCATGAATGTCTGTGGCAAGACAATCAATTTATCTGTTTTGAATAATAATGTTTGAAATCTTCCAAAATACTTGTCGACAAATCAAAGCAGGTATATAAAAGTGAACATTGCTTTCCATTTGTGGTAGACAGACACCTGTGGTTCTCAGTAACTAATTTAGGATGGACACGTTACTACCTGTGCAATCTAAAGCGAGCCACGTTCCTTGTAACATGCTTTTCGTTGTGAATATTCAACCCTAAAGCTTCAATTTCAAGCAGCTGTGTAAGACATAAGTGTTAATCTGACTGTGTCCACCCCGTTTTATGCATTGGTTAAATGTATCAGGATTGTTGAAGGAACAATTTGGTATTTTGGTAGGTGGATGGTAGTAATGTTAACACTTTCAATAGAACTGAGTTAGCTCTGACTAGTGCACAGCACATAAAACTCACATTAAGTTCATTTTTACACTTTTGTACAGAAACAAATAGATACTAATAGATGTTTTGAGGTGCTGTTGGGTTGATTTTCTTTACTTAGACCCAGTCAGATTAGCTGTTTGCTGCCTTTTCCACTGTTTTAGCAATGCTAAGCAAGCCACCCATTAGCTGTAGTTTAATATTTCATCTCCATCTTGTGGCAAAAGCACGAGTTAAAAGTTTATTTGGTGCCTGTATCACGAGTCATTATGAGGTGAGGCAAGACAGCAATCTGAACACATTGCTCATTTTGTAGTTTAAACTTGTACAAGGAAAATTGTGATTATACAAACAAATATCCTAAATTAGTAGCCTATCCTGTTACCATCATAACCTGGTTAGAATTTTTTAAGCCAAGTTGCTGTTTAAAGGAGATATATCATGCTTTTAAATCCTTCCTTTTAACATGTAAACCATTAAGTTATTTAAGTTATGTATAAAGTAGAACTGCAATGCTTTGGTCTGAATTCCTGCTTATTCTCGCTCCACACACACCTTATAACCCTGTTCTGAGGTGTGTTTTCAGAGCGACTCGTTTTGGTGCCGTCTCTTTAAATGTGAACAAGCCCTGTTAAGCCCCGCCCCTCTCCGGGTCACAGAAAGGTCAACTCTACCCTGTTCCGCCATGTTTGTAGTTTGATAGCAGCGATACGCTAATCTCCCAGCAGAGAAACATTTTATTTGTAAGTTTACTATAAATGTCAATGTATCAGATTCACAAATTTGATTACCAGGAAGTCCACGACCTTATTTGGCAAACCCACAGCAAATACTGTGACGTAATAGATAAAAAAAAACATAATAGAGAAAATTAAACAAACTGAAAAACATGACCACAAAGAATATAAAGATATATGCGCAGCATCAGGAGGGAATAAATTAACATTTTCTGTAGTCCTAAACAATTAAAAGTGCACAAAACATGGATTTAAGGGCTAAAAAAAAGTGGATTTTGCATGATATGTCTCCTTTAATGTTATATATAGATAAATCACAGTAAATTAATTACATTTCCATTACACTATTATTATTTGTACTGCACTTCCCAAAGAATAACAATATTTCAATTTATTCTATTATTAATATGCAACAGGGATTTGTTTAACTTTTAATTATTCAAGACTAAATAATACAATAAACAATGACAAAACTCTAAAAGATCTTACAGGCTAAATGCACTTCTACCCTGTTTTAGACCTGTATCAGTTATCAAGCAACTCGTATAAAGTATTTTATTCCTACAATGCCTGAGCCTCATCTGGTTTATACACCGCTGCAATAAAGCCATCAAAAACAGACATCCGACAACCACACACGACCCCGTTAAATCATGTTTAATATTAATATGTGTGAAAAGAATATGTGAAGTGTGAACACTGGACATTGTTAGAGATTTCTCTCACATACTGTGTGAGAACACCTACGATGAGGATGATTTTGTGGTAACTGTCCCTTGTCTCTAGCTAACTGCTAAAAGGTAAATTCAATGCATATTAATTATTCTAAATAAAATGAATCCAGGCCCAGCTTCTCTTTTTACAGCCCTATGGTTACACAATGGACAGATGTAATAGATTACTTGCAGTAGTCAGCTATCAGATTGGATAGTCAGGAATTCTGTGTGAAGTTGAGCTAACAACTACTGTGATTGATACTACAAACAAGCTCATTTTTTCAATGTCATATGACTCAGACCTTAAGTAATTCAACACCTGAGCTTTTCTGAACAGAGTGTTTTGATAAATACATACACAAGTAAAGAAACTATTACTGTTACTACTCCCACTGATAGATACATCACCCGCTCTTACTTCTAAAAACCTAAAATATCCTTTTCACAGTAAAATGTAAACACCTGATATGAAACTAGTTGCTGCATTTTGTGGCAATGTTACTAAGAAAGGAGTTACTGGCATCATTTTCCTGTTCTGACAAATAAATTGTGGATTTGAAATAATGAAGTGTTAATTTGATATGTTTCTGCACTGCTTCTATAATAATTATCATCCCTTTGCTGAGCAGTGAATGAAAATAAGTGTTTATAATTTGTTGATCGTATATTTTTACCCCAAAGCATATTTGCATATTTCCACAAACAGCAATGGTCCTAACAAGTATTTGCACATGTAAGCTGTGTATGCTCCTGGATACTTTCTGTCGTATATTTGCCCACATATGCATGATCATTTCTGTGACAATGCCTCAGAATATTTCATCTTGGAGAAAGTGTCTAGTGGTCCTGATCTGTGCATGAAGTTAGGGGAACTCTGCTGTGTGACAGCGTTCTTTGATATACAAATTATTTAGTCACACATTCCCCCTCTTCTTAATCAGATGAGCATGTTTGTTCCAGTTGTTTACTTATTTCAGAACTTAAAGTAGTAGTGTCATGTAGTCCCTTGTGTGCCTGATGATGCCTGAAAAGCATGGACAACACATTTACATAGACAACCCCCTCCCTGTGTGCTGTTAACAAAGCATGAAAATGATGGTGAATATGAGCGTTAAATGGACTCCAATAGCAGTTTGAACAGTGAAAAACAGCTGAACGCCTGAAGAAGTTCAGCATCCATGTGGTTTTTCATTTATTGCATACACTGTTTACAAGATTCTGTAAAGCAATATCTGGAAAAGTATTTGTAATAATAAATCACAGAGGTTTAAAACATACTTTGCATGTATGCATTTGTGTGCGACTGTGACTTTGCAAATTACACGTAACATATTTAGAAACCCATATCAGGAGAACACTGAAGCATTTGTTCATTGCGATAAGACATGTGCTATACACCTCACATATGACATACTTTCTTCCTTTAGTCTTCCTTTAAGGACAGTATTGCTAATGAGTATCCCAACTAGCGTTTTCCTTTCTCATTACTGCTCTCCCATCTGCTTTTTTCCACCTGGATGCTTCCTACAGAGGCAGTGGTGGGAGAAACAGGGACCATTGCCTGGGGGGAAACCATTTGGAGAAGTGAAGACATGCGCCTCATTAGAGAACCTGTCTTGGACATGTGAAGCATGGTGGCCAATTATAAATATATATATATATATAGGTATACAGACAGACACACACACAGAATAGTACTCACACACACTTGTACCCCGATAGGCACATATAGGGGCAACAGGTTTTAGTACCTTGCCCAAGGACACTTAGGGAGGAAACTGGAGGACGCCATTAATCAATTAACTTTTTAGTTGGTGGAAGACTGCTCTTCCACCTGAGCTTCAGCCATATTGGTGCATCCCATTATTTACAATATTTACAGTAAGAAAAAAAAAAATATTGAAAAAGGGAGTAAAGAAAAATCAAAGAAAACTATTTATAATCAATCTATTGGCAACTTTAAGGTTGTGTGACATATTGTCTGATTGTGGGTTTTCTGTTTGGGGATTTACTTTTATAAGGTTTTATACATATTGGTGCTAAGCAGAGAAATTTACGCCATAATACAACCCCAATTCCAATGAAGCTGGGACTTTTATAAAACGTAAATAAAAACAGAGCAGAATGATTTGCAAGTCTTTTTAAACCTTTAGTTAAATGAGGGGCTCCAGCTCTGGTCCTTAAGGGCTACGATCTCGCATGTTTTCCATGTATTCCTGCTCTAACACACCATTGATACATTGAAAACCTTCAAGGACCAACTTTGGACACCCCTGAATTAAACTTACTACCATTACTTATTTATTTTGAATTTGATACCAGCAAGTAGTTTAATAAATGCCGGTGCAGGGGCATGTTTACCACTGTGTAGCATCACCTTTCCTTTTAACAACACACAACTGAGGACGCTAATCGGTGAAGCTTAGTGGGTGGAATTATTTCCCATTCTTGCTTGTTGTACTTCAGTTGCTCAACAGACCAGGGTCTACTTTCATAAAGCACCACACATTTTCAACAGGAGACGGGTGTGAACTGCAGGTAGGCCAGTCGTACAGTACCTACTGTCTTTCACTGCAAAGCCACACTGAGGTCATGGACACACATTTTTCTGCCTTGCAAATCATGTGCAGCAATTTCTTGACATTTTCTGAATCTTCTGATGATATTATGGATTCTAGATGATGAAATTTCTTCATTCTTTGCAATTCTATGATGACAATTACATTATTAAACTGTTAAGACTTCTTACTCACAGTTTTTCACAAAGGAGTGACTCTCACATGTCCTTGCTTGTGAATGACTCAGCCTTTTGGCAATTCTTCTTTTATACCCAGTCATGACTCACCCGTTACCATTAAACCTGTTCACCTGTGGCATGTTACATATGGGTGGTTTTGAGCATTCCTCAACATTCCCAGTACTTTTGTTAGTTGATAGATGCATAGGTAACATTAATACATAAATGCAAGAGGCAGTAGGAAGATTCGGACTAATTTCAGACTATGCCTGGATCCTCCTTGGGGCTCAGATGTCTTTCTGCAAAGCACGCTAAAGAGGATTATCATACTCCAAGACCATCTTCTCCCTAAGGACAGTTTGCAAAGCACCAGAGCGACTGCTGCTGGAGAACTTTGTAAGTCCAGCTCATACCTGAGGCTCTGCTCAACCAGATCAAGTCCTGGGACCCTTAAAAGCTATTTTCAATACACGTTAGATATTAGAATAAGTTAAATCATTGTGGAATGCTTAGGTTGGCTGTCTTGGTGGAAAAAAGTATTCCTAGACAACAAGACTAATATTCGCTGACATATCTGACATTTTCCAAGTCAGTCTAACAAATGTGAAAAACACTGTTTCTGTTGTTCTCCCTAACTTTTGTGTCTTGCCTCATAAGGCATGTTGTTTGATCCATCCATTATTGCCCGGTAAATCAAAATGTACTTTAAATCGTTGAGTCACGTGACAGAAATAAACTCAATCCTAATTTTGCTTTATTAAAATTATTTGAACAATGGTGAAAACATTGCTGCCTGACGGCTTCATAAACTCGAATATAACCACGCATCTCACCATACTTTACTGCAAAACGGGATACCTCACAATCCATGCTGTCAAAGTGGCAAAGGTTTTGATACGTGTAACAGTACAGAAAGAATCTATATGAATGAAATCAATTTATTCAGGCAGTTTTACACGGTTCTATGATAGACTGGCAAACTGTCCAGGTGTACCCGGTCTCTCGGTCTCTGGGTTAGATTTCATGTCCCTGGGATCCTGGACTGGATCAAGCAGTATAAAATTACTTTTTAAAATCATCCCTGCATGAAGATGCACGTCCAGTAACCATTGTTTCAGGATTTTACACACGTCATCCTCAGACTCTGTGTGACATTGCGAGCAGCTGTTGTCTGGTAAACCCTTACAGCAGAAGCCAAGCTGTCTTTGTGATACAGATGTTACAACATAAAACCACAGAACCAAACAGAAACTGTAGAAAACAGAAAAACAGGGGACCAGACAGACAACTCTCTGATTGTTTTTACTTTTGATGAATGATGTTATAAAACAGGAATAGACTTACACAATCATCGATTATTGTGTCTTGGAAACCAGTATGTAATTTTAAGCAATACATTTCTAACCCAACTCTGAACTTTAAGAAGCTATTAAGTAAAATGTAAAATTTAATTTTATATTTAAGTGTTTGACAACCCACATGCACTGCAAGAAGAGAGGAAAAGGAATTAAATGAAGGTAGCGGGAAGCTCATGGGAGTGTAGCTATAGATGAAGCTCCTAGAGTCAGCATTCAGAAACTTTCCTTTCAAGGCCATTAAAAAAATATTTCCTTTTCTATATAATTAGTTAATACTGTCCAACTTTTAATAAGCAGCTATAAATAAATAGTCTTATAGATCACTCGATGAAAAGTGGAATAATCCAATACGTACATGAACAGAGGTTCAGTGGGAACCTTCCGTAGCGAATTCACCAGGGGTTAAAAATCCACAAACATTCAGTTTTGTGCAAAAAAAAAAAATCCACATTTACAAATTAGATTTGGGTCCAGTGTTGACTGGAATGGCCCTGAGCTCCGTCCGCATGCACAAGTACTCTCCAATAACAGCCATCAACGCTATGCAGGCCACATTGACGAGCCACCAAGACAGAGCAGAAGGAAGGTGAGCGTTATAAATCCAGCAGCCAATCATGTGAAAGAAATGCACGGTGACGGTGAAATCCAGGCACTGCTTCCCACGGCGAACGAAGAACCACAGACCAAGGGCACTGCAGGAACAGTTACACAAAAAATGCTGCATTATTTTTTTTTCTGTGGTGATTAAATACAAAACTACAAGGTTTTATTTGGTACTTTATCCTCTAAAGACAATGTCTCAATGTATTTTTATCAAAATTATCAAGAGTCTTCTACTTCCTGGTATCTATTAAGGAGCAGAAGGAAAAGAGTCTGATTGTGTCCAACTTGGCTTTAAACTTTATTTACTATGCAGCAATGCAAAATGTCTCCAATACTGTATGAATCAAATATGTAATGTTGGGCTTTATAGCAGGGGTGTCAAACTGCAGGTTTTTGTTGTCTCCATGCTCCGACACAGCTGACTGAAATTACTTAACAGGTTGACAAGAAGCTGTTGGGTCTAGTTTATTTTCATCAGGTGTGTTTGTTCAGGTAAACAGCAAAACTTTCTGGATTCTGGCCCCCGAGGACTAGAGCTCGACACCTCTGCTTTATAGGGTTAAATGTTGTGAAACAATCAACAAAAACAAACTAATAGTTTTCTGCTTTTAATGCAGTCAAATTACTTGTTAGTCTCTCGCTCCATTTTTCATCCTACAGTAATTTTCTCAGCTCAGTGTTTTTAACCAGCGTTATCACTGGTGTTTTATATCATTCCCACTGTCTGGCAAACATGTTTTAAGGTGTGCAACAGTATGCAGCCATTATTGAGTTTCTTAAACATTTTCAGCCATTTTTTAAATAATATTGCTTCATTAGATTAATAATTAGCTAAATAACATTAAAAACAGACAAATACAATCAAAATTAAACAAGCTTTCTGGTCAGTTCTGGTCAAAATCCTACCAACACCATATATCTGTGTTTCCTATGTGTAAGAAGAAAACAATCTCTCCACATTTCTCACCTGGTAAGAGAATTCAAGATGAATGCCATCATCGAGAGCCTGCCTTGCATAGTGGCAAACCCAAGGACCTAGAAAGACAAGAGCACAAATGTTAGAATTTTCTAACATTGTGCAAAATATGCCAGACAATAGAAACACATGCAGATCATCAAACTTACTTCATAGCTGAAGATTTGATCAAGTGACCGACTACTTTGCACAAGGCTGTCCACTCCAGCCAACCATAGGCCCAAGAAGCTGTAGTAGATGCACTGCATCAACACAATCTGACAAACAATGAGGACTGGGTCCCAGATGTAGCTGCGGAAGTTGCTGGCCATTTCTGTCCGATGTTATGTACGCAGGTCCAAACAATGTTAACTGGTCCTGAGTGTCCCCAGCTGGCCCATTCAGTGCGACTGGTAGAGGAGATCACGGTCTACAAAATAACATGACAATACTTTACATTTTTGGATTTACTAGTAGCAATGTTATCTTTCAAAAATAGGTATTGAACCATTGTTTCAATCAACAGTGGTCATTTAAATATACCAAGTAACATCTCTTGAAGAAAACGGTTAAGTGAGCTCACAGGCAGCTAGCTGGTTGCTAACACACAAAGAAATGTCATATTTAGCTCCATCCATTCTTCAGCTAAACGCTGTTTTATTTTTTAAAAAAAATCTAATTCAAAGTATCTTTAGTTACAGTGAACAAGAAACCCAGACATACAAACCTGTGCTGATAACAACGCTTGTGTCGTGTGAAACTTTAGTGACGTGGAGAATGACTAACGATCACATTAGCATGTTTTTAGCATTAGCTGTTTCAAGCAATCAAAGAAAGATGTTGCATACCAGAATTCAGAACCAGAGTGGTTAAATACTGGCATTGTAATGACGGCTCCCTGATAGTTCTCAAACTTTTACTGAGCTACAATGAAACAGAAAACTGGATGTTTACGTAGAGAAGCAGCTAAACCTTAATCACAACACAGAACGTCTCAGTGGTGAACCGGAAGTACTTTCGCTTCTTTGGCTTTGGCCGGAAGTAAAATAGAGTATTTATTTAGAGTATAATTACCCCTGTGTGTATTCTTGTATATATATTTTACTCCTAAATTTAGTCTCTGAACTAAATGCATTTATAAAAAAAAAAAAAAAGTTATGAGGAAATAATAATTTGGGGAACCAGAAAACAGTCAACTCATAATCCATATGATACCAACACTTTTCTAAAATTAGTCATTCTCAGCCATAATCCATTTGAACTATGAAAAGTCATCTACATTTCCACGATGAGCTGAGAAAAAGTTCTGTATGTGCCATTACTTAACTTGAGTTCCCTCTCTAGTCTCCAATAAGCGACCTCCAGCCCGCGTGGCAGCAGTATTGCGGGTTTGCATACTGATAAAACATTAAATTAAAAGGGAAGGAAAAAAAGTAGTGCAGATTGAGTGATTTAAAGTTCAAGCGTTGAGGATCCACAACTACACTTCTCCTCTGCTGCTTGTTGTCAGCATCCTTTCTGTCGGTGTGCACTTTGTTTTGCAGAAACATCCACCCGCATGTGCAGCGGTAAGATCACCTTAAAGCTTTACAACCATTCAAAGCTCAAAGTTCATGCTTGTAAAAAAATAGCTTTTTCCGTCAAAACTGCAAATTGGTGTATGTAGCCAGAAAAATAGGAAAACTTGTGATGAGATTTCACGATTTATTGAAATGTGTTTACATAATGTAGTATGTTTGGAAAGAAAATCCACACTGATGAAGCCTCCACCTTTTTTCTACAGATGGTTGTAAAAACTCTGAAGACCTCCCACACACGTTTTAACCATTTGAACTAGCTCATTTGGAATTTAATTAATCACTCACAAGACCAATTGATTATCAGTTCAGTCCTTGTATCACAAACATGTCTGCTTGTTGCTCCTCCTGAAGGTTTCTAACAGCCACCATTTTCATGAACACCATTTATGAGTCTTCCTCAGATTTTACATGGATCTGCCATTATGCACATTCCACCTTCTGTCTGTCATTTGCTTTATTTCTTCTATATTTTCTTTAAACACCAGTTTAGTGTCATGTGTCTGCATGGTTTCAACTTCCACAATGTTTTCAGAACACTGCAATATTTGTCTAACCAACCCCCTCTCTGGCCATCACTGTTAGAGTAGTTAAATAGTTTATTTATTTATTTGTTTGTAGATGCAACTAAATAAATGTGAATAAATGATATATCTTTGATTTATGACTGCTTTTAGCAGTTTTAACAATGACTTAAGTTATGTTTAAATCATTAGTACTGTTGAATTATTATATAGTATATAGTAATATTTGTTTTTTAATTATATATTTATAATATTTGGGATTACTGGGGTGGGAGCATATAAGCTTATGCTAATTCCCACCCCTTTTGAACATTTATTTTTCCTTTATTATGTTTTACCTCTGTTTTACCTATTCTTTTTTTCTTTTTAAATTATGTTCAAATAAACTTATCTAACTAAGGTGGGTTATATTTATAATGGGCAAAACTGATTTGTCTCTTAGAGTTAAATGTCTGACTCGTAGGTGAGTGTTTAGGGGATTAAGTAAAAACAACACATACAAAGAATACAAGAACAAATTCAACCCCTTTTTATTTATAAAAGCACATTCTGACAGCAATTACTGAACATAAAATAACTAAAATAGTAAAACATTAAATGATAAATCACTAACGATAAAACTAATAAAACAATACAATATGAACAATGCTAAAAGTCATTCTGGATGAGGTGGGTCCTGAGAAAGTAGAGGAAATTTTGCATTTCAGACAAATAACTGCATCAAAACTGCAAAGTATTAACTTTTTAGTATTACCATTGTATAACCTTAGTCATAATAGTGTTGCTTTGGTAATTTACAGCAGTATACATCTGTGACTTTTCACTTTTAAAGCAGTTTAAACAATATGATTGGAAACTTTAAAAACATGTTATTTTGTTTGTATGTTTTGCTAACTTTAAGCTCTTAACCAGAACCAGTTTCTGTAGTTTAACCTTTATTCTGTGATTTTAAACAAGTCGCTGCTAGAAAGATCCAGGGTTATTTTTCTGACACGAGAGCAAGTCTCATGCAGGCAAAAGAGTGGTTCACCTTATGATGAGCTGTAAGTTTAAATAGCATATTGATTGAGGCGTAATATGCAACTGAACAACGTTCTTAATGTATTTATGTTAGATCTTTAATAATCTGCGTTCACAGGTAGACGGGAGGCGCTGAAATGCTCAGAGCACATGGGATTGTGACGGTGATACAGCAGCTCAGAGAACTGAAGATGGTATCACGCCTGTGTGTAAACAGAAAACTGCCACTTTTTCCACAGATTTTGGGTAAGCTTGAATTTCATGCTGTGCGTGTTTAAAAATGCTAATGCAGAGAACCTGAGAAAAGACACCTTCATTAACTTTATAAAGTACTTTTTAGTAACTGATTATTATTTTACACCATCATTTTATAGGCCTATTCTACATCTTATTCAGTGTATCTTACCCAATATATTTCAGTGTAATTTTGTTATATTTTATCTTATTTAATGTTTTATATTGTTTTCATTCTTATAATGATTGTCCAGTGTATCAATATTAGTTTTCCTGATGCGAATGGTGAGGGTTAGGACAGCGCTCTGACATTGTTTTATGTACAATGTCGTTACCAGATGAATTGAAGATGAAAAGAAGAGATCATCAAAGGGTATAAAGGATATTAATGGGTGTAAAATTATCTGTTGAATGCTACATATGTTGTAATTTGTTTTTTAGGATGCTTTGAAATAATTTTTGTTGTAAAAAGGGTTTTGAACCAGATAAGTCATTGACTTCTGTCAAAGCCTTTTTTCGAACTTCAAAAGTTTCTTTTTTTGTTTAAACATATTGATCTTGTTTAAATTTTTAGTCAGAAAATAAAGAGAAAAAAATTCAGGTAGTCGGATCTGCACCTGCTAATGACTTAACACTACATTGCAGTTCTGTAAAAAGAGAGAGAGCGCGCGCAGGTGGAGTCCTGCACGCGCAGAGCTGACAACCTCGCTCGCAGCCTGTAGTGTAGCGTGT
>JBAMHV010000003.1:22737980-22763298 GCA_037177535.1 Pseudomugil gertrudae | reverse complement strand
CCGCCATCATCCCTTGATCACTCACACAATTCCAATTGGGACACCACTGAACCCTCGAGCCCCTCGCGGGAGCGCGCGCGTGAGTGCAGGAGTGCTCAAGTGTTCCATTTGGGATTCGGCCGCAGTCTGCAGCTGGATTGGTGTTCAGCGTAAATCCGCCGTGCTCAGTGCAGAGCAGCACATTAGTTCCGGTCTTGACCTTGTATTTTTCAGCCCTGATGCGAAAGGAGCGTCGCCCTTCCGGTGAACGGAAACCAGAGAACCCAGAACAAACTGGACGCAGTCTTAATTAAAGACTTAATTATTATAATTTTTATTGAAAGTCTGCGTGTTTTTTTTTGTCTTCTTTCGTTAGAATTTCTCGCAGTTTGTGTCGATAGCTCTGACAGGAAGAAGCAGCCACCGAGAGGAA
The DNA here is from genome assembly GCA_037177535.1 of Pseudomugil gertrudae. Taxonomy (NCBI): domain Eukaryota; kingdom Metazoa; phylum Chordata; class Actinopteri; order Atheriniformes; family Pseudomugilidae; genus Pseudomugil; species Pseudomugil gertrudae. The sequence continues at coordinate 22,762,886 of JBAMHV010000003.1, read as the reverse complement.
GAAAAGAGCTGTACGTAAATCAGGTTTGGTGAAGTTTCGCTCGTTTTTTGGTTGCGTTTAGGCTCGTGAATGTTTTTAACAGGCTTGTTGTGTGTGTGTGTGTGTGTGTGTGTGTTTGAGGGGGAGGGGGTGTATAATACAGCTGCACGATTTAAATATGATCGTAATAACAAACTACACTGACATGTTAATTGTCTGGGTTTCTAGAAGGCTTGTGTTTCCATCCCTAGATGACATATTAAAGAGGTTATAATGTTTTAATTTTACTTTAGCTGTCATACAAATAAAAACGTATTTGTGTTAGTACAGTTCTGAAAAAGAAGTGTCACAAATTTTGCATTATTTCAGGATATTTACATGGAGATATGATTTGCTGGGAAGCTGCCTTTCATGCAAAGTCTTGCAGCCACGTCCCTCCCTCGCATTTCTTTTCTCAGAGTTGCCCTGTTTTCATTTTGAGACTATAATTAGTCCAACATGTGACCTCTTTTCTCTTTCCACACAGTTTCCAGCACCGTTCAGGCATGGCTGATCTCCTCAGGCTGCTCCTCCGGGTCGGTGAGAAGGCAGCGAATGTGGCTCGGGTCTGCAGGCAGGAGGCTCCTCTGTTTCAGCTCCTTGTACAGGAGAAAACAGGTGAAGACAAGAACAAGAAGTTTGTGCAGGACTTCAAGACGCTTGCCGATGTGGTGATCCAGGAGATGATCCGGCATGATGTGGGCACTCAGGTGGGACAAGTCAAACCTTTAACCAGCAGAATGAACTGGACATTTTTATTGTATAATATGTTTTTTATATTGTTGCAGTTCCCTGAAATGGCTGGTTTTATTCATGGAGAGGAATCTAACATGTTTGAAAATGGGCTTGGTAATACCTTAGTATTACACATCACACACACCTACAGTAAAATATATACTTGAAGAGATTAATACACTTGGCATTTGTTTTAGTGGAATAAAAGAGTCAACACATAGGTGTGTCACTATCTAAATATTTCAAAATGCTACGCCTTTTGCTCAATAAACATTTGAATTGGTTGGGTGGATGAAAAATTAAGCCTCATTGTGTCATCAGGAGAAAGTGTGACAGTCACAGTGTGCAGCACTGAGGAGGAGACTGCCAAGCTACTCGCCACAGTGTTAGATGGTGACCACACAGCAGCATCTCTGCTTGCACAAGCCATCCACCAAGACCTGGCGACCATTGAAGCAAACACAGACGGCCTGACGGTTCCCCTCAGCCCTTCTGAACTCGGCATCTGGATTGACCCCATAGGTAAAAATAAAACTTTGCCATTTATCCAAATCAAATTTGTGTGATAAGAGCCGAGCTGAACATGAATGCTTCTATTGTCTCTTTTATTTGATCAGATGCTACCAGTCAGTACATAGAGGGGCGTGAGGAGGTGCTAGAGGAGGGCCACTTGTCTCCCTCGGGTCTTCACTGCGCTCTGGTTTTGATCGGGGTCTACCTCCGGAGCACGGGCGAGCCTGTCATGGGTGTTATCAACCAGCCGTTTAACCACAAAGATCCAGCAGGAGGAGGGTGAGTTGATTAGCGTGATCACGTTCAATCACAATTAAATCTGTAGTCTGTGTTGCGGCTTCCTTTCTTTAAGCCGCTGAGAGGTGTTGAGTTCTTTAAAAATTCTGACGCGCTTCGTCCTTTAAGCCCACAGAGACGCTGGATCCAGGATGCGTTTTAGTTCCCTTTATTAGCACCTGCTATCAACATTTGGATTAACCTTAAACTATTGTAAATGATGAGGATAGACTAAAATTAAACCAGACTTATTGGAAAAGAAAGAAATGGAAAAACAAGACAACAAAAACGGTCTAAAGCATAAATCGGTCAACATAAATTATGGCAACACCCAAACTGCCTCTCCCAAACACACATAGTGCTCCCCAAATTATATGTCTTCTATAGTCTGTTTCACTTTAAATCTGGTTTTGGCTGGTCATTGACAAACATGTTTTTCCAGCTTTAAGTTCAGCATCTTGACTTGTTATTCACTGTGTTCCCAGCTGGAGAGGAAAGCACTACTGGGGAGTGTCCTACGGTAACATCAACGTCTGTTCAGTCTCGCGACCAAATCATGGTGCTAAAGGTCAACAGGGACTGTCTGTGGTACTGAGCTCAAGTGAGAAACAGGTGGTGAAAGAAGCTCTGACCTCGCTCTGTGGCCCTGAGAAGCTAATGTATGCGTCTGGAGCCGGCTACAAGATCCTGTGCGTCATCGAGGGCCTTTCTGATATTTACGTCCTTTCAGAGGGAAGCACCTTTAAGTGGGACTCCTGCGCTCCTCACGCCTTGCTCCGAGCCCTCGGAGGAGGGGTGGTGGACTTGTCTAAAAGTCTTCGGTCCACCTGTGAAGAACAGGATTGCAATAGAGAACTTGCCTACAACCAGCCTTCCACCGAACACAAGGGTGCTGACTGCTGGGCTAATCATGGCGGCCTCGTGGCGTATCGAGACTTATCTCAGCTACGCAGCATCATCGATGCTCTAAAAGGAAAGCTGTAGCTGAAAGAAACATCAGTGGCACAATCATTTAATGTTGTGTTTAAAACCATATTATTGTTTTCTATATTAGTTTATGAGATACAGTATTTTATTCAGCAATGCTATTATGTTGTTTTGACCAGATTTATGAGGCCAAATTTTTACAAGCCAATATTTAAATCACATTTATTTTAGATCATAAAACTAAGTATTTTACATATATTTTCATTAAGTAATTATCTCTGAGTCATGGATTAATATATATTAATGTGTAAGCCATCTTGTGCAAAAGTAAGTTGTAAATTTACCAAAATGTGTTATTTATTTTGGGTCCTACACCCAACAGGAAAACAAACTGACAGTTTTTATTCTGAACTTTTAATCTGAAATGAGGAAAGTCTGCTCGCTCCATGCAGGTGGAAACACTTCAGCATCACATGTGAATGTTTTTAATCCAAAGCTGCACTGAATGAGCTTTTCTTCATGCTATATGTTTCATAGCTGGAAGGAAAATAAAGTGCTCACTGCTGGACAGCTGAGAATGATGCAGCTGGAGGAAAAGAAATGATGCATCACAAGGCTGCGTCTTTGTTATGGAGCATTGATGTTAATGTATTTTTTTGTTCCAATATGAAATAAGTCAGATTAGATAATCATCTCTTCCCAGAAACGGCTCCTTATAAGGAGCAGATGCTCTGCCCTCTTTTCACGGCCATGAGCATGGTGGGTTAAAGGTCAACAAGTGGAAAAGAAACCAGGTCAAATGGTGACGCAGCCTCTTTTTGGCTGTAAAATGATGGGACGTCTGGTGGCAGCGAGTTCACGTTTGCAGTTTTAATGTTTTCTCTGTTAATGCCTGAAATGTATGAGTTTTTGTAGATGACGACGTGCGATGTAACCGACGAATGATGTGTACATAATGAATAGAAAATGGAACATTGTGCATATAGGAAATCACCTTTATTTGAAAACCAGATAAAGCAGGGGAAACAAACCCATCTGTGATATTTTTAAAACTGTTCGCAGCCGGGACTCACCGTGGCATTCCCGACAAAAAAACCCTGATGATTGTCAAATATTTTTTGCAATAATTCTGCATATTCAGTCAAAAGACACAAAAAAGAAAAACTCTGGAGTGTCTGCACTTTCATTGACGACTTCTACGTCTTTCAACAGCCGGCACGTTCCCAAATCACAAAGTGTGGAAAACAAAATGCTCATGGCTCTGGGTCCAGTTTCCTAAAAAAGGTACTGAAGCAGATTTATTACATTTGAGCTTTATCTGAAAATATAAACGTGTAAAGTATGTGACAAAAAAGATTTTACAAATCTCTTAGAATTAAAATGTTATTCTTCCCAGTGATGAAAACATTCTGATCCTCTGGTTTGGTATCAATTTTAACTTAAAAAAAGGGTCAATTGAGGATTAGTTTTAACTTTTAAACCAGATATCCAGACTTAAATCGAAAACTGACACATGAACAGAAACATGGCGAACATTTAATCCTGCTTAAATAAGATCAAACTATATTTGTTCCTTCCAAGCTGCACGTTACAATAATATTCTCCAAAATGTAATGATTGTGCAATCAAAGTAAAATGTGCAAGTGAGATGTGGATGTATGGGGCAACCCTTACAACTCAGCTGCAGGGGTCTGGTTTTGGCTAACTCACCCATGGCAGATGTTATTTCAGCAGTGGGTGTGCAAAATAAAAAGGAAATTAGCACAAATGAAAGAAGCAAATATATAAAATAGCCTTCATCAAACGTCTTACGGCATGTAATTTCCATATTACTTCATACTGACAATCCTTGTGTCAGGTGTAAACAGTAACTGCTTTGCTTCTAAATTAAGCTGTGATTAAAATGTAAGCATTTGTAATCAGAGGCTCATGTTTGTGTTATAACCAGCAACACTGTGGAAACTAAAAGCAAAATCAGCCATTTAGAGATCTTTACTCGATATTCTGTGAAGCCGTGAGTTGAAATCTGAACCACATTAACTGTAATCTAATCAGAGCTTGTAGCCCATGACGGCCGTAATGAGCCATCAGCGTAGCATTTCAAATCAGCACAAGTCGATAGGGGGCATGTAATTTTGTGTGTAATAATGACCAGAATGGCTGGAATTAAACGGTCATGATTTAGGACGTTAAGAAGCATCTTACTGGCATGAAATGAGCAAAAGGTCAAAAGCCACATGACTGGAAAGGTTGGTTTTCAGCAGCTGCCTGAACTATGCAACTCAACCGTAGCAGCAAAACCAGAACTAATGTTCTGCGTGCGACTGGAGACATCCGCATTCGTGTCTGATGTGTTACTGTCAACAAGCAGCTGGTAATGAATGGGAAACAATCAGGACCATCATTACCATTTACACTCCTTTCTGACATATTCAAACCTGTTTTAATGGAGCAACAGATGTGCAGCTAGTAGTGGGCTGAGTTTGTGTGACAGGGAATACAAATACCATCATCTAACTGGGAGATCAGATATGGTACATGACAGTACTACGTGTCATGCTCACATTTTCCCAAAGTTCTCAGTTTGTATATATTTTTACCTCCTTTAAATGCTCTATTATCCCCAGTGATCTATGCATTTCGGTACGGTTGCGAAATCTTTGTTAATGTGGTTCAGATGGGTTTTGGACGATGTGAAACATGGAGAGCGATGCGCTGCTCCACAAGCAGGTCCAAACACAAATAAAAACGTCAACAGTGACGCTGCACAGATTCTCATCTTCATTATTCCGTTAGTGAGCTATAAATCTCCTCTCATCCTCTCCTCAGCTGTCCCTCTGACTCAAACTGATGTGTTGAATCAACCTTTTTCAGCAGTGAAAGTGAGAAAACCGAAGCATTAAACTGTGGGTGAATGAATCATGCATTGACAATGGATTTGGCAGGAAATAATAAAAAGAAAAAACAAATCTTTCGTTACAGCATCCTGAAAAGGATTTCAGTTTCAAAGGCTACAGTCATGTTTAAGACCAACAACAGAACAAGGCGTCACTGGCACCTCTTCAAACTTCAATTCTCACATTCAACCTGGCTCTTCTTTATGAGCAGTCTCTCTGCTTTGGCTTATCTGACTGCAGACAAAGCAGCGAATGAACCGTCTCCGGGTCAGGTCTCGGCATGCCGAGAGGCAGGCGAGACAAACATGGCCGTTATTTATCGAGTCCCTGCGTTACACTTGCAAGTCAACGGACTTCACCTCTGAAAAGGTTTACGGACCTTCTTCTTCCTTCGCGGAGGTTTTGCACCGTCAGTCCACGTCTCGTTGGAATCTGGCCGCTGCCCCCCCGGCATGTAGAAACCCGTGTGACCTGGTGGAGGGGAGAAAGGACTTGCGCCAGCACCAGGTGGGTGATGATGGGGCGGACCTGAGGGGAAAAAGTTTGCATTGGCGGCCATGTCATTCGGTGGTCCTCCCTTGAATATTCTGTTGAAGAAGTCCTGCAAATCGGCTGGGTTTGTCGGACCGGGTGCGTGTTCTGATGACGTCCTGAAAGAGAACAGAGAACATGCGCTTTGCATAGCGATGACACGAGCGTACAGAAAGAGCAAACCAGCTCAGCTACTACACAAAGACGAGTTGAGGGTTATCACTTAAGTCCTGTTTCCTTTGCTTAATACAAGCTGCAAAGTGTTTGAACCTTCTTCACATGAAATTTCAGAGTCTGCACTTCCGGCCTATTATAACATCATAAAAATACAGCTTGTTCACACTTTTCTAAAGTAAACATCTTAAACACAAGGAGGAGCAACAAGAGAAAGCCCATTCATAAGATATCACTATCAGAATTATGTGCATTACTCTAGATGGGTGGCAGAAACTGGAACTTTATCACTATTTTGATGTTTTCATAATAAAATACATCCTAATTTTTTAAAAGATTTTGTGCAAAACAGTCTTAAAATTGAGAGTATCACATCAACATTTAGCAAAAAGCTTCAGGCAGAAATATTTTGGGGTATTATTGTACTAGTGCAGGTGTGTGTGGACATGTCTGTGTGACTAATGAAGACAGGAAGTGCACTGGTTCCATTAAACTTTTACAAATACATAAAAATGCAAATGAAACTGGAAAGTTGCACGATTCGAACTATTCAGGGAGAGCTAAACTAGATAAGAACTCCAATAAGTTATACAGATCTTTTCAGAACAAATTAAATCCAGTTTAAAAAAAAAAAAAACAATTATTAGAGGCTGCAGTGATTGTATGCAAATATTATTACCCAATAAATTCACTAGCTGGGTTATCGATTGGCTAATCATTACTAGCAGCAGGGTGAGAGATCAATTGATGGAAAATAAAGGAGTTTTGGAGCCTTCTTATACATTTTTACTGTTAAAGCTGCTGTTACACAGACAGGAATTATGAGCAGATTACACATCAGTACTGTGAAAACACCATAAAACTGAATCACATTAGAAAAAATGACTCAAACAAGCCACGGTCAGAAGCTTTAACCTCATAAACTCCTGCTATTTTTACCTCATATTGGTTTTTATATTTTACTGTTTAAATTCACTTCGGCTACACCAGTACAAAACCCGACATTGGGCTTCTAATGGTGTACGAGCTGGTTCATAGAACTGGGCTGTCCTGCATCATACTCTTTATTCACAGTTCATTCCGTTCGACCATAATTTATATAAACAAGGACAGAAAAATGTGTTGATACATTTAAATAAAATAATAAAAAATTAGTCCAATACATTGTTTATGACCATGTTATGATAAAGTCCTCCAGCTGCAGGAACGTACCTGTGCCGTGTGGTGTTGCTGTTGTTCTTCGAGCCAAAGGAGATGTGATACGGCACACGATGTGTGTCAGGGGAAATGCCTATTCTTTGGCAGCCTGCCCACTCTGAAACATGACGATAACACAACGAATAAATCTACTGACGTTGTAGATATGTAAACAAACAAACAAGAAATACTCTAAATGCATTTTTAGTGACTGAAATAATCTAAACTGCTGGTGCCAGGTCGTGATTGGTGCATCCTCCAGCAGCTAAACAGGGATTGGCTTGTGAAGGAAAACTTCTTTCTAAAGACCCAAGATCTTTAAGGTCACTCATCTCCCAAACAGCCACATCCCATAATCACCTCTGCACAGATTTTTTTCTTCTGTTTTTGTTAAGGCCAGAGAGATAAGTCATGATATTTTTTCCACTATGTTTTGGTATTTTGTATATCCTCTGTTGTTCAGATAGTTTTATTTTGATGGTTATTTCAACCCTGAAGTAACTTGTCTCCAACCAGTGAGGAAAACTAATCGAAACAGACACATAATTAATGTAAACTTACTAATGACTAATATTTTAAATGTTTAGACACTTCCATTTTAATCACAACCAAATAGAAACAAAAGTAGAAAACTTTGTTTTTACACGTAAAGCATCACGAGACAAAACACTGATCCTGAAAGACCTTGCGCAACCTACAGGATGCATATTGGGCTTGTTAGTAGCTTGCCTCTCTACCTGTAATGTCAAACACCTTTCCTTCCATACAAGCAAAGTATGTGATGCGTAGGCCCAGCATGCTGGACTCGGCCCACAGGTCCCCCTCCTCAGCACTATGGCAACGGTTGCATTCAGCACAGAACCGGGCTTCAGCGGGCTCACGATCCATCTCGAATCGCCTGCACATACACAAAGTACAGAAGAGAAACTGCACGTGAAACAGCAACGTTTTGTCTAAATCCACACATTTACAGAAATGACCATCACGGCATTAAGTGATGTTAGTGCCGAGTGTGTAGCAACGTACTTGTGCTTGCCTTCACACTTTGTACACATCATGGTGTTCATTGCTTCCTTCAGGTCATCTTGCAGTTTGGTGAGAAACTCATTCATGGACTTGGAGAGCTCAGTTGCTGCCATGCGCTTCCTGCATGAAAAAAAAAAATGTGATGACACTAAATAACATGTTAAATGTCAAATACCTACTTAATCACTTTTAATCAAGCAAATGTGGAAATAAGTATTTATTTTCTGGTTTTCTTTTGGTTTTACTTTTAACAATTTTACAAATCTCTGTGTATTTACAATTCATACTCCCGTCGTGTTTCAGGGTTACTGACAATATCCCAGGCTGCTCTCAGAACTTTGAATGCCTCTCCAGCTCGTGGATGTTTGTTTTTGTCTGGATGAACCTAACAGAGAAAAAAAAACATAAAAAGCCACTATTAAAAGCCACTAAAATAAAAAAAGGTCACTATTTATTCATCATTATTGCAGGATTTCCTGAACACACCTGAACAGCCAGCTGTCTGTAGGCCTTCTTCAGCTCAGTCTCAGTGGCATGCACCTCCACACCGAGCACTGTAAAGGGGTCAAGCTCATCCTCTGGTACCTCAGCCAATGCCAGCAGTCTCTCCAATTCCTGGTCTGGCTCACCTCTTCCTGTTCTACCGGGTGACTCAGGTGTGAACTGTGGTACATGACCTACCCTCCTGAACTTGCTTCGAACTATGTCCAGAAGGGATGCCACCCTCTTCCAAAACATTGACTCCAAAAAAGTTGTCCAATAGCGTTTCCCCCTCTCTCCACCAATGCGGATCAGCATTCCCTTTGTCCACTGAGAACTGAAAATAGCTAAAGCACAAAAAAACCCAAAACAAGATAAAACAGCTGTCTTTACCCACTTCACTGACCTCATGGCTTTCTCCAGCAGGTCAGCTCCTGTACATTTTGTCCATTTCAGAATTCGACCAACATCTGCCTTTATTCCAGGTACATCTGTCACTTTTACAAAAAGTTGCTGCCCAAAGTTGTAAAGTTTCACAAATCCGATCTCCACTCCAACACCACAATTGTGAGTTAATGTCACTATAATCTCAATCAACATGTGGATGCATGAGATGCACCAAAGGCTCAGAGACTCTGAAAGCATCTCTTTAAAAGCTAAGACCAGTTGGTTGCCAGTCCGCCGGCGACCCCGGTTCTGCTGATGGTGGTGGTGGTTCTTTCTGCGTGGCTGCTTGTGCCGACCGCCTCCTGACATGACATTGCCTTTTGGAAAGGAGTAAAAAGAACTCTGATTGCTCTGCTCCAACACTGACCCACTGCTTCTTAATTTGCACTTCCTTCCACTTCCCAAGCTCCTCCAGCCAGATTCTCCATTCATGTGTTGCTCTGATGCAGATTCATCCTCTTCTTGATTTACAAGCTGTGAGTTCTCATGATTTGTACTACCGTCTTGTTCAAACCCACCAGAAGCCTCCTCAGTATCCTCTGTAGCCTCCATGGATCCACAATACTCTGCTTCACCAGCTCCTGTGTCTTGTGGAGTAGATGGATTTGGGATTTCCTGAGATTTAAGATAGGCGGTTTTGTCCTCCTGCACACAGTCGTCATTAGTCTCTCTGACCTGCCACTGGATCAAGTCAGCCTCTGAGGAAGTATCACCATCAGGGATCTCCTCATCATCCAGCTCCTTCTCAGTTGCTCCTTTCTCCATTTCACTTAGTAAAGTTGGAATCTCATGAAAGAAGATTACCTAAATCCATAATCTATAGCAAAATCTTCCCCAGAGTCCCATTCAAAAGTGAGGCTGGGAGATTCCTACCAGCTACACTCTGGTCCAACATGTCAGTGACCACTTCTACATGTCAAAGAAGGCTTTTACATGGCTCACATGATGCATCTGCAATGGAAAGAGTAGTATCAAAAATCAAAATGAGAAGACAATTATATAACAGTATACATTCTCCAACCTCTGAATAAATTAACTAAAATGGACTTTATTCTAGATTTTATATCCATCCTCTTTGATCACACCTGTTTTTTTCTTTTGTTCATACTATATTAGTAAATACAACCAGGAAAATACCACATTGAGATTAAAACCATAACATCATTCTAACTGGACTAATACTGTGACAATGCATACAGTATAGGATTATACATACCAGCCAAATACCAAAATGAATGTTAGCTGCTGCCCGGTCATGGGTACATTGAATATACAAGCTCTGCTTTGACACCTCTGCCTATATATGGTTATCAACTGCAGCCAAATGCTCTTACACCAGAGCAGCAGAATATATCTTAGTGGAATATGACTTCGTATCAACAGTACTCATACAATACTAAACCATCACCCCTCTATTTTTAGTACTACTGCTATTAATACAGCTGAACAATGCACAGCTCTAAGTAAATGTTGTTTTAAAGCCAAATCTTTACTAGAAATAGAGTACATCTACAGTGTGGAACGGATAGTTACTCATGAATAAGAATATTTCTGTAATTACTGCAAAGGGATTACTGACAATTTGTAAAACAATGTTATTTGAAGTAACTTCCTCTTTTAAAAGGCAAAGAACCAACTAAGTAATCTTATTAATGAACTATATATTCCCAGCTGTAGTGAAAATAAAGTGGAGGGGGGAGCCGTGCAAGTCATGCAAAATACGCACATGTACATAAGAGACCTCAGTAAACAAGAATGCTTTGTTTGCTAATGCAGTAAACCGAAGTGAAACATAGAGTATGTGAAATCCCGGATAAAAAAGCAAACGTTGCTAAGTATAAATTTACTAAAAGAAGACACTGTAGGTCTTACGGATATCCATCTGTCCGTATAATCTAATTTTAACACTTAAAAGTACCAGATGTTTATTTTGGTTAGTTTGTTTTTACAACGGCTAGTGTTAGCATGGTGTTAGCATGAGGAAGCAAATGACAGACATCGTTCAAATCAGCTTACCTATGGCTGGCTAACCTGAAAATAATTGGTCTATCAAACGAAGATTACACCACAGAGTAAATAGCAGCTGCTGACGCCTTGAGCTCACAAGCAACCAGTCCCAGGGGCTAAGTATTAGCTAGTGTCACTAACGAACTGGACTAGCTAAAATTAACGTTTGTTTCCTCTTCCTGTAGGATTTGACGAGTACGACAAGGCAAGTTTAAAAGAGAGGACGAGTCCAGCAGGCACGCAACTATTTCCCTTTTGCTTTTAGACAAACTAAATGTCATATAAATATACCTCTGCGATTACTGTTTAACCCTTTTTGAACAGACAACCAAGTGTCCGTGATAGGGTTTTTTTTCTTTTTTTTTGTAAATATAGTATTTTCTTCTTCTACGCTTTTACCCACTTTCATCAAGTTACTTCTTCCGCCTCCTACTTCTTCTTCTTCGCTTTTTTCCATGCAGCAGCTCTACTGCCACCCAATGGCTTATAAACAGCTGACGATTACAGTGACTTGCCAAATTAAAACTGCATTACAGTTCGGGATTCCACAGAATAAATGACGTGATCAATTCACTGTACAAATAAAAAATTTATATATTCACTATACAAATAAAAACCATATATATATAATTAGATGCACTATAACAAATTCACGTAGCTATTATACACTTCTCAGACAACTAAACTGTATGGCTGTGAATGCATCAATGGAGATGCAGCTTTGAGCTTCAGCCATACTTTTTTTTAATTATTATTTTATTATCCTAATACTAGGCGAACCCCCAATGTGTCAAATTAAGGTAAAAGCATGTTTTAAATGCTTGCATTATCTCCGTTGGCTACTCAGAATAATTTGTCACCACCCACATAGCAATGGGGGAAAAAACAGAAACATTTCAGCAAAATCCTCATCAGTCATGTTGGTTTATTGTCCTCTATATGGTACCGCAAGCAACTTGTTTGGGTGGTCTTTGTGATGGTAAAGCTATGGGAATCCCCCAAAGCTAATGCGTATAATAAAAATCTTGGAGGCGCACAGGGTTCATTTCAAGCGCCCCCTCCCCTACCAACACTACCACCTACATCTTCAATTTGAAAGCCGCCTCTCTACCGGGAGAGGAAGGCTCTTTTTCGGTCAGATGGCGTGCTGCAGTCCGCCCCCGTCATTCTCCAGCCCACACAGACAGCAAAAAGGCAGCCAGCAACCAATACGCTGCGCCGGAGGAGGACTTCTGCCAATGATTTCAGACGACGAGCGATACGCAAAAGGGGATTTACTACGGCAGTCCGCGCCGTGAAAGCTGTCGACAAGAGGTAAGAGAAAGGAATAGGTTAATAACTGCGAGCAGGGTATCACCAGAGTAACATCTGGCTCAGGGGTGGTCGCGTTAAGTCGATGGTTTTATGTTTTGTGGAGGCAGTGTTGTCTAAATGTGTCTGTGTCTTTGTCAGTCTTATTCTGTGAACCGACCCGTGATATACAAAAGAGACTGTTTTGCCTAATTACCAGTCTCTTCTCTTCACATCTGCCTAACTGGCATAAACAAGGTAAGGGAAGCTTTCATATGCTTATGTTTAATGTAAAAAATAAAATATGGGGATTATTTTTGACTGTAGCTAAAATATTTTGCATCTTTTATTTATTCTCCAGAATTTTTAAAAGCAGTGTGGACAAGACAGAAAAGTCTATGTAAATAATTAACCTGTACAGAATTTCTCCACCTGCAGGTTCATGTGTTTCCTTTCTCCTGCGTAAACTTTCCAGTGCCGTGTGCCATGTCCCTGCCACGCACACTTGGCGAGTTGCAACTGTATCGGGTGCTGCAGAGGGCCAACCTGCTGGCCTATTATGAAACCTTTATCCAGCAGGGTGGTGACGACGTGCAGCAGCTCTGTGAGGCTGCAGAGGAGGAGTTTCTTGAAATTATGGCACTAGTTGGCATGGCCACCAAGCCGCTGCATGTGCGTAGGCTGCAAAAGGCTCTCAGAGACTGGGCGGCGAACCCTGCCCTTTTCAGCCAGCCTGTTGCTAACGTTCCTCTTGGAGGCATTCCTCTGTTCAAAGTTGATGGGACTGGGACAAGTGGATCAGGGCCCAGGAAGTCTATGAGTAATGGGCAGCCAGGGTCGCCCTGTGAAAGAGACGATAGGATGTGTCTCACTCCTATGCATAGTGGGAGTCCCAGAAGTCCCTGTTCCCAGGCTTCCCCGCAGCCACCAGACACACACTGCAGGGAAAAATTGTCCCCCATGGACCCTCACTGGCTCAGCCCAGAGCCTGATGGGAATGGTGTCTTGCTTTCTGTATCTGGAGTAGAAGAGGAGCCACCCAGCCCACCTCTCTCATCAACATGTCCCCCTGGTCCATCCTCATCCCCAATCCCCTCCGTTTCCTTTGCCCCAGCTGCTCTGTCAGCCTGGCCTGGAGGACAGTTGGACAGGGACACAGCAAGGGCAGTAGTTGAAAGTGTAGAACGACTCTTCAGGACCCTTCCCAGGTCAGATCCTGCAGAGGTGAAGACTCTGCTGAGGATGAACAAGAAAATGGCAAAGACTGTGGGGCATATCTTCCGGATGGGGTCCCAGGATGCAAACAAGGAAGAGGAGATCCGGAAATACAGCCTCATTTATGGACGCTTTGACTCGAAGAGGAGAGAAGGCAAGCAGCTAACACACCATGAGGTAAAAGCATCAAAGACAAAGAGCTGAGAAGTTTTAAAATGTATCACATCATCCCTCAGAGCTGTACAGAAACTATAAACATGGCAGTGCTTAAATTAGTATACTTATCATTCTAATCAGCGTTCATCCATGCTTCCTTTTTCTTTTATCCAGTTGATCATCAATGAAGCTGCTGCACAGTTCTGCATACGGGACAATGTGCTTTTGCTGAGGCGGGTGGAGCTGTTCTCTCTGGCTCGACAGGTGGCCAGAAAATGTGCCTACACCTCCACACTAAAGCACGCAAGGTAAGGGTGTTGGCTGAAGCGCGTGAAGCGTGATCCAGTGAACAGCAATACACACTTTCTGTGTTTAAAAGAAAAGAAAGAAAACATCTTTTTTTGAAGTGATTGAGGTCTGCAGGTCCAGATCCTGTTTCAGTTAGAGCTGGGCATTAAGACGGGAGTCTAATAAGTCAAATGGGGAATAACTGGATAAGTAAACATGGATCAGATTAAATTCCAGCCTCTGTAAGTTTAGTCAAATAAGCACACAGCGAAACACTTTAAACACGTTTGCTGCAGATATATCTTATATCTTTATATTGTTATTTTAAAAATAAAGATTCACATAAATATACAAGATTATAAGCCATAGGCTAATGTCCTTCTTTGGTCCCTGCGCAGACAGAGGGACTTAAAATTAGTAGCATACAAACTATAATACATGGACAACATATATTTACATCACATGGTTCCTTAACCCAACTAAAAATAAAATAATTTCAAAATATGACTAATATATAATATAACCAGTAATATTACTAAGTTATTAGTAAACTTTCAAACCATCTAAAGTTTATTAAACATGATGTGCTCATACCGAGTCATGTATTTTTGACACAAACTAAGTTTTTTTGTTGGAGTTGGATATAAAATCAGTTGTGTTCATTGTGATTTTTGTGGTACATTGTTGTGATTTTACAACTGAAGCTCATGAGTCAGTTTTCTCTGAAGAGCTACATTTAACTTCTGTTTTAAGCTTTCATTGTTTTCCTTTTCCTCTTTCAGGACAAATGCAGATGAGAGCAGTGTGTGTCAGAAGAGAGCGAGACATGAGGTGAGTCCTGGCAGCTGCTACCGCTGCTCAAGCCACGGCCACATGATTTGAAGTGGTTCATCGGTGTGATTGCATGATGTGGTTTAGGTGATCGTGCCTGATGGTGTGTCATCACTCGTCAGAGGGGAGGGAACTGAGAGCTCGACGCAGAGAGCAGATGATGACAGCTTGTCTGCAGAAAGCTTTGACAGTGTATCACATGGTAATGCTTCAGGCTGATAAACGTGTTTGTGTAGACATATTTACACGTGTGTATAAATAGTGAGAGACCAGGACAGATTTCCTGTCTGTTCCAGCATAAATTCATTTTAAACTCAGATCTCTTTGCTCTTTCAGACACCGGCTCCCAGTGCAACCAGTCTCCGTCCCCTCGTTCCCACACTGACACTTCCAACCCTGCCAGCTGGAGTCGCCATCTCATACAGCAAGCTCTAATGGACGAAGGGTTGCGACTGGCTCGGATGGTGTCGCATGATCGAGCTGGAAAGCTCAGCCTCGCCTCAGAAGGAACTCATAATACAGGTGAACTTCAAATACTCATTTTCCTTTAAGGGAAAAGTTTGACATTTTGGGAAGTTATGCATATTTAGTTCCTTATATTTCTGCATGGTAACTATGAAGGTAAGCTAAGCTCTACGACTGGGAGAACAGGCAAACCTTTCTCTGCTAGATAACGTCATATTCATTCATATTTAATGGAACAACATGAGCGTGGTAGTCATCTTTTCATCTGACAAAAGATAAATAAATGTTGTTCCCAATATGTCAAACCACTGCTCCAAGTAGGAGGTGGACAGAATATTAAAAAGTGATGAAAATGATGTCAGGAATCACATGGAAAATGACAGACAGAGACTCCCTAACCTCTCTGAACAATGAATATTTTATAGCTCTCCAGTTTGAACTTTTGTGAGTCACAATCTCTCTGAGGTGACGCCTCCCACCATGCGCAGCTGAACTTCACCAGACTGTAAATTAGAGAGGATGGGAGTTAGAAGGGGAAACAGAAGGAGGCGTTGAGGAAGAGTGTGAGAGATGGTGAGGGGAAGTGGGGGGGGTGTTACACTGTTATAGCACTTCTTTAATACCCTGTTACTTTTCTTATGCATCGCAGCTTCTCATAAAAAAAAATAGTGAAGAAGGAAAAGAAAAAAGTGATCTGGGAAAGTTGGTGATTCTGGGCTGTGATAGCCAGCTGAAGCGAAGTAGAAAGACGCCAGCAAAGACATGAGGAGGCGGGAAGGGTGGGGAGGGGAGGAGGGATAGGAAGTACTCTGTGGGCGACAGAATCGGACCCCCCACCCCTCCTTAGCAGGGACTGACGTCAGAGTGTGTTTGGCGCGTGGGCTGAAGGGCGGGATGGATGGGGCGTGGGGGCGATGGAGTGGGAGGTAATTGGAGGGGCGTTGCATTGACTCACCAAGCGACAGTGTACAAAAATAAAACCTGTGGGCAGGGAAATGGCACAGTGTGTTTATACATATTCTCCTTCTACGAAAAGGAATATGGAAATAAAAAAAGTGACATATGTTTCATCTCTGGTGTTGAGCTCCTTTGTTTTGTCGTGCTTTTATTTCCTTATCTCACACTCATCCAGATTTCACTCTTAAACTTTTCCCCACTTCCTTTAATGTCACTGTTTTACTTCTCCTTCATTAACATATTTGTTTTCACATTGTAGATTTAAATCCTGATTTTTTTTAAACTAAATGAGTCATGTTCTTATAAAAACACTGCAGGGAGAAATATTAAGATTCAATAACCTAAATAAACTGTAATTTAGATATAATTGTAAAATGTTGTGCTTGTTAGGGGCATTTTGAAATCTAGTTATGTAAATTGGGCTTAAACTTTTGTTGGATGTATTTTCCGTAACTGCTTCATCACCGTTTTATCACCAACGCGTCATTTAACTAAAAGTGGAGAAGTTCTGTTGCTCACCAGCTTGGCTTGGTCATATAAACCATGATGACTTCACTCCATGTGGGAGAGTTTCCTGCTGAATTCCCCAAACTAAAAAGCCAGTTGCAACTTCGAACTGGTATTTATCGTCTACAGTAGTGGAATCCACTCTGAAACTGCATACTGTTTATCTTTCACAGACTCAAATAAACATGATTGTGATTGCTGCTGTTCATGTGCATTTTTTACTGCTTCCATTACTAGTATTTGCTCTCTGAATCCTGATTTCCTTTGTTTTATTCAGTTCTCATCTCTCCACAGAGCATGGCAGTAAAATGGAGCAGCAGAGCTCAACAACAGCGTGCAGGAGCAGTAGCCCTTGTGTCACCAAAGATCCAACCACCAACTCCAACCACAGAGGGAAATGATGAAACCCTCTGTGGTTATCAGGGAATTTGTGTCTGGGCCGACGGTGAACCCCTGCAAGTTTTATATACAGGTCACACGTAATTCAAGTAAATGTGAGAATTTACCAGCTGCTCATTTGAGAAACTGTCATGACTTATTAACCTCTCAGTTGTGAGCGTGGTGCCAAGTATTCTGTTTTTATATTAAGTAGAAAGGAAAAAAGTGACTGATACAATCAGGAAAATGAGGAGTTGTGTTGCTGTGAACGTTGGAGGCTTCACCTGCCTCAGATGAAGCCGGCTCGACACAGCAGGGGGCACTGCGACTTTGGAAACCGACTGAAGTTCCTCCACTCTGGGCATCACACTGCACTTGTGTGAAGGAAATATGTTTTCATCACAGACTTCTCTTTCAGCAAGTTCCCACATAATTCTCTGAAGCTTCTTATCCTCAGGAAATAAAACCTTCTGTTTTTTTGGCAGTTCAGTGTGGTACAGAATACTTCTGACATGTTTATGTAGTCGAGGAAAAAAAAAAAGAAGCATTTCTAGCATGTGTTGATCTAGATGTCTGAGAGCATGTGTATAAGCACCACCATCAGGGTCAGACATACTTTGCTGCATCACAAACAGATCTGAGCAGGTTTGAGGCGTTTGCGATATGAAAACAATGATGTTCATCATCCACCTTCTCTCATCTTTCTGCTGCACAAACAACCCAGAAAATATTATTTATAGATATTTTGGGCTTCTAATTAGAGCCGTTTGTCTTTCATTTGGTGAAAATGTACAAATTTTCAAAGCAGATGGACGTTAATGGAGCACAACTTCCTTCCATCTACATTTTAATGTGCACTAAAGGCACTATAGTAGCTATCTTTGAGAAAGATGCAACAAAAAAACTACACAGGAAGAGTCTACATTTTTAAGAGGTGTAATTTGCCATGGCACATTCAGAAATGTGTCAGTCGCTGCAGACATTTGTCAGGATTTTCTCTGGTGTTCTTTGAACTTACAATATGATTGATGTTACGCTTCTGTAATTTTAGATTAATAAGGTGACTTTGTGCGAGCTGTAGAGTCGCTCAGTTTATTTACAGCCTTTAGAAAAACTCCTGCAGAAGCTTAAAGAAAGAAACCTGGTGCTTCACTTTTCAAATAGCAGCTCTTTAAAAGTTTTATCTACCTATTTGGCTCCAAAATGAAGTCAGACAAATGTAATCAGTCAAGTTCACGTTGACAGAAATGTTACTGTTTTTGTATCTAATCACAAAGTATGTCTGTACGGTAGCTTGTTGTGCATCAGTTACACTTTGTTTCTTGAGCATCACTAACCTCCTCAGTTTATTATGTTGCAGAACAGATTATTTATTTTGTTACATCTTAATAAATGTTATTTTACTGATTTAAAAGCACGCTGCATTGTCTCGGGCAGATTCTTCTCATTGTTGGCAGCTCCGATGCGTGGCTGAGGCTGCAGGAGCTGCGTCATGCAGGTCACACCCAGCCAGCAACACCTCTGCTGTGGGTTTGCTTGCTGCTCTGACGCTTCAAATGTCGACGCTGTCATGACTCACCAGTACCAGTGATGTCATCAGCGCTCGTTCACACAGAGCAGGAAGACACACAAACCAGACCATAAGCAAATCCAGATAAAGCTTTAGTTTTTATTAAGAGATAAATGATCAGTTTTTTTAAATAGTAAATCTTTACAGTTGTTATGTGTTCTGTCTCTTTATAAAGAGCCATCTTTTTATTAAATTATCTGTTAACCTGACACAGTCAAAGCATCCACATATTTTCAATCTTCTCTGATGATGCGTTAATGATTTTTAATTAAAAAATTACGTTAGAAAGCAGTGGCATGCAAGTTAGTGCTCTTAACTGGGATCATGAGAGGAAATCAGTATGGCAACAGATCACAGGAGCTGCCATCAGCTCTGCTAATTAGGAAGTTAAATCTTTGAGTCTATACTTAGCACTCGATCGTTCCTCCGATAGAGTCGAGTATCAAACAGCTGATCTGACAGCAAACAGCAGAAGGACTGTTAATGAGGAAAGCAGGATGGCACACTTACTGATTTCAGGCTTTTTATAAAATGTCAGGATGTCAACGAGTCTTTATGTCTCTATAAATACAAATAATAAATGTGAAAAGTTTTAGAAAAGAGTGCATCATTTAGTATTATAACGAAGATGAATGTTTGCAACCAGACAAGAGAAATAGTTTCTTTTCTTCCTTCTACCAAACAGGTTTTTAGTAGTTCCTGGAATTTACGTCTACAGAACAGATGAACTCTTTTTGAGCCAAAATATTTGTGGAAGGCATTTCGACCTGTTCTAACACGCTTAGCAGTCGATTCCAGAGAAGATCACGCAAAGGGAAAAGTTGTGTTATTTCAGATCATTAACCCTTACAGCAAATCACCTTATAAATCACACAAATACAAACATGTTATCAGAATAAAACAACTTTGATTTTTAATGTTTTTGTCATTATAGTCCAAATACAACAATTAGTGTTGACAGGCAGAAAAGAAAATGTGAGTATTTAGTGACCCTCCACAAAATGTGGAAGCCGGAGTTTGAGTTGGATTACAGTCCGTGTTTATGAAGCACAGCTGCTTCCACCCATATTGCAACCTTACAGACGTGATGCATGCATTCATCCATGACCGGCATGTTAGTCTAATAAGATAAAGTCCCATTAAGAACTGGTAAAGAAAAACTAGTGGATGTTCCCTACAAAAGACCTGCTGCTAACAAATAAAATGATGCTACAGACTACTGTTTTATACATGAGACAACATATTTCTCATATAATATTCAATGAAAAAAATACTTCAACATCTAGCTGAAGCTAAAAGATTGTGTTTTATTTTTCATTAAGAATCATGTGCCTGCATAGCTCATCCGCAGAAACGCAGCCTCAGCAACATTGTTCATAGCAATAACTGAGTTTTCCTCGAATCATCACAGCAAAGTTCAGAAGTCGACGGGGGAAAGAAGAACGGTATTTTAAGTGACATGGGTGTGTAGATGCCGAAGGAACTCTCCTCCTGTGGTTGTGTCTCTGGGAAAAATCGCCTGGCAAAACTCACACACGTGAGACTGCAGAGCTACGTCTGACATCAGGGCTCCATCTGCACAGCTGGGAAGCTCACTGGTCAGAGAGGCGCTGCCGGTCGCAGGCATCTGACAGAAACAGGAGAGAGGAAGAGGTCTGAAAAGAGCTCAGTAAGAACCAGTCACAGCATCCTTTGTTCAAGATACTCACCCTTGCTGTGTAGAGAGTCCTGTCCTCATCTGAATGATTTTGCCCCGGGCTGTTTGATTTGCTGGAAGAGCCTCCGTGATGCCTCAAACTGTCCAAAGTTAACATGAATGGATCCATTTTCTCTGACTTCAGCTCCTGCTTTCTCTGAGTAGGTTCATCCAAGCCGAGCTTTGACATATCCTCAGCCAGGGGACAAGCAGCAGTCTCCACTTTTCTGAATGGGTGATCAACATCACGCGTACGAGGCACTTCGTACAGACACGCGGGCGTTTCATAGCTGCACTGGACAGGGATGGAAATCATTTCATTCCCTTCTCCGTTACAAACAGAAGCACCTGCAGAAACATGTTTATGTGTTTGAAATATGATGATGGACGTATTATTTAGGAAGAGTCAGAATCAAATGCAGACCTTGCTGTTTCTGCAGGGCTGTCGTGAGTTGATGGAGCAGAGCTGCCTGTCTCAGGCAAAGCGACCTCAGACGTAGAAACTCCTGGTACAGTTCAGCATATGCGTCCTCCATCTCACCAACTCAGGGATCTCCTGCTAGACAAAAACCATAGCGGTTCTATTTCTGGATGGGTGATCAACATCACACAGTCTGCTGTTAGAGGTCCATTAGAGCGCTGGACTTTAAGCTGCCACATTAAAAGCTGTCACCAAAACAGCGTTTTACATCAACAGATCTAAACGTTTACTCTCCCATGAAGACCAGGAGAAACCCATCCATGCATTTATCTCCAGTAGACTGGATTACTGTAATGGTTTTTAAACAGGACTTCCTATAAGAGCATTAAATATCTAGATGCTGCGGCTACAGATCTGAACACATCACACCAATTCTTTAATCCAGGTTAAAAAATGTCGTTTTTCATGAAGCTATGCATAAAATCTGCACAGTATCTTTTAACTTGTCTTGCATTTAATCATTATTTATTATTTGTTTGTGATTTTACTATTTGTTGCTGCCTTTTACTAATTTTAAAGTATTCTTTGTATGCTTTTAATGTTTTATGTAAAGCACTTTGAATTGTCTTGTACATGAGATGTGTTATACAAATAAAATTATCTTAGGTAACTGTAAAAATAAACATATCTTAGGGGCAATTGAGCAAAAACAAGTCAAAGTCTATGCTATGTACATGCATGTGGTCAGGTGCAACTAAAATAGGATGTGTGCATTATCTATGTCATGTGCTCTTACATCGAGTTAAAGTATAGATCCGGTATGAGTACACATGACTTTTTAAAGCAGTATATTCTTTCCCCCTGTGGCTTTGTGGCTTTCTTACAGAGTGGTAACTGCATCTTTACTTCTGAAACACACCTCTGTTTCTGTTCCGATGCACGTTACAGACATGTTAACCCAGGGGTGCCCAAACTTTTTGCCTCAAAGGGCCAAACTGAAAATGAGCCAGTGAGCCACGGGCCAAACATTGCAGCTCTTGTCTGTACGTCACTGCCTGTGGTTCTCCATGCGGATGTGTGGAGTCTGAGAGCTTGATGCTGCGTGTGCAAAGGCTTATGGGGGATCTTTCCAAGTTAATAAAACTATATAAAAGTGAGGAAAATATGGACTTTAATATAAAATAGGCTGCACAAATGTGAAATACACAAGAGATGAAACTTTTAATTGTTAAAGTTGAATAGAAACACAATGAGTGAGCTGTTTATACCCATACAACTCTTGATAAAGTGTTAGAGACTTAATGGGCATAAGTAAGAGATATTGTTACAATCATCCATCATTTAGCTTTGAAATGTCTTTTCATCAAGATTTGTAGGTTTCTAAATATAAACATTTACTAGCGGGCCAAGAGCAAGGGCTGGTGGGCCAATTTTGGTCCACGGGCCCCACTTTGGGCACCCCAGTGTTAACCTAATGAGTCACGTGATGTTGTACCAGATGTTTACTTTCCCAGCCTTTTGTTGTTACGGTATTTGTATGTACAAAGAGAAATTAAATAGTTAAAATACCTGCAAAACATTGGCTCTTTCTCTTTTGTTTTCCCATACGTATGCATGTTGACGTGGTGCTTGGCACCACTGCATCACAGCTAGAAAATTCCACTGGGACTGTTAGTGTGTGACGTTTTTATGTTTTATAACTGCAAATCTTTACACATACACTAGCTTCCTCCCACAGCCCAAACACAAGCATGTTAGGTGAATTGGTGTTTCTAAATTCTGCATTACACTGAGGGCGAGTGGTTGTTTGATCAGATTCCCAGTATGAATGAAGGTAACCTGACCAGAATGCACACCTGACACCACAACTTCTCTTTTAACAAGCTAAGAACCCCTAATGAAACAACCATAATGATGAATGGATTCCTTTATTTCTAATTACAAATATAACACATATGTCCCGTCTTACTTACCCCTTTCAACAGATTCAGAAACTCTGGACTCCTCGTCTGTCCCTAGAAGAGCTTTAGTCAGAGATTTCTCCCACTGGGTCTCGATCTCATAAAGATGTCCTGCTATTGCTGAAGAAAAATCATTTCAATCCAGATGCAAAATAAATTTACCAAATACACGAGTCTGTCACTCATTTAAGTCTTACATTCATATGTGACCAAACCAACGCAGTCTGTCGCTTGTTTACAAGCAGGAATTGTGCTCATCTCGTTCTGACCACAATGAGAACTGGCAAACACCAGGAAATAACTCTGCAAAACTGGGAAGTGAAACCTATTTAGTATGAAAAGAAACTGCACCATCCCTCAGTTGGACTGAGTATGTAAATGAAAATTTTGTACCGACTCTAAAACAGATTGAGAAATGGCCGTTTTTACAGTAAATAACACAGTCTGAGTCCACGTGGGTTTTTAGGTTGGCTCTAAAAGGGAAAACTCTTTACATTTTAGGATTTAGACTGATGCAACATGCTGAAAAATATCACTGATACAGGTTTTCCATGTAGCTGATCTTCAGAGATCATCTGTGGTGCTATCCTGGAGGACTTACTGCCCTGCAGGATATTTTTTTAAACCTCTTTCTGATGATTACAGCTTTAAATCCACATTTTAATGGTTCATTTTGAAAAGCTAACACTGTCATTATGTAACAAGAGTGCCCAACTGTGTAGTTTCCTTTCCCTGCATATAAGTAGCTTTTCATTTAGCTACATTATTGTATCTGTCCCACTTTAAGAAGACCAGAATAAGGTGCACAAAGTTGTGCCGTGATGACTCTAAAAGTTTGCGCAGTCTCTGAATGAATGCGGAAATAAAATTCATCCTGTTTTCTTTCGCGTTTAATCACAAGACATTTAGTGAATTTGGATTAAATTCTGTTTACTCACGACTGCAGTGATCGATCATTCCCAACAGGAAGTGAAGACGCGGATGATCGGACTGAAGGGAAAGATTCGCTTTTTTTTCACTGGGATGACGTCAGCATACCTGAGAGCGCGCTTGCCATGATGTCACTTTGTGTATGACTTCTTTGTGGAGCTGTTGCAAAAGATTTTACGTGGAAAGCATGGATAATAATTTTGTGAACAGATGTTTTTTTTTATCTGGGCTCAAAGAAAACTCCTCATGATGGAGGGCATCAAAAGTCCTACTGACGTCACATTTTGCACATTTTTATTTGGTTTTTAAGATTTTACTTATTCATTCAGTTAATTTCAGTGCATTCCTTTGGGTTAATTCTGTGGTTTTGGGTTTCTAAGGAGCAATTCCCTTTAAAGAGCAAATAAAAAAAATAAAAAAAACTGTTTTTCAACCATGTAGGTGGCTTGTATTTTCTGTCTGTTAGCAACTTTTATGATTTTTTTTTTCTTAGAATGGGTCTTGGTTTACCTTAGGTTGCTTTAAATTTAACGTAGCGTCCTTTGAATTTTGGGAGTGAGCTGGATCACTCCCAAAATGGTGTGAGAAGCGATTGTGTGTGAAGGCACTGCAGCCTCATAGTGAGAAGGTTGCCAGTTCGAGCCTCAGCTTGGGTTAGCATGGGTTTTCTCCGGGTACTTCCTCCCACTATCCTTAGGCCTAACCCATTAGGTTAATTGGTCATTTAAAATGGTCCTTATGAGTGAATGGGTGTGTGTTGCTCCTGTGAAGGACTGGTGACCTCTCCAGGGTGTAACCCACCTCTCACCCAATGATTCCTGGGATCAGCTTCAGTGATCTGGAATCATTGGAATAAGTGGTACATATAATAGAAGTAAAGATGGGAAAAAAACAGTTTGGAAAACAATTTAATAACAATAGAACAACCCTGAGTGGCATCAGGGCAAATGTGAGTAAATATTTTGAGTAGAATTTCAAACCATACTTTCTGGATATATTATAGGCAAGGCAAG
>JBAMHV010000003.1:22722795-22734670 GCA_037177535.1 Pseudomugil gertrudae | reverse complement strand
AACCTCATGGAGCCCACATTGAAGGAGAGATCCTCTCCCAGGACGGACAGGCAGATGTGCCTAGGACTGTTATAAATTAGCTCATCTACATTCCAATTTAAAGTTTCATTCCATTATTTTTATTATTCCATTATTTGTTTAGCAATATTGGTATGGTTAAAGAAATACCATAAAAAAAAGATGGCATATGGACAGGAAAAACCTTTGGACATGCCCATTCCTACATGTAACATACACAGTCTTATGTGCTTTTTAAGGCATTTCTTATCCCAACGGTGCTCTGGCACTTATCAAACAAAGCTTGTACTGCTGTTTTAACACTCAAAGGGCTTTCAGGTCACACACAGAGTTGTTTGTCCATTCAGAGATACCGTAGTAAAAGAAACTGTCCTTTGCTCCATCAGTTTAAACTGATGACTGTTGTAATCACCGACATTGTGTTCTCCTGACCAAAGTAGAAAGAAACCATCTGGGTTGTTATCACCGCTCAGTTGAAAAGTCAGTACTCTGGATGGTATGAGGGATGCAAGGTGTACATGACATGAATAATCTCTGAAGGCCCCATTAATGCTGAATGACATATTCAAGTTTCAGTACAACATATGCTGCCATCTAGAGAAGATGCTCAGGAAGACCTGGCTTCTGTTAGCAAGACTATGCCAGACCTCATTCTGCATGTATCACAACATTAGAACTACATAAAGGAGCCCAGATGCTAACTAGGCCTGCAGTCCAGACCCGTCACACACTGAAAACATTTGACACATAGTGAAGCTAAAAATATTTCAAAGGAGACCCTGTCCTGTTCAGGAGGGGAAACCCAGCATCAAGCAAGAAAAGAAAATCACTTTAAGAGCAGCTGGTCTCTTCTGTTCCCACACACTTACAAGGTGATGTAAAAGAGGAGGCAACGTTAATACCAAACATAAAAAAAAAAAAAACTATCTTCATGTTGTGATTCTAAAACATGTCAAGCATTCAGGGTTTATGATGGTAACTTCCATATCAGTTTTCCACCTTCATGAATGTCCACCCTATGAGTTAATACTCAAGGACGTGACGGAGCAAAAAAGATTTCCACCATCGCTCCCACACACACACACACACACACAGATAATTCAGCCAGCTCACCAGTCACTTATGAATTTAATCCTGCTTGGAATGAGAGCTTAAGACAGTGATATGAAGCGATCACAAGAATAGCATGAGCGATGACGTCCACCCTGCCATTTATCACTGAAGACTTTCATTGAGAGAGACCAGATCCA
Source organism: Pseudomugil gertrudae (assembly GCA_037177535.1). Taxonomy (NCBI): domain Eukaryota; kingdom Metazoa; phylum Chordata; class Actinopteri; order Atheriniformes; family Pseudomugilidae; genus Pseudomugil; species Pseudomugil gertrudae. The sequence goes on along the minus strand of JBAMHV010000003.1, from coordinate 22,733,402 downwards.
ATTACTGAGGGCTCTGTGGGCCCAACAATGGCTTGCTATAAATACACCCAAAGAGGGTTTTCCATTCAACAGCCCACATGCACGGACATTGTTGTACATAGATACAAGCATGTACACAGCTTCACTCGTAGTGCATATGTCGCCCTCAGAAGCAAACAGAAGCTGTCTGATACTGAACTGTTTATGTAAATGTGTGTGTATGTGTGATATAAAAGCTTTAGAAGGGAAAGAAACACTGGAGCCCCCGCAGAGCATCACGCAGTGTCACAAATTTATTTACAGCTCAATCCATCAACAAATGGCAGGTGCAGCATCCTCACAAACAAACCTATTAGCTTTCCTCCCTCTGGAACAATATCATCTCCGGCAATCAGCTGCTGTTTATCTACTCCGACACACACACACACACACACACGTTATTCAATTAGTCTGTTACACGGGGCCTGATTCACTTTCATCATTATGCTGAAGAAAGAGGATTTTCTGTGTTAAAAGAGCTGCTGAGTTATGGCTTCAGTCTGCACACAACCTTACAGCAACACAGCCGCAACATTAAAACTCCCAAAAGGTAATGCCATCCTCCTAAAATAATGAAGTGAGTAATTTTTTAAGTTGTTCTAAAAACACAAAAAAAACAGGTTTTTTAAAAAAAAAAATAAAAAACTTGAAATACGACATCGGCCATCACTTCAATGTGTGATGATAAGCAACATCGCTCATTTTTATCCAGTGTAATACTGGATAAATACTGCATTCTGGTATTTACACGTATTCTACTTTAACATTTCCCACATACTTAATTTTTTGCAGCACAGTACTCTCTCTGCACTAGCAGCCCGTGTGTTTGAAGGTGACCACACAATAGCTATGTGGTCCCAATACAATTATGCAAAATAGCTACAAACTGGAGCTGACCAACCACTAATCTATACCCAGTGGTGGATTATAGGTACACCCACTCAAAATGTGAACTTTAGATAAAAATAGAGAAAAAATGTGGGGAAATACTTGACACATTGTTTTTATCCGTCACAGCATTTCAGAGGAAAATATTTTTCCACCACTATTCAAGTACTTAAATGCATTTTCCTCTTAGCAATGGTGGCTTAAGCAAATCTAAAGGATTTGACATGCATCTGCACAAAATCACCTGGAGAAATACCCCACACAGTTTTATTTGCAAGATCATATTGTGAACATACCATGCATGCAAGGGTGCAAGGCCACAGTTTGTTCCTGAGGGCAGTGTTGTATGTCAGTTCAGAATTGAGGGATCCAGTGGCAGCTCCAGATGGTGGCCTTCTTTTGGAAAAAGATGGTGTCAAGAAATGCAGCAACTCCAAACATTAGATATAGTGACATGTCAGCATATTTTGAGTTTGGGTTTCAGCAATGTGACATGCCTGACTTGTTATGGATACGCGGTCGTAAAGAATAAAGGGAATTATATGGTTACAGCTTTGCACCAGATAAAAAGATGTTTGTATTACATCCAAAGGAAGTCTCTGCACCACTGGGGTTTTAAACTTGACCTCTCTGCTTTGGCCATTACAGTACATCTGCTATTTTGTAATATAATGAACCTCTAAATGCAACTAGTTTTCTTTTACCCTGTCGCTATTTTTCCATTCTCTCTGCCAGCACCAAAATCCAGATGACCAGTGTGCGTTGTACAGTAGCATCAAGTGTCAGGCGGCTGAATGCAGGCAGTGTTGGACTTTGCTGTGACTGAAAGCACAGTGTCATCTTCCTCATGAATGTTGCCAACATTAAAGTAAATACCACATGTGATGAAGCAACGCAGACTTTATGAAAAAGGCTTTGTTGGATCAGTTTTCACCATATTATGTAAGCAAACTTAGGCCCTGCCTTCAAGAAGCTTTTAAGTGCTGTCTGGGAAGTAATTTTAGACATCCTAAAGTCTTCTGATATTCTATATCTATTGCAAACAATTAGTTGATCCAGTTGGACATCAGATTCTGGAAGCAGCTGTGGTGCTATGAAGGGGGATGCTAACAATAGCATGTCAGCTAGCCTGCCAATGTACTGTCTTAAAGCATAAAATCCAAGCTGTCTGATAATGGCTGCAGGGAATTTAAAAACACCAGAATTACTACGTTTTTACTACAAGAAATACACGAGTTTTGTTTTTTTAATCAGGTTAAACAATAAATTACATTCTAAACCCTGTTGTACACCACGATACTGGTCTACCAGAACACCAGAAATCCTGCACAAACACAGTTTTGAACCAACACATGATAAAAAAAAAAAAGTGTTTAAGGATTAAATAAACACTTTAGATTTGCCCAGCTGTTCTTAGGTTTGGCTTTAAAGGGTTAAATATTCTGATTGTGAATTATATTTGGTTTTGACTTTATTATAAAGCTGTTTTTGAAGATTTTTTAACATTCTCAAAAGATGTTAAAAGATTTATATTGATCTGTCTTTAGATTCATGCACAACTTTACTGTCTGTGACAGACAAATATAGATTAGAACTTGTAGCGCTTCGTATAAAGATCTCTTGTGGAATAAGAATAGAAGAGCAACACTAAAATGCTCCTGTAGCTGTGGGATTTTATTTTCACTCATCTTCAAATCCTTTCTCTGAATCTTCAATTGGAGACTTGAGCTCTTAAAAGAGATCAAGTCTAACCTTGGAGGGTTAGGGCAAGCAGCCACATCAAAGCTGTGACTAAGAAGCTTTTTACCATCAGAAACAACAGAATTCCAAGTTTAGTCTCCCACAACAACCAGGAGAAACTCCTCCATCATTCATTTCCAGTATGCTGGATTACTGTAATGGTCTTCTAACAGGACTTCCCAAAAAAAGAGCTTTAAACATCTGCAGCTCATCCAGATGCTGCTGCTGGAGCTTTAACTGGGATTAAGAGATCGGAACTCATTACACCAGTTTTAACCTCTTTACACTGGTTTCCAGTCCATTACTGAATAGATTTTAATTGATTGTTCAGAATACATCTCTGATATGTTAAGTGGAGCTCAGGTCAGCTGGTCCAGACCAGAGCCCAGAATAAACATGGAGAAGCAGCATTTAGCTGTTATGCTGCAAACATGTGGAACAAACTTCCAGTAGATTAAACCTTCACGACACGGAGACACTTAAATCCAGATTAAAACATTTATTTTCTCATGAGCCTATGAAGGAAATCCATACAATAACTTAACTGATTTAGTTTTAGATAGTTTTAATTTGTGGTTATATAGTGAATTTGCCTTTAAAATTTTCTTTATAACATCTGTAATGCTCTTGGTGTGTAAAGCACTTTGAATAGTCTTGTACACTAAATGTGCTATACAAATAAACTTTCTTTGCCTTTCTAAAGTTTTCTTTTGACTATTAAGATGGAAAACATGAGACAACAAGTTGTGTCATGCTGTGTTGCATGCAGTTATGGGAGCGCCATCTTATTGTATAGCGTCACTTCACCACAATGTCATGTCAGGACACTTTACAGGAACACTCATTTGAGCCAATTCATAATGAATATCCTAGTTAAGGTTTACTGCCATTGTTACATGCTTAGATCTTTTTTTTTAATGAAAACAGTCAAACCGAGAGAGAAAGGAAGTAATAAAGAAAGAAAAATGGAGAAAAAGTCAAGCCAGGAAATAAAATCCAATCCATATTTTGGACAAATGTATAAGTACAAACAAATTAAAATACTTCTTAGTATATTGAGTAAAGTTTTTATAAATCACTACCTTGGTGTGAATCTAACATAGCACACACTGATATCATAAACTGGTTTTCAGTTCACTTTAGGTAGGCTACTAACCCAGACGATAGCCTGGGTGTTATGCTGTGCTGGGTAATTTTGCTTTATCAAATGATACTTATTGAAGATCCCCTTGGAAATCAGAATTCTTACTTTGTTTATTTTGAAAGGGGAAAAAAGTTTATGGACTGGAGAGAACAGAAAAGAAAAGACCATAAAAAAGATAAAGTAGATAGAAAACAAAGGTGAGAAGGAAATACACAATGTGAAAAAAAACAATACAATCCAACCACAAATTCTGGATCATATACTACCTGTATCTGCAAGGATGGCAACTTCAGTCCTCGAGGGCTGCAGTAGTCCTGTAAGTGCTGGGCCTTTCCCTGCTGCAACACACCTGACACACATCAGGTTTAATTAGCTGACATGTGCAGAGCTCAACATCATACTTTGCACAAGTCTGCTAATTACCTGTTGATTTGAGTCAGGTGTGTTGCAGCAGGGACATTCCCTAACACTTACAGGACTCTGCCATCCCTGATCTAAACGCAAAATAAACAATCTCATGGCAAAACCCAGAAACGCAGTAGTCAGTAGACCTACAGTATAACAGCGCACTAACACTACTTTGTGCACTATATTTAAGTGTGTTTACATTTCAGTCTTCATGCAGAAAGTACGGAGTGAAAAGTGTTTGCAGGAGAGTGATCATGCCTGTCTTCACAAAAGATTGCAAGCAGATCAGGAGGACCCCTAAACCCTGAGCCAACCCGGTATCCACCCAGGAGGTGGGCAGAGTGCAGGCCCCAGGGCTCAAAGAGCCCTGAAGCAACACCCCCACGGACTTCAGTGCCAGTAAAAGATGGTTAAAGTGTAAAACTGTGAGTAATCTGTTCAAACATGCCCCAACAAATCACAAATGTTGGATCAATGAAGTATTATCGACATTGTAGAAGCACTGAGGTGCGGCATATCTTCTCAGTGACGTTCACTGTTCTTTATTTAGTCATTAGATAAAACAATCTAGGTTAATATATCAAATATGTAACATAAAGGAGAAATCTGATATTCACCTCCAAACCAGACTAAATGAAAGTGTATTCAGAGAGAATGTCTGGAAACTGAACAAAAACCACAAATAATTACTCATTTTCCAAAGTTAAAATTACATCAACCAGCGGTTTATTTTCAAAACATTTAATATCAAGAATTTGCATTTCTTTTAGCATTTCGGCACCATTTTACAAAAGGTCTGGCACACATTGAACAAAACACGTACGGTGGAGAAGCATTTACTGTCTAAAACACTAAAGTTTTCTTAGCTGCTCGTGTCATCTTCACACCTTACTGCGATTCCTTAAAAAATATTTTTAATTGAAATAAAAAAACAATTAAAAACATACAAAAAAATTAAAGAAAAATGTCCCTTCTGCTAAATGTGGAAGACAGGGAGAGTTTTACGACATGTAATGTATCTGAAGAAGCAACTGGTTGACCTCAAACAACAATCGTCTGTCCGCATATTTATATGATCAGGCGTTTTTGTACAAACAAAAGACAGAGTATATGTGTCTCATCCTGACAAAGACCCTGACATCTGCTCAGATCTATTTTAACCCTCAGCCAGGCAGTTCCTCTGTAGTTAGAACTTTCATTGCAATGGGAGCACATGAGGAGGATTGAGTTCTCACAGATCACTTCACAACATGTCATCACCTGCTGACCTTCAAGCTCACCGCATGATCATAAACCTCTGGCGCTTCATGCCGGAAGGACTTATGTGTGACTCAGTGTGACTCTGGAATAAAATGGAGGCCCTGTATGTACGATATCACCGAGTGTAAGGCACGTTGCATTAAATAGGAAATTGTTGAACAGCTCTGCCAGCATCAGAATGGCAACAGACATTTTTCTTTGGCTTCAGGCACTAAGGTTTGTAACAGATAGCATCAAACTTTGGTAAACTTTGGTCCAAGACCTTCCCCAGGAGTACTTACATGATTACAGCTAGTTTTTAGATAGACAGAAATCAGTGAATATTTCCTACTGAAAAGTGGAATTTCACTCTTTGTTATTACAAACTGGATAAATAGTCTGAGTTCGATCATAAGCATTCAGAAAGAAAACATGCTTGTTAGTGTGTTTGAGTGTTTACTAGAACACTCTGTTGTATCTGAATATTCATATCTTGTAAGCTTCAGAGCAGAACAATATTCACATTTCATAGCACAGCGATAAAGTAATCTCAGAAATGCAGAAAAATATATAGAAAATATAATGTTTTGAACCCCGCGACCCCGCTCTGGGATCAAGCGGTAGAAAATGGATGGATGGATATTGTTTTGAAATGCAAATGTCATACATTTTCAGCACTAAACTCAGTCTTTTATAGTGCAGGCAAAACATTCATTTTAAAAACCCAACAATAAAAATAAAAAATCAGTGGTTTTGTACAGGAAACCAGCCACAGGTTAGCATACAGTGTGCTAAGTGGATGGCCAGAAGAAGAGTTCACCATTAACCTCACATTAGATGTATTGTTGGCATGTCCTTTGTTACCATCGTTTTAACATCTTAGTATTATTTAGTTTTTTCAGAATGGCAGTGAATCCATAAAGATTTTCTCCACTATTGGTGGAGGAGGGACCAGATCCTCCAGTTTCAGGTAGAAGATACGCTGCAAGCCCTGTGTGCACAAAGTCCTCAGCTCGGGAAGTTTGCCCAGCAGACGAGAAAGATAGTTGGGTTGCGTCCGGCTTGGCTCTGATCCGCTTCCACTCACATGTTCCCTTAAACAAGTGATAAGATTACTCTGAAAGTCCTCCACTCGCCTGGGCTCTTTGATGCCATGTCGATCTAGAAACACAAGATCCTTCCATCAGAAACATTCACCTGAACGTCACGATTGATTCATGATTAAATGAGATTTGCTGAACTGAAAGGAGTTCACAGGCTCTTACCGGTGACAATGACGAGCGCTTCTAGGCAGGTAAACAACGAGATGTCCAGGTTCATGCGGTGAAGGCTCCGAGAAAAATCCATGATGGAATCAATCCAGCCACCAAAGCTGTGAGCACACTGATGTCGGTGGAGGACCACGCCGTTGCAGAAGAATAATATGCCCTTCTCTGGATTTGACCTGTACCGTTTTAAATCATTGTTAGAGCATGAAAGGTGCACAATGATGTCAGGAATTATTGATTATGATGAAAGCCTAACCTGTATGCCAAGCGGAGGATGAAGAGCTCAACAAAAGCAGATTCAAGAAGCAGCTCCTGGTCTTCTGTGCAGAAGTCCGTGAATCCTGGGATAGCTTGAGCCCACGTCCTTATAACATCCATGCTACCAGTCAGCAGGTCATAAAACTGCTGGATATCACCTGCATCCTCCTTTTCTTTCAAATGATCCATTTTTTCCTGATACTGAGGAAGAGGAAAAGGAAAGGATAAATGCTACTGATTATTCCTTACATTTTTCTCTATAAAATTTCAGCTGGAAATCACAAGACGTACCTTCGTGTAGTCAAGTTTTTCCATAGTTGGGTTTGAGTCAGAATGAGCCTTGACGAGAGAAGAGATGATGTTGACACTGGAGGTTGTGGATGAAGCCTCAGCCATAGTTTTAGGTTTAGAGGGCAGGCGTCCTCTGCGACCTTTGAGGCTGTCTGTGCGAACCACTATGAAAAAGAAAAGAAGAACACGTGTGTGAACCTTACATGGTATCGGTGCATCTCACACTTTAAAAACAACAACTGCTGTATCAGTTTCAGTCTCCCTTTTTCTGCAGCTGGCACTGTACAGCTCTGGTTACACATTTCTGTGCTTCCAAGCTTTGGTTCCTCAAGACTGTCATTACACACCCTAGTTTGTCATCGTTAGACATTAGCCTCTAGAGGCTTTGAAAGAACCTGACATCGCCTTACCTTCTTTGACCATTCCCACACTGAGACATTTCTGGAAACGGCAGAATTGACATCGGTTTCTCCTCTTCTTATCTACTGGGCAGTCTTTATTGGCAAGGCACACATACTTTGCATTTTTCTGGACGGTCCGCTATGAAAAACACAAATCAAAAGCACATTACTACAAAGTCATAGCATGGAAAACATAAATGTGCATTACAGAGTGAATATTTCTGCAATAATTCTGTAATATTTCAGTTTTGTAGCATCATTTCTGAAGCATTCCCATCTACAGTAAATGTCCAGATAATGGGTGAAGTCTGGTACATTAATGCTGAGTAGGAACATTGAGTCTTTATTACACTAGAGAGATCATAGTCGCTAAAATATATTTGCTAAGTTTGTATTTTTAACTTAACACATAAGATATTCTAGATTTATTTTCTAAAATAAACATCTTTTAGCTGCTTTTTAGAAATCATAGGAAAGCTGTGTATTGTCTGTAAACAGTAGGAATCCACTATATTGCATTTTTGCATTAATTGCTAACATACAATATTTTAACTTACTAACTGACTTTGATTGAAGATGCCACTCATATATGATTTATTAGGAATTTACCTTGAAGAAACCTTTACATCCTTCACAGGTGCGCACTCCATAGTGTTGACAGGATGCATTGTCTCCACAAACCGCACAACGTCCCTCATTGGACCCTGGGTATGGCGTTTTAGGAGACATCATAGATCCCTCTGCCATTCTGGAGCTTTCCAGAGATCCATGATCCACAGACATGGGATGGCACTGAAGTGAAGAGACATGCTGCTGAGGAGATAGGAGGAAGGAGTCGTCCTGACTGGGTTGAGCATCCTGATGCTGCCCCAAGTGGTGCTCGGGTCCAGGGCTGAAGGTGAAAAATGAGAGTGACTGAGTAATGGAGGCTTTATCCACTGGGGGAAAGGGGCTGAAAGGGGAATCCCAAACAGGTGCAGATTCTGTCTGAAAGCCTGGTGTTGGAGGTGAAGCAGTGGAACAGATAGGGCTGCCATAGTAGTCAGACCCACAAGATGACAGTGTTTCATCAAGGCAGCTGAGTGCAAAAGACCCTGGGTAGCAGCCATACACCTGGAGATCATCCAGCTTGAAGGCTTGGTTCTGTAACTGTGAGCTGGAGCTTTCAGCTCCAGTGTGGTTGAAAGAAATGGTAGAGGAGGGAGGGGAGGTGGAAATCCTGCAGGAGTAAGCATCAAACTCCCCCATGTAGCCATTCCCTACCAAGGTGTTTATACTGGGCAGTGAAGATGAAGACAGCTGGTCCTTTTGGCCACTGATGTCCATCACCAGTTTGGCACTGAAGTCAGTATTTAAGAAGTCTGAGCTGAAGTAGTTGTCATGGGGCAGGGATGCATGCTGGGTTTGTACACAGGGCATTGCTAAGAGACAGGAAACAGTTGAAAATAAGTTTAAGAAAAACATGTTTTATGTCATGAAAACTCCTCACAGTCTCACCTCTGTAAACATGCAACAAGTAGGCAATGCTAACATCATGAAGGTCCACTACTTCAGCTGACCTGCCATTTCAAACCTAAAGCCACTTAGTGAGATGTAAAGAGAGGTTCAGCTGAGAACTAAGACATTGTCAGATATTGTGTTACTGGCTGCTAATACTTATAAAACATCCTTCAGTGGAGGGCAACCCTCTTGTACAGCAGCTGTATTAAAGAGATGCTCAGGTTGTATTTCAGGGTGGGCTGAATGCCAGCTGAAGATGGGAAGGTGGCACAATCTGCTTGTCTGTGTGAGGTTGTATGGGTGTATTACCATCTACATGTTCCATGTTTTAAACTTACAAATTAAGCTTGTTTTAAACTGAGGTGATAATGTACTTTTTAATGTCTTGGCATTACATCATTCTCTTCACATAAGCTGCTGTCCAGCATCACAGCTAGATGCCACAAAGTCAATAAGATGAAAACACAAAGATAAACTAAACAAGTGATTGCACAAAAGACTAGGGCACCTGCAGCAGGTTGGTACTATTACTTGCAAGATTCCCTTAGGTAGATATATTCTGGAAAAAAAACCCAACCTTAAAATGTGTTACTTTATTTAAAGTAACCACTTAACAATAATAATAGCTATAACACCCATTCATGTTTTACTTTTATCAAAACGTTTAGCTGGTATGATGTTTGCTATATTTTTGCTCACCTCAGAACCACAAGTTATATCAATGGGACCAACATAGTGGAGCTGGCACAAAAAAAACTAGTTTAAAGTCGATTTACCTCATTAATTTGTATCTGAACAAAACCAAGAAACATATTTGATCCAACTCATTAATATTTTAAAATATTTAATATTTAAAATCCTGTCAGTCTTCGGAGCTTGTTGTTTTAAAAAAAATAATCTAAATTTCACCTAATAGTCACTTTTCACTCACCTGTTTTATGCAAATATCCGGATTGTTGGAGCTTTTTCGTTTATTCCAAAACCAGATAAACAGATGAAATTACCTCCGCCAGCTGCTGTCAGTACACACATCCATTCAAACACACTGGGTCAGACCAACTCAGGCAGTTGCATACACTCTCGCTTTATTTTGACTGCTTTCGCATAAAAGGCGGGATAATGCCCAAATATGGTGAGAGAGGAACGGAATATTCCGGGTCGGGAGCCAATCAACGTCGCGCTCAACACGCAGACGTTCTTCCGTATGACGCACGTACGGGATTCCATTGACGCAAGAGCCAAGAGGCGTGCTTTGTTCTAAATATAACCTGACAACGACAGCGGTGTTCACGTGGGGCTATTACTGAATGAAAAATGCTAAAAATAACTACAGTTTGGAGGCGCAGACGTTTTCTGACTGGAAATTAAGCTTTAATTCATGTTTGAAACAATGATGTGTGTTTGGCACATGCCAAACCAGGAAACACCTGCACCTATATATATCCTTTATAT
>JBAMHV010000003.1:22703853-22722404 GCA_037177535.1 Pseudomugil gertrudae | reverse complement strand
TGTATATATGTATATAGCACAGATCACTTCCAGATTCAAGTTAATAATGGAAATTTCAAATTGGAGCTACATCATTTAATATGAGGGCATTTGCTGAACATGATGAAGGGAGACACAAAAATTCAGAGAAAAAAATAAGCAACATATGACAATAATAATAATAAATATCTTCATAATGGTATTTCAAATATGATAAATACAACCACTTGGAGTGAAGTGATGCATCAGTACTGTAATGCCAGCATAGAAGAATTTGTACTATGGTCGTCCCATCTGCAGCAGCTGACATCCATTTGTCTGCATCAGTTTAAGCACCTAATATCCTTTATGACATAACATCTCCACAACAACCAGGCAAACTAACACACACTAACTCTGGAACCCTCTCAAGGGATATTTGGGTGTAATCCAGCTTGTGTAAAGAAGGCGATTGGTATCCTTGCAGAGGCAGCTGAGAGTTCCAACCTACACAGATGGCCTGGAGTTACAAGAGATAATTACAGCAGTTTGAGCTTAATGCACTGTTAAAAATGCATTTAACTAACAGACTAAACATATAATCTTCTATCCTTTTCACCCCTCCCATCAGATCACACATATATTTGTAGAAAATAGTGCAAGCTGTTTGGATACATTGCACCTGTCTTTTTTACCTATAGTATGGTTGTATACTTTTAGTGCTGATTATATTTCACTAACTGTAATAAAAGGCACTTGCACTTTAAACTAAGTAAGTGTGTGAAGCACACTGGTCTTTTATCCATCCATTCATCCATCCATTTTCTACCGCTTTTTCCCTTAACGGGGTCGCAGGGGGGCTGGAGCCAATCCCAGCTCACAATGGGCGAGAGGCGGGGTACACCCTGGACAGGTCGCCAGTCCATCACAGGGCCAACACACATAGACAGACAACCATACACACTCACACTCACTCCTATGGGCAATTTAGAGTCTCCAATCCCAGAGAGAACCCACGCTAACACGAGGAGAACAAGCAAACTCTTCACAGAAAGATTCCCGGTTCAACCCCCCTGCCCCATCTGAGGCTCGAAACGGCAACCATCTTGCTGTGAGGCCACAGAGCTAACCAACGGCGCCACCGTGCAGCCCATCACTGGTCTTTTATATCAGAGCTATTCAATTCAGTCCCATGAGACTCACAGTGCTACCTGTTTTAAACATTTTCCTGCTCCAACGTACATGACCATGATTACTGGGTCATTGTGACCTTCATAGGCTGTTGGAGCAATCAAACTTAAGTCAGGTGTGTTGGAGCAGGGACATTTTAAAAATCCTGTTGGTTCAATGATGGCAAGGCAATAGTACACCAATTGTAAGGTTGGTAGTTTGATTCCTCTTGCAAACCTTTAATGAAATTTCCATGTAAGAAATTAAACCCATATTGTGTGTACAATGGAGAAAAGGGACCAGATGCTACGTGAATCTCTGTTGTTGTACTTCAGAGTAGATCTCTCAGCTACATGTTTTCACCCGTTTCTGTCGAGTTTAAACTTTCTCTCTTCTTGGTTTCTGTTTTTGCCATATTCCTCACAGCTTTGCTTTAGCTGCTGGAGTTTTGACATTTTTGGCTCATCGGCTGACTCATTATCTGGGAAAGGTTTTTTTTTGTTTGTTTGGGTCCAATAAACACCTATGAATGACTGGGGGGATTACAAAATAAACCGTGAGGCACTTTCAAGAATCTGGCAGGTTGTAAGATAAGTGAAAAGGTAAAAAAAGCTCTGGTCTTTACCAGGTAAAGACTGCTGACCAGTTTCTGAACACCTCAATTTACCAGCAGCATGAAATAACCACTTTTGTTCACCTCAAACTGATTTCACATCTAAAATTGTCCTTATACTTTCTTTGGACTTTACCTTCAGTTTTATATATTTTACATTTTCATGTTTATAATGCAAATGTTTCCATCTGAAAGCCACTTTGAAAAAATGCAGACAGGATATGAGGGGGTGGGGATTGCCTTAAATCAATTTAAAGCCTAACTTTTAAATATATATCTGTCTTTCATTAGAATTTGTTTCCTCTGCATTGTTTTTCTGTCTTAACCGCAGTTCTTTTTGACAGTCTCTCCGTATTACTCTGAAGATGCGCTTGTCATCTTGTTTTCTTCACCGTCCCTGGATTAGCCTCCCTGCTTTCTCTCCCACATGGATGCAAAGTCTGCTGCACTGTGGGCTGACACTTTAATAACAAGGTTTCACCAACTCAGATTTAGAATTTTATTAGGCGGGTAACTGAGAAGATAATTCCCTCATATGTTCTCTGGTCAATAAATACACTGAGTTAATCTCTGCTAAGGTCAAATACACTAGAAATTGTAATACTTACCTTGACAGGAAGTATGAAAAATGTTCTGAGGTATATAGCTTGTTATCCAAAGGCTTCTCCATAGCATGTAAATTAGAAGCTTATAATGCTTTTGGGGTGATAAGCCTCCATTAGCTAAGTATATTATGTCCACTTTCAATGTCAAAAACTCAAATTTAAGGAAAAACAGTAAGTAGACGTTTTGGTTACATCTGATGTAATGTAATCACATATTCAGCTGTGATATGCAGGGTGGGAGAAAACAAAGAGAGAATCAAATATGCCCTAAAACTAATAAAGAGTGTAATGAGACAGCAGGTTTTCATAAGGGGATATCAGATTGCAATGCACATTTTAACTGCCTCTTCATTGTTTAATCCATCTTGTCAAGGTGATGATGCACAAGCTTAATTAGATATTAAAGTACAATACAGTAAAGACACACGTTCAAATGACATACACAATTTGATGTTGTGACAAGATATTACATGAACAAACAATCATGTGCAAAGAAATGTAACAACATTGACTTTTGGAAGCTAAGACAAATAATGCATGTTACTAAGTATAACAGTATTTATAATAAAATCAAAACAGATTATTTTGGCTCGTCATAATAAAATTTTGGCATTGGTTTATTTAATGAGTGTTTTATGTCATGTATATTTTACTGTGCTTTTTCTGGGGTCTGCTTTTTGTTGAAAGGAAACATTGCAGTTATGCTCAGCAATTATGGAAATGATTAAATACACAGTTTAATGTCATTGAAGATGCTCAGATCAGTATGTTTATGTTTAAAAACTGTGTTTCCTGTTGTTGACACTGGTTACACCCAGGTTCCCCAGCATCATCAGTGATCTTTAAATCCACACTTGATCTCATTCAGTCAATCATTTCTCATATTTCAATAGACAGTGGCATTACTATCTACCTTTGTTTCACATAGATGAACAATAATGGTGAAAGACATTTGGTGAGCTTAACGAGACCAAACAAGCCATTTCATTACAAGCTGCATTAAGTACAGATGAATCTCAACAAGACGTTGCTATAAACATGATTTAACACAAAAAACCAACAACACAACATCAAATGCAGTGACTAAATTCAGATCTTTCCAGTAGTAACAGTAACACAACATTCTGCTCTTTCGCTTACAGACACATACTGCATCACTTTTAAGTTGGCACACAGTGGCAACGATTAGACTGACAACTCGCTGTTTCCATTTGTTCAAGTGAAAATGTAGGTAGTGATTAAAAAAATAGCAGGGATGCAAGGAACACACACCTTTAAAACACATTTACATGCTCAGCAGTGGACATTGTCTTTTAAATATTCTGCAGTGTCCTCTCTGCAGCATCTCCCAGAATCATTACTTGAGGTGAAAGAAGCCCGACGGTTTGGTTGGTGCAGCCATTAGCATGTTAGCTTGATTCTTGTGAGTTATGTGGATCTAAAATCAAATGAAATTTTAATTTTATTTATACAGCACTTTTCACAGACATAAAACAAAGTCACGCAAACAGAAACACAGTTACTATTTTATTTATTTATTTAAAATTTATTTGGTAGGGACAATGTACAGAGAACATTACGCTCAAAGAGACAGAGATGTACTGCACCAGATTATAGCAGAGTAGCTAATTTCCATCTGCAGTCCCTATTTACAATAAAAACATTTACATTACAATAATAAAAAGCTCAATACTGATATAAAATATACTATAAATATACTAAAGTCTGGCTCGATGCTGCTGCAACCCCTTCCACAACCACAGAGATGCCAGATAACAGGGCTGGCTAGGACCCGTGTTGTGACCTTTGGGCTACCATACTGGACCCCTTCTCTACCAGACCACACAAGGGTGATTACTACGGCAGTGACAATGACGGAGCAGGAACAGTATGCCGGCATGTAGGATCTCATTAAGGAAACACTGGGGTTTTTTTTATTACATCAGTCTTTTAAAGAGGATATTTAATTTAAAGCCATTTTAAAGTAATTTTATATACATACAGAACAAGTTCACAGTTTATCTGGGAAAAAAATGCAGCTTATGTCAGAAATCCTCAGATATTTCTTTCATATCATTACAAAGTTCATAATGTACTGAAACTACTTCATTAAAACATTAATTTAATTTAATAACTACTACAGAATAATACATATTTTGATATCTAAAGATGACTGAGGTGTTTGCTAAATAGTTTTAAGGTGAACATTAAGGAAATTTAAGGACACTGGTGGGCAATTACCTAGACGCATCTGGCTGCAAGCTGCAGATATTTTAGTTCAATAACACAATAATTTCAGTAAAAAACAACTTCAGAAAAAATCTTCATATGAACGGACATCCTCTCTCGTCCATCTTACAACTAAATAAGATGATACGATTTGAAACACGGATGTAAAATCAGTTTTAAAAAAGTAGTCAACAAAGTTTCTGAAACACTCAACACTAAATACGGGTGTGTGTTTTCTGAATTTTAGATTTATTTACAGCTTTCATTTATAAATGTCACATATTTACTGTTGTTGGTGCATTATCCAGCTACACAACAAGGTTTGGGCTGGTATTTTATATGTTTGAATAATATGAATTATACTGTTTAGGATTTGATATTCACGGCTAACTAAGCTAACAGAATGAGTGAAATATTCTGTTTTCTGTGCTGTGGAAGTGATGTGGCTCCATTCATAATCAATACACATCAATGCATGAGCTATAACCATAGCATATTGCATTGCACATTGTGGTTACCACTAAAATACATGGTGACAAAACATTAACTCTTGTTACTGGTGAAGGCTACTTGAAAACTTACAGTACAAGGAGGCTGCATCCAGGGCTCCCCATCAATCTGCATGGGCAGAGCTTTGCTTGTCCTGCACATGGAAATGGAAGACAGTGATATTTAATATAAAGTATGGATTTTAGCACCGTTTCCTACTTGGTGAGTGAATAAAAACAGAAAGCAAAAACAAAATGATCTGTGCAGCTTGTAACCTGATTGTAATTTGGGAGGTCTGTGCCAGCCTGCGTCCAGCGCTCTTCAGCCCAGTGTAGATTTGTCCCATCTCTATGGCTCCCTCCAGCCCCACCACCTCAAAACGTTTATCGCTCATGTCTGAGGAGTCACGAAAAACAATGAGATTGAGTTTATAAACTATGAGTTCGGTATAAACTTTCAGATTAGAGAAAGAATACAGCACCTTGTGTGACGGTTTTGAGAAGTTCGGGGTCAGTGGTAACCTCACTGTGCCCTGCCTCTGACACGCCATCAGGTTTCTTGGATTCACCCCAGAGGTTGGAGCCTCCGTGCATGCTGGGTATGTTGAGGATAGCTATGCCCTCTAAAGACGAGTTGCTCAGGGCCAGATGTCTGCCACAGCACTGTTATTGAGAAGAATTTAAACCCTGTAATCACACATTGTTCTACTGAAACAGCCAGATAACTGGAGAGCAGACTCTAACCTCAATCACAAGACAGTCCTTCAGCTTCTTGCAGGAAGCAGATATGGACTCTGAAGTAGCAAACTCAAAGTACAAAAGTTTGTTCTTCATTCTGGAAAACAGAAGGAATCATTTTTATTTCTTTATTTGATAACATTAACACATTACAATTCCCATTAGAAGGCTTTAAGATGTAGTGTATGATGTTTAATAGAAAGTAGAAAAAATGAATCATTATCTTGTTTGAGACTATTCCAAACTCTTGTTTTGGAAGCAGGTAAAATCAGGTGCTACCGTCTGCTTAGTCTCATTAAAAATGAGGATTGAGCCTAATTTCAGACCGGCATAATGTAGCCAATGTCTGTTTCTATTTTACTTTTCTATAACTACACAAGTAGAGTCCCAGAATAAAACAAAATTGTGCAAAAAATGAGAATAAGATGTAAATGTAAATCCTCACCTGCTGTTGAACCTTTGGGGATGTTTTTCTCTCATTGAGTGGAACCGATGAGCAATGGAGGCATCCTGTAAACACACAATCACAATAAATCCTGCGTGTGTCAAGAGTAAAGCAGGCAGTGAATACTCCTGTGTCACATTCATCTTTCCTGCTTAGTTAGTGACTTACCACTCCAATAGAGAAGTAGTTGTTAATGATCTCAAAAGGAACAGGATCTCCTGCCTCTTGAGGGTCCTTTGGAATCACCTGGATGCTCCAGCGATCCATGGGAATCAACACACTAGTCTCAATCTCCTTCAGGATTTCTTTCAAGTCAGATCCATCATATCCTGTCATAAGATTAAAACAACAATGCTCTTACCACATAATAATGTCTGAGTCAATACCTGGCTGGGTGCGTTAGTAATCACCTCCTCCCCAGCGAAGACAGCGAGCCAGGTCGTTCCCAGTGCCCAGAGGCAGGACAGCTACTGGGGGATGCACCTGGAGGCCGGCTCTGTCTAAAATGACAAGAATCGAAAGTTATTTAATTTAAGAGATCGTTATGTGAGTTTGCTCCTCTGATTGTCTGAAGGAATGTGGATTACCGATCGCATCCAGGAGCCAGCCGACTGTTCCGTCTCCCCCACATACCAGGATCCTGTACTGACGAAGACTTCGGAAGAAATGCAGCCTAAAAACATTAACGTGAGGCTTAATAAAAATAATCTAACATGATGTGGCCTTTAAATTGCAAGCTCCTTAGCTGTGTTTAAGTGTGTTGTACCCTGGAGCAGGGCCTCCGTTGGACAGGTTGTACACTTGACGAGGGTTCAGCAGACCTTGAAACTTTCTGAGGACTCTGCACAGAAATACAAAAAACACCATCACTTTCACACTAAGTGTGGTTATAAATTGCAGGTAAAAAGCATCTATGGAGCTTTAATATTGATCACATAATGCAAAGAAACCTCTAATGTAATTTCATTTCTTTTAAACTATATGTGTTACTTACCGTTTACCTTGCTTCCCTCCACTTGTGGGGTTTACAAAGACCAGAAGGGGGTGTGTGTCAGGAATAGGGACGATCTGGTTTAAACAAAGTAAAATACAAAAGAAAAAGCATTAGATAAAATAAACTAGATGATGCCAAACAGCTGATGCTCATGACGCTGAGCCAGGGGGCTCCAGGGGTGTCTTTGAGGGCTGCAGTCCTGTGAGTTATGGATGTTTCCTGCTGAATCAATCTGATGCAGACATGATGGACAGAGACCCATTTCATTTGAATCTGGAAATATCTAAAACCTGCAGGATTGTGGCCTTGGAGGACCAGAACTGGACACTCCTGCTAAATGATTTTTAGCTAAATTTACATCAGACCACCTCATTTTTTTTAACTCCAGCTACATTTAGCACAATTTTCCTATCCCAGGAACAACTGATAACCGATTGATGCATTCTCCAATACATCAGTTATCAACAGAGCTGCTACTGTTCTGGCTGGGAGGGAAAAGACGTGCAGCTCCCTTTCACTGAACAAGCTGAACATTTGGGTGTTGAAATGGTTTAAATATCTAGAATTATGCTGAAATGTATGAATGTCAAGTTAAAAAAAAGGATCTCTGTGAGACTGAATGCAGAATGAGGATGTTCACAATGATCATCTGAGAAAAAACAAATATTTAAAGACTCTAAGTACTTGCACTAATGTACTTTTTTTTTTTTTACTATTTAACAGCAGCCACGGTGGTTAAAAGTTAACAATAAATACTGAACTATAGAATAAAGACTAAATAAGTTGATGCTGATGCGTTTTGCATCATTCACAGTTCATTGCCAAATAAAGAAGACATTCTACCCAAAGCAATGATATTGGTCTGAATAAAATAAACACACACACACACACACACAAACAATTAGCTGTGCAGCTGTAAACAGAAAAGTAGGAAAGTGGGATAGGGACAAACCTGCAGGATGTGACCGTCAGGAGTGACATTTAACAGGCTGGTATCTTCCTCCTGTAGCCAATAAGCAACCAACAGACACTCAGCTCACAGTGATCCTGAACATCTTAAACCACATGTGAAGGTTTTCGTTGATTTGTTTTACCTTTGAGACAGCATAAATAGCCCATGGGGGCAGAATGTGGTCTCTCAGTGCTCCACAATCACATTTCGGTAAGCCAGGCAGAACACAGTCATCATGTCGCTTTAAAACAAACAGGACGCAGTGAGAAGAAGAGTAGAGAGCCAGTCTTCATCATTACACACAGATGCTCACCATCTCCTGACACCACACACAGCGCTTCCCTGCGAAAGTTTTGATCTTCTTGAAGCAGACCTGACACTTGCTGGAGTTGCAGTCAGCCTTCACCCAGGCATGAGCAGCTTTCTGAAACACACACAAGGCATAACAAAAAGCTGTCATCCCAACTGAAGCCCATTCACTTGCTGTTTTCTGCTCATAATATAACAAGTGTGAGTGGTGATGAATTAAAGTAACACATTCCTGAATGAAAGCAGCTGATATTGTTTTAATATTGACTTTAAAACATTTAGTGCAGACTGCACTCTCTGAAAGTAACTGTGGAGGTCATCACTGGTTTCAGATTTATGACATTTTTGGTAAATATGTACTTTGGCAGATGGGCATCTGCAGATAAAATACCTCTAAAGCTCATGGGTAACCTTACCAGCAAAGACGACTCACTGTTGTGAGCCTCAACAGATGTATTAAATATGAGTTTTAGCTATAGTGCTGCTACACTGGGGAAAAAAGACACTGACCAGATCATTGTCTATGCCTCTGCAGAATTAGGACATTAACAGATGTACAGGTCAGACAGTGCCAGCTGTAATCCGCACTTAAAAAACACTGATGGGCTGCACTTACTGCTAAACCACTGTCATGTTTCCTGTAGTTTATGTGTTTACTGCCACTGGCATCAGGCTTTGAGTCAGTAAATAAAGAGAAGTTTGATTAATTCCTTCATTTTTAAACACAATCGAACATCATTCAACATAAACTTTTATTTGCCTATAAATACAGCTGTAAATCTGAAAAGCACAGTTAAAACTAAACCAGTGGAAAGAACTGCAAATGGAAAGTAATCGTTGGGTTCCTTACACCAATTTCCTGTTTGGACTTGACAAATGTAGGGGCGCAAGGTTCAGGATCTTTGTTTGCACACTGGCTGTGGACGGTGTACATGCAACCTGGGAGGAGAGAAATAGAAGACAAAAGAGGAAAGTCATCTTACAGGAAAGGTGAAACTGGCAGAAACTAGGCTGTACAAATAAAAGGGAACTGGCCTGCCTGCACCAGTTAATTTATACAGTTTAATAGGTGCGTGAATGCCCCCAGGTGGTGGCAGGGAGTTCTTACAGATGCAGCAGAGTCCCTGCTTCCCAAGGCCGAGCAGCATGCTCTCACACACATTGCAATAGGTCGGCTTGTTAAAATGCTTCATCCTCCAAATGTGCTGCCCATCTTTCTCAGTCATCTGTAGGTGAAGAGGGTAAAGAGGGGAAGTAATGTAACACACGCTTCAGGCTGGATAAACAAAAAGGCAGGGTCATGCAAATTAAATGTCTTCTTCACCTTCAGTCCGAGCAGCACAAGTAAAGGTACATTGTTCATGCCTCCTTTCACCCACTCCTCCAGAGTTACAGTCCCACTGCCGTCCACATCGATTGCAGTCATCATGTCTTTAAGCACCTGTCCAATCACAAAAGAGAAATTATCCATCACATAAACCTCCTCCGCAAGCTTTCTTATTCATCTTGCACCCTGTGCATACTTCAAACCTCACAACCTGATGCAAGATTGCAAATAACATCATGACAGTAAATTATAAGCTAAAACTTGAAAAGTGGGTCCTTACTGGTCTGAGCTCAGTCACATCCCAGCCCAGGTAATCAGCAGCCCGCATCATCTGTGTGATTATACGATCCACTTCCTGGAGAAAAGGTGACAAAGTTCTGCCAGGTTTGCTGATGATACAACTGGATTTTATTTAATGGAACTATATTAAACTTAGACTTTAATGATCTCTTTGGGATGATTCCTTCAGAGAAATTAGATAAATAAACATGAATTAATTAGATATTAACATAAATTGTTAAATGAAACTGCTGCTTGAGACATTTTCTGATTTAAAATGTACAATAATGCAGAAATTATTGTAAATAGAATAAAAATCATCCTTAATACTTAATGAGCTTAAGTATATGTTTGGTGTGTAGCTGTGAGCAACTCTGAGTAACTTACAGAACTATCCAAGAGTCCGTTGCCATCTTTGTCATAAAGTTTGAAGGTAACTAGAACCAAACAAAGTCAGTCAGTGATCCTCCTATTCTCAGTTTTTATTTACTACCATTAGTGGCGTAGATTAAAAAGGAAACCAACATTCAAGCTTCTCCCGCGGCTGTGCTTCCTCCAGCACTGAAAAGTAACAGGATACATCACGAAGAAAGACCCCACCTGAAAAAAGCAGACATGAAACTTTACCCACACTGAGGTATTACCAGTCTATGGGTATTACACAGGGTCTGTCTAGTTTTGCAGCAAAAGAACAGAAACGCTCCAATCTCCAAAACTTTGCCTACAGTTTTTCACAGGTGTGTCATTTTTGTTTTTCAGGTAGTTTTATGTGCCACACTGCTGTTGAAGATGTATTTCCTCCAAACACTTGCTTCACTGTTTCAACTAAAAGACAAGCAGGCATGCAACATTTTTTTTACCTTCTTTGGGCAAGGGATTCTTTGCGGACCCATTTTGCTCGACATGTTGAAAATAGCGAAAAAGACGTTGGCAAAAATCTTCAGGGAAGTCCTCCACTTCCAGGTAGGTTTTGAGGAATAGGCAGAAGCCAACAGCATCCACACACTGAGCAGAGAAAGGGGAAATTAAGCAGGATCAGACACCACGATGAGTAAATATAACATTTAAATTCACATAAATATTTCTGTTTAAAACAAAGAGAGCAACACATGGCAAGATTGAAGTTTCTGAGGAGAAAAATTACAGTTCAGGACTTTTCTGATGCATATAGGAAAATGAATGTCCTGCATGTTGCAGCTTATAAATAGCATAAAAGCACAATGGCAAAGTTTTGTAGCAGTCTGGTGGTTCTGAGATTTGAACCCCAACTTGCTCATCGATGTCCTGAGCTGCATTCAGCCACTACTTAAATAACAAGAAAAAACATATTCCTTTGTATATAAGCAAATGTACATTCTGTGTGCTTAGGTTACCTCTCCAAAACTGTGCTGGGCCAGACGACCTCCAGGCTGAAACTCCTTGATCACATCTTTCACCCTCAAATTACTCTCTGCAGGGAGAACAATGAAGGGGTTAGAAAGTAAATGCATCTAAAAAAGGAAGTGGCATGCAAAAAGAAAACACTTTGTACAAAATGAAAATATATTTGTGTTTAATCTAAAGCATTAGTTAAAGTTAGAACATCAAGTTCGGGTTTGTAGGCTGATGTAACACAATGCCAGTCCAGGATCCAGACAGGAGCTAGTGTACATGTAATTATCCATTCATCCATTATCCAACAGGCAAATAAGCCCAAAACGCTAACAGCCTACAAGCCCATTTAATTTCTTTCAAAGCCTTTCCTTTGAGTGGACAGAGTATTTTTAGCCCAGTTCCACTTTTTGTTTGGTGTCGACATGTCTATTTAATTCTGCATTAAGTCCAGCCCCAGAGCATCTGCATGCACTTACTTTTTGTTGTTTGTGTTTCTGAAAACCCATTCATGGACTTCTTCTGTCATTTATTTCACAATGTTACAAATACTTATGGATTAAGGCTACTTTCACTTGTTTAATACAGTTTTCTTGAACTTTTAACCTGAACACCGAGGAGAACACACTGAAAGATGCTTCTAATTTGGGTGTGTGAACCGTTTTTGTTCTTACTGGACTTTGACTCATGTTCCTAATGCCTGTCTTATCTTCATTTGTGTTTATTAACCTTTATAAATCATTCCACTTCCAACTAGGTTTTCTTATTATTCTCTGAAACTAAAGTACCAGTCAAACAGTTAGAGACATCTAGTTACAACTCTGTTGGACTGTGCATCCAAACTTTTGTCCGGGGCTGTATCATACCTTTTCCAATAAATATTGCAGATGTACAAACTAATTAATCTAATTAAATTCTATACCTGCTTGTTCCAAGCTGGTGTCGTAAGTGAGCATATCCCGGATGCTGGGGACACCTTGGACTCGTTACCAGTCCATCACAGGACCAGCACAGAGTCGTACAACCACTTACATTCACACTCACTCCTAGGGAGAATAAAGTAGCACCATTTACCTAACCTACATGTGTTTGTGTATTTCAAATGTGGGAATAGGCTGAAGTACCTGGTAAAAACACATACATGCACAGACAGCATGCAAATCAACACAGAACTGCAGGGGAATGGTTACTTGTTATTTCCCTATATGCTTTAGTGTGCTTTTCATAGCATTGATAATGATGCAGCAACATGGATGTAGCATTCATGTGTTGTAACCACTCAAGCTGAATTTGACTGCATTATGTACAGCTTGGAGGTTTAAGCGGTAGCAGTGTGTCAGTCCTTTGTGAGCTGCTTGGTAAATGGTTATTGTGGCATTAAAAAAGACATCTAAGATTAGATGTTTGCAGGGATACACCTTTAACTTGAAATATGTTAAATGAGAGCTCACCTTCCATGTAATGTTGCAGCTGGATGAAATCCACGGGAGTCAGAGAGCCTTCTGTGTCATCAGAAGAGGCCATGTTGATCAGCTGCAAGAAAAATGAGAAAGCATTGACTAGACAGTCATTCAGATTATGTGAATCACAACAGACATCAATCCTCAAGGGAGTTTTCCTGAAACAAAGAGGGAGGTCTTTTGCTTTGGGTATTACTCAACTGAACCGGTTCTTTTCCATTCCTGTCATGCCACATGTTTGGTCTAACACTCCTCTTTTCCTCGATAATTATCTACAACCAAGCCTGCAACTCAAACAGTCTTAAGCTTCCTCCGTTTATGGTGATCCCCTGAGCCTCCAGTGTGGATCAATATGAATTTAGATCATTTTTATGATGCTGAGTTCTGTTTACATGTTTGAAAGCATGGGTGTGGATCAAAGGTTTACAACAACATCTGGACAACTCAAGTAGTAAGTCAACATGGTGTCTATAGTGAGAGAAACTACATATCACCAGTAGATGAGTTGAAAACAGGTCCTGCGCCTGCATTCAGCTTAATCAGCAGCACCAAACAACCCATAAATCAGCAATTAAGCCCTTTGTTTTTAAATGTGCCTCCATCAGACAGGATTAAAGAATAAAATAATGGTATTTAACTGACTGACATGTCCTTTAAACTTACCGGTACTGAGATCTGAAAGTGCTGCACACGTCTTTAGACAGGAAGAGGACTGAGACCAAACACTCCCAGTTTTTTTATTTTCTTCTTTTCTTTTAAAAACTTGCCTCAGGTACTTCAGCAGAGCTGTCCCAAACACAGCAGCCCGGACCTCTGTTATGTTAGCTGCCTGCTACTTGTTGGTAAATGTCTGCTGCAGTATTAGTGGATATAAAGGATTAAGCCTAGATGGAGGAGGGGCCATCAGCCACATAATTACAGTTAGTGGCACAGCCCCACGCGCAGACGCACAAACATACACAACGCTCTCTGATCTGATCTGCAGGTCCCTTCCAAACAAGTCACAACATTTTTTTTTGCTGATGGGATAAAAAATGTTTTCCCAGTTTCAGCAGATTTATTTGTTCATTTAGCTCATTTAATTGGATTGGGACATCCACTTATGCAGCTAGAAATGATGTTGCAAAATGCTTCATACTGCGGTAATAAAATCAAAGGAAATAACTTAAAAATATAAGTGAGTAGACAACAATAGAACTGCAGCTGTATAAGAGCTTTCACTCTGTATGCTAAAATAAAATGTTTACGATAAATTCAAGGAGGCTTATCGATAAAACTGTTTCAATAAGAAACTTAAATGAAGACACTGACCAGTTACTTTGCCTAAAAATGCTCTGTCACCTCTGGTCATAAAATATCTACAACTAAAAGTTCAGACTTCTTAAAAGCTCATATGAGAATATAATGACAATGAAAGACCGTGATGGACTTGAGTACAATCTTGCAGTGTGTAAAAATTACTGGCATCTTATGATGAAGATTAAAATGGCAAGCGCAGTACTGAATGCACAATATGTGGAAAAACTCTTCCAGGTTCAGTGACTTCAGGAGCAGTAATGTGTAAGGCTGGAAAACTGTCAGAATATTAAAAAATAAGGAGGATACAAGTTTATATTCTATATTCATGACACCGCTTCTCCTTGCAAGATAAAATGCAGACTTTCAAAATGTCATGTGTACTAGCTTTGTTGTTAAAAAAGTTTCTAGTTTAAGATTTATGTTTGTATTAATGGTTTAACAGTGATGTGCGTGTGGGTGGGTGTGTTTTAAACATCTGACTTTATTCTTGCTATAGTTCTACACTGTTGTTTATTTATACTGTTTATTAATTATTTTGTATAATATTGTCTTTAATGTTGTGTTTTAAATCGCGTTATACATAAGATAATTGCTTTGTATTGTTTTGTAGTTGTATTCTTCGGCGATACTGTAGGCGGCGATAATACACTTCCCCGGTAAAGAAGGAAACTACATTAATCTGTAGTAGAAGAAGAAAAGGTCTACGCAGGTGTTTACGTTCTTCTACTTCCGTATCTCCATTAAAGCGGAATAACGTTACCAATGTGACGTTAAATCTAAATTTTGAAAGGGAACTCTTGATTATATTTCCTATTTTTAACATCGAATTTAGAGATTATTTAATGTTAAGTATGATTTAAATAGTTTAATGTCCACTGCCGGCGCTTTATCGCGAGTTTTCCTCATTCATCGCTGAAAAAGCTAAAGCTAGCGTTAACTTAGTAGCGCGTCAGTGGACGTAATTTAATCATTCATCGGCTGATCCGCACTTTGTCTTGTGTTAATTTAGATCTCAAGCAAGGCAGTCATGGCCACTAGGCGTCTGACCGATGCCTTCTTGTTAATGCGGAACAATGCAATCCAAAACCGGCAGATATTGGCAGAGCAAGTGAGTACATACGACCCCCGTCTGAGTACACGTAGCAATGCTGCGGTGAGTGGTCTGCATCGTTTTGACATTTTACTGTGTGTGTTTGCATGTAGTCAGACAATGAGCCCTCATAGCTAGATTCAGCTGTGTACAAACAGTAGCTACTTGATAATCAAAGCGTATTGTACGTGGATAGTGCTGATGTAGCCCTAGTTAAACCTCAAGCCTTAGTTAAACTGTCGAGGAGGAGGATGCGGACTGTGCAGACATGTTTGCAAGATGCGATATCATATCACTACAGAAAACTTCATAGGAAAAGCATCCAAAAACAATCAATAAAAAAGCAAACAAAAAGCAACCAAGATTACTCGAAGACTAAACAAATGTAAACCATAATTCTAGCATAATAAATTGTGATTTGTGTTTAAAATGTCCACATGTTCTCCTCCGCAACTGAAAGATAAATAACTATGTTGTAATTTAGTCTAGATTAAACAGTGCCTGTGATTTGTTGGTGAACTAGCCTGTAGCTGGATTCTTTTGCTCACAAATGTGACATTTACCAATAAAATAAACGTATTGGTTTGGATGCTCTCTTGTGGAATCCTGCACTGAGTATGCACTGTGTTTTTGGAGAATTGGATAATTTCTCTGCACAATCAACCATAAGATTACTGTTAAAATAGGCATCAAATGAAGGAAGGACACACATTCCAGGAACAGAGATGCAGACTAAACCCAAACAACTCCAAAGGCACTCTCACAACTCAGACTTTAGGTTTAGTCAGCATGATGGAGATTGATTTAAATATCTGATATTGTAACATATTTTCCTCTTTCATTTTTGAGCTAAAACTTCAGTCCTAAATGAAAACTGTCTTCATATACAGAATATAGACTATCATCACAGCCTCATCCTTTTTCCTGACACTTTTTCTGGGCTGCTGGACGTTGGCGGGTGTAGCCTACATGCGATTAGTCTCACTCTGCTGTGAACGCTTTAGCTGGTAAATTCAGCTCCATCATTTTTTGTGAAGATACTTGTGAGGATATTCGAGCTGTTGGAAGGTTTTTTGCTTCTCAAGTTAAAACCCTGAGCAATGAAAAACTTTTTTTTTCTATCACTGATCTTGCACATTACACATAAAGTTAACATCTTCAAGTGATGGCAACAGCTAATAAAAATGACACAGAGTGAAGACGTACATATTTATGTGTATCTTTATGAAGCCTAGTGTATTTTTTTAACCTGTTATTTTAGGTAAAACCAGAAATGTTCTCATTTGATTTTAAAGCTTATTTTGACGCTCTGCATCTCGTGTGAATTGGATGTAACAACACTTAAAAAAGTGTCTTTGAGCAGAGCGGAAGTAAAATCTAATTAACGTTTTTGTTTTTTAACTGGATCCCTGGTGTGAACAAAAGAAAAACTCTGCTTGATCTTGTGACCAGAGGACCTTCTTATAAAAAATCTGTTCACGCTATACGAATCTTTTTGTAAAGTTCAAAGTCACATGCTCACAGTAAATCATGTGTACAGCTTTCTTGTGCTCTGTGTTTATCATTGTGGTGGATTTATGTAGTTCTTCATTGTTGTTATGGAAAACTCTGTTTGTGATAAAATTCTGAATTGTAATTTAATTAATTCTGTTTTTTTTTTAGAGCCATCCACAATGTGAAAGCTGTTTTAAACTAAGCTTTTAGTTTAAATTTAATGTATTTTGTGACCGCAAGAGAATTATGAAAGACTCGAAACTGCATAGACTTAATTTAAACTGATTGTTTTGTGAGTGAAAGATGAGCGTTCAGCTTATTGAACCTGGTGTACGGTGAGGTGTAGACTAGCTGAGTTTGCAAGAAGCTGGCAGTTTTGCTTGTAAGTTGAAACACACAAACATACGGAAGGTGCAAGTATTCAGGACGGTTCTGACATTTTAGTGCTCAGCCTGCTACTGTTGGTGATACGAGAGACCTCATTCAAAACTTAAAACACTTCCTGTTAATCTCATCCTCGGACATTCCTTTCTTGATCATTTCTGTTCTTCTAGTCTCTGTCTCTTACTTTTTATGATTCGATATCCTCTTATTTAAAATTCTACATTTGTTTCTGCATTCACACAAACTGTACGCCTCTGGTTAGTATTAACCCCAAGCAGTCCGACCTGCTGCTTTGAAGGGTTTCCATTGTTTTGAAGTGGATGCAAAAACATCTTTTTTTGTATTTTCTACTGATTTTTGGGCCTCAGTTTTTTCTTACATCTGCCTTTCTCTCATTTTCTTGTCTCTTTGCTGGATGGAACAACTCTGCTATCTGACAATCACATTAGGAGCTTGATGAGGTATTGTAGCCGCTTCCTTTCATGGTAGAATAACTTTCCTGGCAACAATGGGACACCATTGTCATCACTGTTTTGTATTATTATATAAAACATTTTGATTTATGTTTGTTTTTGTTTTTTTATTCAAGTTGGCTGACGACCGAATGGCTCTTGTGTCTGGGATCAGTCTGGATCCTGAAGCTGCCATTGGAGTCACCAAAAAGCTGCCTCCCAAATGGATAGAGGGGGTTGATGAGGTAAAACGTTTTCACGGAGAATAATAACAAATACAAAATGTTTATTTAACATGCCTGCCGTCTTTGGAGTACAAACTAATTCTGCTAACACATTGTTGGAACTGCTAATCGTCGCCTTGCAGATCCAGTATGAAATCACACGGATCCAGCAGAAGATGAAGGAACTGGCCTTACTTCATGACAAGCACATGAATCGTCCCACGCTCGATGACAGTAGTGAAGAAGAGCATGCTATAGAGATCACTACTCAGGAGATCACTCAGGTGCTGCCATTTTACCAGCGATATAGCTGGAAAGAATGCACTTTCCTCCACTGGAAGAGACTAATGGGGTCATGTCTTATTGACTCTTCTGTTGCAGCTCATTACTCTGTTTTCTTTGCAGATGTTTCATCGATGCCAGCGAGCTGTGACCAGTTTGCAGTCCCGTTGTGGCCACTGCACCGAGCAGGAGGAGAGACTCCTGAGAAACGTGGTGTCGTCTTTGGCACAGAGCTTGCAGGACCTCTCTATCAACTTCAGACACACACAGTCAAGCTACCTAAAACGTAAGAACACCCCAAAGCCTGGTGTGTAGGGGCAGCTGTAGCTCAGGTGGAAGAGCAGTTGTCTTTCAACTGGAAGGTTGGGAGTTCAATTCCAGGCTTCTC
>JBAMHV010000003.1:22683862-22694175 GCA_037177535.1 Pseudomugil gertrudae | reverse complement strand
TGCTCTTCCTGAAGTCCACAACCATCTCCACTGTTTTGGAAGCATTGAGCTCCAGGTTGTTGTCGCTGCACCAAGCCGTCAGACAGTCAACCTCCCCTCTGTAAGCAGATCTGTAAGAAGATTTACCATCCTGCAACTTTTAGATGCTCCCCTTCTCCAACACACCTGAATGAAATAAATGGCTCGTTAGCAGGCCTGTGCAGAGCTGAATGACACACGCATGAGGAAATTCAGCCATATGATTGAGGCATGATGGAAGGGTTGCAACTTAAAGATAAAGGAGTGACTGGATTTGAACACAACTGTCTTAATAAGACAGATTATTCTCATTGAGACTCATAATTCATTTTTTCCCACAAAACATCACCTACAGGACTTTTGTACCCCGTTTTGTCTAAACTTAGCACAATAAGCTAGTACATTTATGTTTGGTTCTTGTAACATCTTTAAGTAACAAATCTGATATTTGGAAATCTTGCTTAGTTTAAATGGTGCCACAGCTGTAAGGCCTGTTTATTAAGACATAAATAATCTGATCTAACACACAACAGCAAAATGTTTTCTATCAGCACACATACTCAACTCTGTCTCTCCTCACATAACGTGGTGTTTCCCTATCCGGGTCTACCGCTGCCATGCAGGTTTTAGAGGCAATCCTGCTTTAACACACCTGAATTAAATAAATGGCTCCGGCTTGCAAAGAACCTGATGTGGGATTAATCAGAATCAGGTGTGTTGTAGTAAGAACATATTTAAGGATACATGAGGATCTGGATTAGGAATCATTGATGCATTTTCCTCAGTTTTAAAAAGAAATAAATAAATGTGATGACAGTTTCATGAACGTTTCTAAATGTTTTGCATTTCTAATTTTTTACTGAGAAACCAGGTTTTACTTTTCACGAGCATTTATTTTTGGCTGTACAGCTTATTGCTGTTCAGCACAACGTTGCTTTTATAAGTTACATAAAACCCTAAACAAAATACAGTACATCCCTTCCCAAACAGCAACAGATTGCCATCCCTGCACCCTGCTGTCTGTTCTTCATCCCCTCTCTGCTGCACTCTGCTGATGTACAGACTTTCTGTTCAGTAAAGGAAAGCCTGTTTGTTACGCTGGGGAGTTTTAAAGAATGGGAGACGACCCGACCGCTGCCCATCACTCCCTCTGCTACAATTCAGCCGACAAAACAACAGATCTCTATCTCCATGCTCAGTCTGCTGGCCATCACGCCTGCGCTGCACCTCCCACGCGACAGTCGTGCAACTTGGAAATCACTGGTTTTGTTGATATTTATCACTTCAGTAATAAAAGCTGTGAGCTGCTACTTATTGTTTATATCTAAGATGAGTTTTTACTTTGATTTTGGTTGTTTTTTCCTCATTAAGTGCAGAAAAGCTGCAACAAATTCTCAGAAAAAACTTTCACAAGCAACTATTTTCAGTCTCTCTTCAGAGTGTGCACATCTGTTTATTCTGTAAATATTTTTATACTCTAGATCTTTCTTATTTATCTTCTGTACTGCTTTCCTTGCACTGACACTGGGGATGGCTCAATCTCGTTATACTTGTGTATAATGACAATAAAAGGCATTCTATTCTATTCTATCTTCATTTTTAACACATTTAGCATGTCCTGTGCTAACTTGAATTCAGATCTGACTGATGGAGGCAGAATATTATTTCTGAAACATTCAGTTTGAAACTGCTGTAGTGTATTTAAATGGGCTGCATGAAAGAAGGAGTGTTGTGTGCATGTGTGGTAAAAGAGTGGGAGGGGGGACTGAAAACCAACATCCTCTTAAAACACGTTGTCCTGTTTGGACTCATTAGACTTCATGTCACCTCATGAGCAGCAGGGACCAGCATATAGCCACTGAAGGTATTTTTTTTTACATTTCTGAAAGCTTCATTTGGAATTTCTGGTGATTTTCTTCAATAACTTTTCATTAATTCAGGAAAATCTTGCATACGTCACATGATGCTGTTAAGATAACAGATCCTGTTTAATGTGCTCTTAAACACAAACATGTTTTTGTCTTGCTTCAGATCTGCGAATGGCACCACATGATGGACTTCGGGTCTGAGAATCAGGGACAGCCACACCTAAACCCCAGGTTTGGTACTATTCCTGGGAGAAATTGGGCTCACAGGTGAGCTGAGTGAAGATACTTTTAGATTATGATAAAGAGTAGCCATCTAATTTAGATGACGAGATCATTTAGAGGACGAGGAGTATTTGCTGGACGCAAAGCAACGTGCAATGTAGATTAACAACCCAGAACTTCGGCTGAAGGATCTAAATAACTATAAATATTGTTAATCATTGCTTTAATTTTCACTTTTTTTATTTCAAACATTATTTTACTTCAATGTTTTTCCCTGTAAAATCAATTGAAAAACATAATTTAATGAATAGAAGAATATTTAACCTTTAAAAGTTTGCATAAAGAAAAAAAAGCCCAAAAAAGTACTTTTTTTCTGCTTTTACAAAAAATAAATGCATTTAACAAATGGCTGAACAGTTGATAAAATGATGATAAAAGTGAAATGGTCCAAAGTTGGGACAATAATGAGCATCAAAAATAACATTCCCAAAAAAAAGTTTTACTCACGTTTGGTTTGTTTCCACATATTCATATAAAATCGATGCCAGAAACACTTTTAAAATAGAAAAGTGAAATATTCAGAGGCCAAAGGACACAAACTTATTTAAATTGAATTTAAAAAGTCCAAATGGAAATCATGGATCCTGTGTTCACTAACTTACTAATCATCATGGTGTCCTCATTTTACATGAAAACACCTGCATCTGTGGCTGTTTGGTGATGCACCGGTGATGTAAAAGCCCATCTGTAAATACACCGTCACAACTGAAATATATATATAAATGTGCTGGTTTTGGAGCAACATGTGCTGCCGACCAGGTGGTATCATTAAAGGGAAAATCTTGCTCATCAAGACATCAGCAAATCAAATTATTACAACCACAACAGCCTTACTCCCTAAAAGTGTCTGGTTGTGATTGCATCCTGCCCTGTAGACCTGTAAAAACTAAAAATACAACAAAGATACTGAGTTATAAAGTAGATTAAATAGCATTTACTCCAAGTTTCTAATATGTTTTCATGTGAAAATACAGGATATGCTCACACACTGTTTTTATTCCCAGCCATCATGACAGACATCAGGCGGCTCATTATCCGGTCTACTATGGAGAACAGCAGGATCAGAGCAGGGAGTCCAGCTACTGGGCTGTACCAGGATCAAGAACAGGAGGAGCGCAACGTGAATACACCCATTGGACAGACCCAGAGATTACCTCCTCTTCTTCTTCCTACTTCCCTTTTAAACTGGATCGCCACGCTCAGAGCCACCAGGACCTGGGAGAATATCAGCAGCATGAAGCCCGAAGCAAAGACTGGGCAACATCTCACAGAGCTGCGAAGGACTACGAGAGAGGATTTCTAAGGGAGGGGTATCAGAGGAGGTGGGAGCCCAGTAGTCCTGTCTGCTACAACAGGGACTTCTCTGCCAAGAGGAGTGACAGCAGCTATCGAGAGCTGGAGGCTTGGGCAGCTCGGTACAGTCACTCACTGCCGAGGAGGAGGCGCATAGAGGCAGAGTTGCGGGGAGCCTCCCAAGGACTGGTGGAGAGGAGCAGGACTCTTGTGAGGGACGGCAGAAGTGGGATAGATCTTCAAGTTACTGCACAACATGCCCAACAAAATCCAGAAAGCAGAGTATCCGGGCTGTGGGACAGATGTTGCAGACAACAAGCTCCAGCCTACTACCCATCACGAGCTCCTGCTCCTGACACAAGCCACATTCTGGACATGAAGGAAAATACAGAGTACCAGAGGAGGATATTCAGCCAGCCTCCTGGGTATATCGCTCCTCCACCCTATAACAGCCCACATAAATGTTCCCCCATAATGCAGCACTGTAGCATCACACAGGAGCAGGGTGGTAAGAGGTCAGTGCCCTGGCTACAGCCCATACCCACACAGCAGGAAGGGAATGAGAGAAAGGAAGAGAACGATGAAAGTAAAACGTCTCCAGAGGTGGAAGGGTTGAAACACCGAAGACGGGAATCAGGTGCAGTCCAGACGACCCAGAACACACACATGCAGAGTGAGTGTGTGTTGGCTGTACAACACCCACAAGCAGTTCAGAACCAGAAAACAACCTCCAAGATCATAGAAGGAAGGAAGTTCAGATTAAATAAAAAGACAGGTGGGATGACTATATTCTGCCTGGTGTCTCGAATAGCTGGTGCCACCGAAACCCCGTCTTTGCCTCAATGCACCTCCCAAACTCACATTCAAAGCACAGAAAGAGGAGAGGTTTCTACACACCTAAGTGAGACGAGCCAAATGCACGAGCTTGCAGATGAAGTCGATTTCATCTCACCAACACTCCCAGAGCAGTCATGTGCTTCTGACACGCTAACCAGCACAGGAAAAGAGATGCCTGATGATTATGGTCCAAACAAAGCAGAAGATTGCAGCGTTTTTGTGGAGAAAACAAACGTAAGTGGTGTCGATTCTACATCTGGGAGACAAGCGGGCCAGTCAGTGCAGCCTGTACCTGTCAAATATCCTCTGTGGAGGGAGCCCGGTTCCTCAAGCAGAGCTGAAACACAGGGTTCCCCAACAAGCTGCATCGCAGCAAACACCGGTGAAAAAGATGTTTTTTTAGATTCCCCTCCAACAGATACTGAAATGAGGACACAGGACATCGAGGAAGACACACAGGATCTTATTATTGACACAGCCAGTGTTGTCAAAACGGAGCTGATCCCATCACCCAAGACGGAGCATGTTCACTATTTAGGCTCCATTGTAAATCCTGAAACCAGTCCATTTGGAAATCAAATAGTCATTTCTTCAGAGTTAAACAACCAGCTGAATCAAGATATAACAAATGATCAAAACTCAGAGCAAATGAATAAAGACTGTGAGGCTGATTTAGACTCAAAGCTTTTGGAGAAAGAAGAAAAAAGTTACGTGTCTTCCCCCTGTATGCAGCCCTCTCTGCTTTCTGAAAGGGAAACCATGAAGGAGCGTGCTGAAAGGGTCCTTGGAATCTCTCAACACGGCCACATCGCCAAACAGAAAGCCAAAGAGTCGTTCCTCAGTGCTGAGGAACCAGATGAAGAGGTCAAGCTGCCGACCTCTAAACAAACTGGCACAGCGGAGGAGGGAGGCTCAAGGGATCGCTTAAGAGACACCGATGACATCAGAAATCTAGTGACAAATGAACATGGTGAGAGCTTTGCTGTGTTTCCTGAAGGAGCGCTGGGTAAATCTAAGGAGGAAGATTCTTCTTCCACACCTGAAACGGATCATGCATCCCCTGAAAGCGAAGTCACACTTCCATCTCTTCATGAAACATGTAAACACGAGACTCAGCTGGATGAATCTTCCACACCACCTGACCTCTGTCATTCTTCTTCGCTTTCCCCTCCAGAGTTAAATTTTCCTTGGAATATGCTGGCGTTAAGCACAGGAGGCCTTGAACCTGAGCAGACTGTAAACCTCCCAGCTCATCCTGGGACTTCAGGCTTTTCTACGGACCTGCTGCCGTCTCTTTTTCCCTCTGGATCATCTGACTCCTCCTCAGCGTCCACTCCTTCAGATCACCTCACAAGTCCTCTTCTTGATTTAACATTTCAACCTGATAATGAGTCTGCTGCTGAGGACAGGACTCAAGGTAAAACATGCTTACCTCAAACTGAGATAAACTGTGAGCTTGTGGCCACAGACATTACACAGGACGTAGCATCGCAGCAAAAAGCTGAATCTCATCAGGCAGTTGTAGCTGCCTGTGCCATCAACAAGCAACCAACAAAAGATGCTGGTGAAGAGGAGGGAAGGCTTGAGCCATCTAAAGACACGGTTACAGATGTTGCTTTGACCCCGAAGCTTGAATGTGTCCAAACAAAATGTGATTTTTATTTAAAGAAGAGTAGTTTGATGGAAGAACACTCACCTGTAGAAACAAATGTGGCTCCCACTGACTCGATGGGACACACATCAGGAATGGATGAAGCAAATGAAAGCAGTGCATTTGACCAAAACGAGCTTATAAACCCTCAAAATCAAATCGAGACGGAAATTTTTCAGGACCCAAACCAACAAACTGAATCTCCTCCTCTCCTTTCTTCTTTAGATGGTGATGAGCTCTCTGAACTTCCATCTCCTCCACATGCACTGCTGGAATCAGAGACAAAATTATGTCCTCTTTTTAACGTGAACTGGGTTTGTCCTGTTGCTCCCAGCATTGCAGAAACTGTCCCTCCTCTTTCGCCGGACTCTTGTGAAGAAGCCACTTGCTTCCCGTTTGGCTCTCTCACTGAGCCATCTTCTGTTCTGCCTCCAAGTTCTGCTCCTCCTCCTCACGAGGAAAATGTCTTTCCAGGCTTCCTCTCACCTGCTGCACACAAAGAAGAGCCCGAGTATCCAAAGTCACTTTGGGATGTGGTCAATCGCATAAGGAAACACACCGCGCCTGACTCAGAGAATGAAGAGGAGGATATGTGTGAAGTGTGGGATCCAGGTGACAACTTAAGTTGTCCAGATGTGGCAGTGGACATGAACTCTGACCAGCTACTCTGTGATGAGACAGAGAATGGAGATGTCTTAGAGGACAGTGCA
Organism: Pseudomugil gertrudae; assembly: GCA_037177535.1. Taxonomy (NCBI): domain Eukaryota; kingdom Metazoa; phylum Chordata; class Actinopteri; order Atheriniformes; family Pseudomugilidae; genus Pseudomugil; species Pseudomugil gertrudae. Next base: position 22,687,516 of record JBAMHV010000003.1, on the reverse strand, counting down.
GAGATGAGACTCACGCAGCAGGACCAAGAAGAGCCCAAGGAACATGCTGATGAAGATGCAATTTCCTGCAGCAGCACGAGCAGCCACGGCTCTGAAGACACCGTGATTGTGGCACACGAGGACGGGAGCGAGGAGACGTGTCTTTGTGCCACGACAGAGAAACGCGGCTCGGCTGAAGTTAAAGATGAAACTGTGGCCGAAGAAGATGATGATGCAAGTCAGTCTGGTCAGAGTGATGGGTGTCCAGTAGAGGCGGAGAGGATACAACAACCAGGTGAGATAGATGGAATCCCTCCCAGCTTGCCTCGAATGATCCCAAACGTAACGACTGCACAGCCGGATGAGGATCTGTAAACCAATCAACTGAATGAAGACAAGCACTGGTCCAGTATAACCACACTACATCTGTACAGTGTGGTTATACTGGTCCAGTATACCCACACTACATCTGTACAGTGTGGTTATACTGGTCCAGTATAACCACACTACATCTGTACAGTGTGGTTATACTGGTCCAGTATAACCACACTCAAATGTCCTTTCCAACAGCTTTACCTTCATATTATATTATTGGAAACAAATAAATACTAATCACTAAGTCACTGCTTTGCAGCTTATTAGTCTTATTCCTGATTTGTTGCTGTAAACGAGCGACATTCGGCTTACAAAGCAAGTTTAGGACTTGCTATAATATCTTGACATCAAAATATGAGAATATATAATGGTGCGAGGTGTTTCCGACATGTTGTGATTTTAGGGAATTTGACTGCAGCGATGGCTGTGACGTCATGGAAATGACCAGGTGAAGCCCACCTGATGCTGTACTGATATAATCTACAGACAAAACAGGTCAGAAATGATACAAAATTTATACAAAGGAAGTTTCAGGATGATATTCACAGAACATTATTGTCATATTTTCCACATAAATGACAGCAGAAATACTTCCAGATCTACCTACATTAATACAGGATCAACACCTAGGCACGATACAGGGCTTATCATAGTTTACAGCACACTCTAGTGGGGTTACATGAGAACTAAAAAGGTCTTTTGCTGCCAGGTCATTTCAGTTTTACATCTACAGTACATCTACAAACCTATGTAAACATAATTAAACAAACATAATTAAACCAAATACAACACAAAAAGACTTCAGACAGATTTTTAATCAAAAAGCAGCAGATAACTAAGTGTGTGAAAATGTGTGTTGTTGAGCATCGCTCATAAACATGTTCATGAAGATAGAACGGATCAAATTATTTAACATTTTACTATTAAATTTAATCTCTAACCATAAATATGAGGATTTTATGCAGCTCGTCTGTAAACCAGATGAACACTAGAAGAGAAGGGAAGTCAAATACATCACGTCTCGTACTCTTTAAGTGCAAAATTTACACGTGCAGACTTTTACAGGGTCGTTGCTCATGTTTGAGCAACACCTGTCCAACATCTGATGATTAAGGCACGCTAGTGTTTTCACAACTGTGAAACTAATTCCACGGAAATTATCCAAATTTCTCAATGAAAATGTAGAATTTCTGCTTTACCTAAAGGAATATCCAAAGACAGAAACAAGAACTAAATTTGCACCAGTTAATCTTGTAATTTTGGACCAAAAATACCAAGTAGCATTACGAAACTATCTCCTAAAGCTACAGCTAAAAGCATACAGTGGCAGGACCAGCTGACAGAATATCTGTAACAGTATTTGTACACGAATACAGACTAAAGAACAACTGATATGCATTAAACCTGATCTTTTGTCAGACATCCTGGCTCTAACAGCAATTTTAACTTAACTTTGCAGTTTCACAGCTTCAACTTATTCAATGAGGAGCATTTAAAGCAAGCACGTGAGTCTGTTATAACTTACAGTATATAAGCAGGTGGCAAATAAAAAAGGTGTGATAAGATGAAAAATGGTCAATTATTTAAACTCTAGATGGATTTTCATGTTTATACATATTTTACTTAAGGATTCGGGAGCATCTTGCATCGCCACACTGTCATAAATAGCTGAGGAGTGAAAACTAACATTACAGCACCAATTTTCTCCGTTTGTGCAGGTGAGAGGATATCAGAGCTCATCACGGGGAATGTTTAGAGCGTGGTCACAGAGGTCTACAAAACACACAAAAACAGAGAATCAGAAAGTAGCAGCAGAACCTTTAAAAATAAAAACACCAAAAGAGCATACCTGTTCTCTTGCTGCAGAGTTTGTCTTTGACATTATCCGTTTCATGAGCGAAGAATTCAATGATTTCATCTTCATGATGTTCAGCAATTGTCTCACACTAGACAAAAGGTCAGTAGTTAGAAGAGACACGTTCCTATATTGATCAATTGAAAGTATTATTTTGAACTTCTTGGATAATAATTGTGGGAGAGAAACACAGGAAATATATACTCACTGCAAATTTTAAACTGGATGTAACTCTTGAGTCCAGCGAGGCCTCTGAGAGGTCCATGGCTTCACCAGTCCGAGACTTGACCCGGATGTAAGACTTCCTGTTTGTGGAAGGATCTGTTCGCTCGCCATAGTCCTCCATCCTCTCACAAACGCTCTCCATCAGTTCCAGGAGGTTTCCCTCTGAGCGAGCCAGGGGAATCTGGTGGCAGAAATAACTCCTTTTCAAACACAAACGCCATCCCACCTAAACTATAATTGAACATCTTTTAAACGTTAATTTTGGTTATACATGGTGTGGCAACATTGATAGTACTGATACTTGTAACAGACAAAGCCTCACTTAAAGTTTAAACCCTGTTTTTAAAAACATGTGGCATGTTTTCATTCAGACAACACTGGTGTAGAAAAGCAGCCTCCATAGTGGGTTACAGATGTGTACGACATGGCTGGGTTTCTGCAGCCTCACCTCTCTGATGGACTGACTGCCGTCTGGGTTGATCCTAAAGGATCCTGTCTGGATCATTTTCTTGGGATCTATCTGGGAGATAGCCCACTCCATCTCATCAACCAGAGCCCTGCAGGCTGAGGATGCAGCAAAGGACAGAAACATAAGGACTTCTGTTGAGTGTGCGGAGCAATCTGAATGAAGAAACACACACATATACATACGTACCTCCACATCTGATGTCTTGTCCTTGTCTGGCAGCCTGGGTGAAGCTCAGCAGGAGACACACCACCACACACGACGTGGCTAGGACAGCGACTTCCCTCATTTTGCGTCTAAGCAGAAATACTTCAGCGTATCACAGGCTGACACATCAAATAGCAAAACAAACCCGAGTGACTATAATAAGTTATCATTCAATAAGCTCTCGGTCCGCAGAAAAATATTAATAGGCCGTTTGTTTTCACAAGAAGACCTGAAAACACACTTTTGATAACTTTTTATTCAACTTACATGCCTTTGGCAGCGTTCCGGAGACCAAACGTTACGCTTTTCCACGCTGTTCCATCGCATTCGGCGAAATGTGGTGACGTAGCACCGGCGCCGCTGCACCGGATGTCGAGCAAGAGAGATGTCCGTTGAGCGCCCCCGCGTGGTCAGGAGGATTACAGCAGCTCAAACGTTATCATGGCGACCTGCTATATCTATGAACATCATGGCAAATTTCATATTCACAAATGTAAATTCTCATCATCTTCACCTTTCTTTCCAGTTTTGGTTAAGGAAATCGAAT
>JBAMHV010000003.1:22621459-22679852 GCA_037177535.1 Pseudomugil gertrudae | reverse complement strand
TATCTATCTATCTATCTATCTATCTATCTATCTATCCATCTATCTATCTATCTATCTATCTATCTATCTATCTATCTGCAGACACAAATAAATTATGGACATGTTTGTTCTGTAGGAACAGGGTTTCAAACCTGTTTATTCATTTATTCTTATGTTAACACAGATATTCCAACACAAAAGAGCAGAAAATCAGCCTTTCCACATGATGTATCACAGCACAGCAGCATTTTATTTTTTTTTGTCTGAATATCAAACAAACAAAACAGTTTTTGGCAAATCCTCCATAATTAAATGAGGAAAATAACACTTTAAAACATGACACAGTTTAATGAAGTTATTTTCTCCCAGTGATGGTTCAGATTGTCAGGATGAAAGCACTGCGTTAGGGCTTATTAAGTAAATGATGCATCAGATTGTCTAAAATCAGCAATGAGCAGGTGATATACCTGTGATCAAACACATGAGGCACTGTGGTTCTCTGCCCTCCTTTCCCCTAGACTACTTGGGGGTTGTAACAACAGTTATGGTGACGACATAAACAATCTGGAATCTTTTTTTTATGAGGTTAAAAAATACAAATACACCAGGAGGCATCGTGGTAAGAGACATTTTTGTATTGTTATCTCTGACATTTCAAAATAAAATGTTTCGTGCTTCGTACAGCCTGAACTCAAACCAGTTACACACCAGAATCCAGTTACAAATGTTTATTTTCTGTGTTGTAGCTCCATCAATGCTGTTATCATTAATGCAACACATAACATGTCCTGTGGTGAATTTCTGGTTCACCTCAGCTGTAACCATTTCAGAAATGACACAACTGGCACATCTGCACAGAGTTGGTAAAACTTCCATGAACTCTAACATGTTAGCAACAAACACATCTTAAAGCAAAGCAACCTCAGCTGAACAGAAATAAACACTAAATAAAGAAAAGTAAAAGAAAAGATAAAAGAAGAGGACATTTTAACTTGTGATGGAACAGAGTAATGATGTATGTGGAATATGTGGAAACTTGTATTTAGTATTGTAAAGGAAATTATTAGGATGAAGTGGGAATGTTATCATGTTCCTAATAAGAAACACATATTAGAATCATGTGATTAGAGTCTGCTACCACATTCTCTGTTCATAATAATAAAACCATTGTCAAGTTGTGAAATTCTTGGCTTTAGTGCAATAACACACAATAATCATATAGCTGCATAATACACCTCTTATCATTAAAATTGTATCACTGAAAGTTTTTTATTTTTAGGTTTTTAGGTTATCTTTAGTGTTTCATGGAAGGTAGATTTACATAAAATCTGTATAACACGACAATAATAATGGAAGAGCAGCCGCCGCCTGCCACAGATAGGTAGAGCGGTCCAGACAGAGGAAGTGCTGCTAGAGTTGATGAAGAACTGATGAGATATTTTGAACATTAAAGCATATTAACCACTCCCAAAAACAAAAAGTATCATCGTGAACAGCATTAAATACTAAAAATATTTTGCATATCTGTAACAAAAAGAGGATGACATAAAACTGCCACCTCTTATATGTTCTATAAAACATGGGGCAAGTGTGATCAATCACACATAAATAGTATGTTTTAGGTGTTATATACAAGTTCAATATATTATGTAAATTATTACTGCCTAGTTTATTAGTAAGCAGATTAATGGTAATCTGACTGGTCCCCAATAAAAACATAAAGACTGGGAACAGACTGGGACATACTTTATGTATTAAAAAAGTAAAATACCTTGTTTTTAGATCAATGTAAAATAAAAGATGAAGATTTAGAAGGTAAATATATGTAAAAAAAAAAGAGCCCTTAAATGTGGGGTTGTGTGTATCTCAATGGCTAAAACATCAAACTAAATGACTACATTACTGTGTTTGATCAGTTATGAAAACTGTATTTAGGCAAAAATAGTTTATTTCTAAATGGAAAATATATTTAGTTTTTGTTGCACCTGGTTTAAAACTATCACTGGTTTGTCCTTGCAGAAGTTATTCGTTTATCACAGCAGCGGTACAGATGTGTCTGCAACTGGGATGCAGATATTCAACTATTTCCCTTCTGACTTGTTATTATCTACGACTGGTGACTCATTTGCTTTAGCAAACATCTGTGACTGATTTTACCTTGCTCCGGTTTCACTATAAGGACACTTCCAACCTGTTAGGCACCATGAGGTGACGGTAGAAACATACTGGCCAAGCTTCAGTGGTCCCTGGTTTCAGTTAGGTTGTCTGTCCACTGTTAAGCACAGTTCACAGCACCCACTCCAAGTCTACCTCTCAGCCAGCGATTCAGAGTCCATGTCATTCAGTAAGTAAATGTCTGTGTGGCGTGAAAGTCCTCTAGGTATCTGAAAGAGAGCAATACAGAGGTTTTATAATACGTGGGATGAATGTTGAGATTGCTAATTTATGTAGAAAATCAGAACTGCATGATTTTATTGGTCATGAAAAGTGCATCAATCGACCAAATTAAATAAAAAATAGCACAAAATAAAGATTTTCCATGATTTTTACCATTCATTGGTTTGAAATTTTAAAGAAAAAGTCCTAAAAATCCCTAATTAAAGGCACACCATGGTCCATCATTACATACACAATACTGAAAATGTGTTGTTCCTTCAATTTTGTTATCCAGGTTTCACTCCATCTCAGTTCATTAGGACAAATGTAGAAATACAGAAAATAAAAACAGTATAAAGTGTTGGTGGTTTTTTGTTTTGGCCCTTAGTGATGCAAAACATGTGGAAAATTTTTACAATTTATACAATATTTAGATCATCTGTAAAGAATCAAGATTGATTTACTCCCAGTTGGATCATATTCTGATCACAGATCAATCAGAGATGCTCACCTTGGCTAAAAATGTGACTTTCCAAATTCAACCTTCCTCATTTAAACCTTGAACGTCCTGAAAAAAGTGTTTGTTCTGCCGAGCATGAGACCATCCATTTAGCCCCGGAAAGCTGAATGAATGGATTTACATACACAATTTAAAGCCAAACACATTTTAAATACAGCAGGTGAAGTCATCACGTTAGTGTTTCTGTGACACCTCAAATATTTATTTCCTTTTTTTAAATATGGTCTTTTCTATGGTGATATGTGTTCACGGGTTAGTTTGTTAACTTATGTAACATGAGGTAGAACAAAAGCTGAAAGTGACTGGGAAAGGGGGGTGCAGAGGGAACTGGGGAGAATGATTTGGATAGGTGTTGGCAATAAGCTGATGGTGGATAATTGTTATGCTAAGGACATGTTGTGTGTTGCATTAATGATGACAGCATGTTTGATGGAGATACAACACAGAAAATAAACGTTTGTAACTGGTGTGTAACTGGTGTGAGTTCAGGCTGTACAATGCACACATTTTATTTTGAAATGTCAGAGATACATTAACAATTTGCCCAGTGAGGCAAGTCATCCTTCCACATGCATCATCTTGCTTCCTGTAATACCTTCATATACATTTGTTTTCTGACAAAATATAAAGTATCCACCATCAGTCTACTACCAACACCTATCCAAATAATTCTCCACAGTTCCCTCTGCACCCCCCTTCTCAGTCACTTTCAGCTTTTATTCTACTTCATGTTACATAAATGTCCTTTAAAAACGACATGCTAGTTTGTGCTTCCATCTGTTGTTGTTAAGGTCTCATCGTACACATAATTAACTCCTCCCTCATCAATAAAATGTTCCATCACCCTTAAAAACAGCTGCAGTCACTTAAACACTGAAGAAACCTGGTGCAGACCTACATAACCTTTGTGATGATACAATGCCCCTGCTGCTGTGGGCATGACTGTTTCCATGGCAACAGCAACCCGCCTCCCATATACAGTATTTAAAGCTGCTTTGCTTTGTCCTCCAGTCATCACACCATCACACCTGTCCAGCTGCAGCTCCATTCGCTTCCCATCTCTCTCTAAATATCACTTCACCTGAAACTTTGGCCGTCCTTACCTTTCTAACCTCCTCCTTCTCTTTGTCTCACTACCGGGGGAGTGGGGTTGGTGTGGTCATTGTTTTTTTTATAAAAAGTTACAAGTGTGAAAACCTTGTTTTGTTGTTCCATTTTACAGTGATTAAAATTAGAACTAGATTTGTGTGATAAACTTACAATAAATCACAAATCATTACAGAGACATTCACAGACGACTCCAACAAATATCCATATATCCACAATCTGTTTTTATTTGGACACATTGTGCGCTTCATCCAGCAGCAAGGGACAGACAGATTTTCATTCAGCAGAGTAAATGATCACATGATCATTTCAGCATCGACATCACAACTGTGACACTTTCCCTGTGTGTGAGGAATGCCTTCCACAGAGAATAAATTCACAGTAACTGTATGAGAACTTAAAAAACAGAGAGCTTGAGATGTACCCAACCCGTCTGATGAAGATAACACTGCCTGTGATAAGAACCGGAAAGCTGAATCGTTTTCTGTGCTGCACAGTTTCCTCTTCTCTGTGAAATTTCACTTGGATATTGCTCAGTTACATGATAATATTGACTGTTACCTTGAAATGAAATGTAAAAATACTTCACTTCTTCTCCGCTTGGTGCTAAATCAGCTCCATCACACATTGGATTAATCATGTTAAACTAAAACACAAAGCTCAGGTGCCCAATCGCAGCTGAGCAACATCAATGCTTCCCTAACTTCACACTAACACATATGAACTATAATGAGACGGTAATTTTCACATTGTGCAGCTATAAATAAATTCAGTGAGATGAGGTGGACTGAAACTGACTGTGTAAGTACATAAAACAGGAGCTGACGGCTCTCAGCTGGCTGAGGATGTTAAACCATCAGTATCACTGTTTTTCCTAAATGGATACTCTTTATTAATTATCCCACTACCCCATAAAAAAGCAGGTCTCGTAACCTTTATTTTGACCTGCAAATAAATGGGTTTAAATCGCTTTAAAATCAAACAGAAACATAACATAGAAGATTATATGCTATTGAAAAACAAAAACAAAACAAATCTTTTCTTCTGCCATCAAAAAGTTACAGTCCAACACCTCCAGCCAGTGATGTCAATAAAATAATCGGTACAAAATGCTTAAACATAATTGTACATATTATATTTGATTTAATCTTACTGAACTGAGCTCTATTCTGATTGATTTTAATTCACTAAGCGAACACTGCGGGATGCAGGTAAAGCTGTAAAAGGGTTATAATGGAATATATAAATAAACGTATTCGTTTTCACTTCTCTTTCATTTACAATCATTTTAAATGTTATTTCCTCTCCATTGCTCTGCATATTTACATTCCCAGCATTCATATCTATGTATTAATAATATATCATGAAGCTCTAAAACACACAAAAAATGTGATTAAGAGAAATGAAACCTTGCATTAGTAAATGAAAACCTTCACTGCAACTGTGACGACCCAAAGGAAACGACTCCTGTGCAAAAGCATCTAAATTAATTTCCCTTGTGTGTTTGAGGACTTTGGAAAGTATTTCCACATCCAAATAACGTTCAGTATAATACAAAATAAACGTGGTTTACCTAAATACATGAAGATGTTTTTACATGACAGGTGTGAAATGTCTCCGGCATTGTGACAACTGAGGCACGAAAATAAGCTTTCACGTAGAAACGTCTAAGTTTTGCTGGTTTCAGATCGATTAAAGTAAAGCTGCACAAAAGTGGGCCTATAAAGTGCAACGGAGGAATTCCTTCTGAGATGAGTTAGTAAATTACAAGGTGATGCTCAGACAACAACAATGCAAATACTCAGGACAGCTTATACAAAATGTGAAAGCCCGCACAACTTTTTTATCCTCAGAATCTCGTAGAGAGAAAGAGTGATAAAAAAAAGTATACATAACATCCAAACGTGGTTCTTTAGCTTCACTGAAACGTTAGAGGAATAAGCTCATGACAAACAAGAAACAATAAACATTAGGATAAAAATAACACTAAAACCAAGAGGTTTGCACACAACTGGGGCTGGATGTCAAGTTGAGCTTTATAATACATGTAACTAAAAAATATCTCAAGTACCAGTTAACAGTTATACTCTCATAAATATTTTTTAATTATATATATGATTAACAATAAATGTGATGCAAAAATCCAGTGATTCAGACGGAGGATGTGATGCTACAATGAAATTAAGCAGTAGTGGACACTGAGGTAGAGTAAATGGAAATCCTTGTTAACATGAAGAGTGGCTCCAATAATTTATAGGCCTGAAACAGTGTTAGCAAGAAAGCCAGGTGAATAATACAGCCAACATTAATACAACATCGACATGAACTCAAGTCATCAGAATCATTTCTTTTATCCTAAACTGTATAAGCTGCAATCTATTGATTTGAAGCATTTATAATAATTAAACTGCTGTGAGCGAAAGAGGAAAATAATTGTTTTGCACATATGATAAAAGTCTGGTTTATGCAATTAAACCACTGTTGCTTGTGCACCATAATTATTACGTTTTCTTTATTGGTTATGAAATCAATCTCCTACCACTGCTGGTGTGAATATCAGCAACAAGCTAAAGCAGCTGAAATGTTGCAGTCCAATGGACATTTTGGGGGAAAAAGTATGAGTTCTAATAAAATTATGTGTTTCTGGCTGTGTTCCTTTGTCTCAACCACTGACTCATCTGCTTTAACCAATGTGTTTCACAGCATGTGTGCTGGCTAATAAAAGCTAATGCTTAATATGATTTTCTAAAGCCCACCTGCTGGTGGGCCTTATGGACGTGTATGCATGTAGTAGATATATAAAAGGTCATCATTGTGGATCTGGTGGGAGCATCATCTTTTCATTCGCTAACACGCTACCAATCTGACAGCATACTTTTTGCATTGTGTCCTGCTTCCTGCACTTCCTGCTCAGACAACAGTGATCAGATCTCCTACTGGGAGAACTTCCTGCCATCATATCCCAGCAGCTGTGGGTAAACTCTGGGAAAAATGATTGTAGCTTAAATGAAGAGATGATGTTACATTTCAGATGACAGTTTTAGGCTCGTATTCATGATTTGTGCCTGCATGTTTCATAATAATGTCACTCAGACAGCTTTTTTGTGATGTTGCTGATGCTTTACAGCTGTATCTGTAAAAAACTGCTGTAGTTATTTATAAATGCACGTTTCCCTGCTAACTATAAAAACTGCAACAATTATTACTTTTTCTTTTAATATCATGTAGAATGTCATGATAAACTGTCTCAAACATTAAACATGAGCATGTAGTTGTACTGTGCTGGTGCAGACTTCATACCAGCCTAAAAAGCCATCATTTTGATATCCAGCCCCACATAAAATAAACACAGAATGATTGAAATAAATGTGCTTTCTATGTGATCAGGTTGTGTACAAGGCTCTCGCAGAGGAGATATGCTGATGGTTACTCTCGTGTGCAGCTCTAGGAGTCGTACTCAGACTGCTCCTCTATGAACACAGCAGGTCGGTTGCTTACCCTGCTGCCAAAGTCCAGGCAGGAAACCCCCAAAGCAATCAGACAGTGCCATGCCTGCAGAAAACAGGAAAATAGCAAGAGGTCGAGATGTAACACAGCACTTTTACTGCACATTATAATGCTGACAGGAGCTTTTTTTTCCATCTATTGAACTTTAACCTGCTCAACAATTATTTATTTTATTTATAACCGTCTTCAATAAATTCAAGTTCAGACATGTATATGCTGAAAAAAAGGAAAGAGATTAAGATGGAAAACTTCATTTGATATTACTGTATTTTTAAACACATCTAGCATGTATTTTATCCTTCATACTAATCATTTCTACCTTAAACACATCTGCCTGAATCGTATCGTTATTGTTAAATACTGTATTTTTTATGCGAATCACAACTTTTTCTAAACAGTCCTGTGATATAAACTCACCAGGTAGCCCACAAAGCACAGATATCCCACAGAGAGGAGAGCAGCAAGAACGTAAAGCAGCACGCTGTTCAGCGCCGTCACGTAAACAATCACAAAATACATGTTGATTGCACAAACCACCAGGATGACGATGCCTCCAGAGATCTTCCAGAACCTTAAAAAACAGACACGTAATCAGAACAAAGCCAAACGGGTGTTTTTTTTTTTACAGTTTTAACTGTGACTTAATTCAGTTTTAGGTCAGGGGATTTGGACAGAGGATGGACGTCAACCAGAAGCAAACAAACTCATCTACCTGCTTCGTTTCCTTTCAGCAAACATGGATGAAAATAAGAACTATTTTTACTTTGACCCTGTCCCAATACCTGCACTTCTGCCCTTGTATCCCTGGATTGCGTGTTCATGTTAAAGGATGCGAGTGTGTCTCAATTCTCCAGAGCAGAAGATCGCTCCGCATCTTTTGCGCCCTCGGTCCCCAGTAAAGTCTAAAGGGACGTGTATTACCCACAATTCATTGCTGGATGTTACATTTTGAACTACAAGGTAGTAAAATGGCATTGTTTGGTGATCATGATCCCGTGTTAATGGCTAAATTATTTATTTTTTAGTATAACCATTAAAATATTTTCTTTAATTTTGCTGTCCATGTGTAATAAAATTAGAAGTTTCCCTTACTTGAAAATATGCTTTAAAAAGTTATTTTACTGATAGAAGTCATATTTACAGACTTTTTACGCTAACAATTTATTCACTTTCTGTTTTCAAAATGTAATTAAGCAGTCAATTTAATAATTTCATACATATTTAGTTTAGATTATAAAAGAAAATGGTTATTTATCCCAGTTATATAATACTGAAATCTCCTGTAGTGGAAGGTGTGATTGTAGGGACAGAGCTACTTTCCACTTCAACAAGGAGAACGTGATAATATGGCTGGATAGCTGGTAAGCGTTAGTTAAATTAAACTTTCTGAGACTTAGTAGAGTGAAAAAAGAGCAAATGAAGAATATTACATACACATGCTACAAAAAAACAAAAAAAACTCACATTTGGGAAAGCAAAAAAAAAGTCACTATAACATAATTAATCAGTATATTATCAATATCATTATCAATATAATGCATGTTGTATTTAACACTAACACTTTTCTATTTGGAATTAAAAGGGATAAAAGTTTTAATTTAAATAACACCTGACTATTTTTTTAATGTGTTTTATTTGATGACATAAAAAGTATTTTCTTTCATTAATTACCATGTGATCTGGCAAAATGACATAATCTGCTTTCTGGTGTCCATTAAAGGGCAAAAACAAGCTTCTGATTCTGTTCAAAGGGATTTTGAGCCATTTTTCTCCTATTGGTTAACTGACCATCATTCATATAAATCCTTAAGAAAAGATATTAAAAACACTTACAGTCCATTAGCAAAGTCGTCCATTATGGTGGTCAGACTGGTGAAGGTCAGAATTGGGATTAAAGCAAAAGGAAGCTGTTGGATGAGAAGAGAAATGGGAATAAATCTTTAAAAACCATCTGTGCCACTGATAAGCATATCCATCTCGGTCAAACATCCTGACCTGCATGCTTTGAAGCACGTTGAGGAAGTCATTCATTCCAGTCAGATGTTGAACATCCTGAAAAATGGCTACGAGCAGTGTAGGTGTGATGGCAATGGAGCGGGTCAGCAGCACCCGGGCAAAACGAGACCACTTCAGGTTCAGGAAACCCTTAACGAAGATGACAATAATGCCTTTAACTGTAAAACTTTAGAAGCATCTTTGTTTTTCAGTTAAATTCACATCGTACAGCATTCAGAGACTGTTACCTCCATCACAAACTGCCCAGAGTAAGTTCCTGTCATGGTGGAGCTCTGACCAGCTGCAAGAATCCCTATAGCCCAGATGTAGAGAGCCGCAGGGCCAAAAAAACAACCCAGGACCACTCCCTGTAACAGGACAGATGGTAAATAGACTGGAATTATATAATACTTTTCTTGTAACCTTGATCACTCTAACTGCTTCAACACAATGTGACACATTGTCCCATCAAAACCAAGCAGTAACCTCTGCTGGAAATAGTTCTCCCATCCCCTCATCCATTAGGGGCTCCAAAACAGAGCAAATACTCAGACTCTCATGTGAAAAAAAAGGATTTTATAGCAGAAATCATATTTACCTTCACGACAGCAGTTAGGGGCTGAATGTTTTTATAACTCATCTGTTTAGATGTTACTTAATCTTGAAATTTGGTGTGACGATGGCCATCACCGTAGATTTAATGAGGCAAAGTACTGAAAACACCCAGATGTTTTAAAAAAGAAACTCTGAGCTGACATTATTTTATAACTAATGATTAACTATATGATATAACAGGTTGTAGAGATTTTAAACTCCCTTGGAAACTGTTTTGGCTTTATGACAATCTATTAAATGAACATTTACTGTTGCAGCAATGCTAAACAAACGTACCCCTTTGTAAATGTCCACCTCCAGAGTGCCATTGTTGAGAGGGAATAAATCTGTGTGAGGGCTGCCGGTCGCATTGCACTCAGCATTCTGCAACAACCAAAGAAAATAAAAAGATTTCCACTGTGCATCTGGGTATTTAATTTAATAAACTATCATTTCACTGTATTATAAAATAACTAATGAAATGCAGTTGTCCACAATCTACAGCAGAGGATGCTATGATGCTACTCACCACCTCCATGTTGGTTTTATTGTAAAAGGCTTGAGCGAAGACTGCAACCACGAAGACATTGATGAGGAAGGAGACAAAGAGGGCGACAGACGACTCAATAAAGAAGTACTTATTGGCTTCCTTTACTTCTTTCTTATTTTTGCGATCTACTTCACGAGACTGGAAGAAAACAAACAAAAACAAACAGCTTTCACCTCCACGTTCCATTTTCTTTCCATTATTCAGGCTGTTTTAGGGGTAATTTAATTCAACATTCATATTAAATAACAAAAATCTAGTAGCCTGTTGAATTTTATTACATAAAAATCTCTAACCTTGACCAACGCCGAGTGCAAGTAGATGTTGTGGGGCATGATGACAGCACCTACAATTCCCACAGCCTGCTCCAACTGGACAGGTCCGCAGTTGGCACAGTATGGTAGAAACATCCCCTTTAGAAGCTCCCCTTGGTCTGGTTTCACCAGCACGTACTAAAAGACGACAATGCAATGTCTACAAGCAGCCATGAAGCATGCATATGAGTATCTGTTGTAACTGTGGAGGAACCTTACCTCATAGCCAAAACTGATAGCCATTACAGTGATCAGAAAGCCAAAGAAAGCCTCGAGCTTCCTCAGACCTACAGAGATGCACAATTAAATTATTATGTTTGGACACAAAATCACCCAGACTGAAATCTGTCGGGTCAATTACAGTACATACCATATTTGTCTAAAAAGAGGAACACAAATGTATCTGTGATGGTGATGAGGACTCCTGCCCACAGTGGGATCCTGAATGTAAAAGAAAACATAACCTTTTCAATAAATCTGTAAAAGTGTTTGCCATTACGTTTTCCCTGAAAAGAACATTTACCTGCCCACAGAGAGAAGGTTGAAAGCTATGGCACAACCAATGACCTCCTGCATGTCTGAGCCAATAATTGCCAGCTCAACCATTAACCAAAGAATGATCCGAGGAACCTGAGAGGGAAAAACTGTTTAATGAGACCAATCTAACTTCTCTGAAATAACACAGCAAAAGAGCAACAACCACTCCTTAGAGAAATGTCTAATGAATGACTGGGAAAATGTATTTTAGGGGATGCTCACTGTGGGATACTGGCGATTGCAGATTTCAGCCAGGTGCATCCCTGTGACGACACCAAGACGTGCAGCTAATCTCTGCAAGAGCAACCCGATGACGGTGGCTCCAAGTAGCACCCATAAGAGCTGTGAAAGAAACTCCAACTCAGTACAAGGTTGCTATACGGTATACAAGGAAAATTATGGCAAGAAAACAAATATTAATACTGGTACGTGTGTGTTACAATTAAAATAATTAGAAACCAAAGTAAAATAAAACAAATAGTTTGGCCATAAGTAAGAAAATGTCGCCAAAATGTGTCTTTTTTTCCTCAGGGAAGACAAAAATAAACATTTATTTATTTATTTATCACCTTAAAGCCAGCTTTAGCTCCAGACTGCAGGTCTGACTCGATGTTCCCTGGATCCAAGTAAGCAATGCTCATCAAAAACCCCGGTCCAGTGAAGGCCCAGAGTTTCCGAAAACTGAATATCTGAGTAAAAGAGCCAAACCGAGGGATTGTTTTCATTTTAATGGGTAAAAAAAACATACATTAACATCTCAACCAAAGCTGATTCACTTCTTTTTCATTGTGTTTTTACTAGAAACACTGGTTAGTTGTGGTACCTGGTTGGCACTCTCTGGAATGTGCACCTTATCCTCAAAGTATGTGGAGAAGGGTTCCTCCTGGTCCACAGGTGAGGCAGGAGAAGAGATTGTGCTGTACTGGTTTGTCTGGATCCCATTCTCCTGCTGGGACTCATCTAAGAAAACCACACAGAGTAAATGATTGGTGTTTTTTTGTTGGTAGTAGAGTCAAAATATGTCTTTTTGTGAGCATCTGGCAGGCATTCTGGATAAAAGCTGCAGTGTTAATGTCTTTCCTGTCCTCTCCACCACAGCCAGTCGAGTTTTTCTTCCCACCGTCGCCTCATGCAGCTCAGGATGGAGACTGGATCAGTCAAGATTTGATGCAATCTTTTAGTTTCCCTTAGCTAGGCTGTTTTTATGAATTGGCTCAATATGTCTGTGAAGCACCCTGAGATGACATTGTCATGAAGTGGGGCCGTACAAATAAAGTTGAATTAAAGTGAATCACTAAATAAAAGAGAAAAAACAGAGCTCTATTCTGAATTTCACCTATTTCTGTATGACTCGCAAAACATTTCACATAACTTAAAGACTTAGGGATGTGGCAAATCATAGCTATAACTGTTAACCTAGCATGATCATGAAAAAAATAACACAAAACTATTAAATCATGATCATTTCCAGCTTTAAAAACATAATTTAGACTTAAAATAAAATTTAAATATAATCTAGTGAAATGCAGCTGAGAACAGGTGGGTCTTTAACCTGGATATAAACTGAGTGTTTCAGCTGATCTGAGGTTTTCTGGGAGTTTGTTTCACACATGTAGTGCGTAGACGCTGGATGCAGCTTCTCCATGTCTCGTTCTGACTGTGGGAACTGATAAACGTGACTTAAGAGGTCTGGTTGGCTCATTCTGGGCCTATACTGGGGCAAATGGGACATACTGGGACATGAGAAGCTGAGAGGACGTTGAAATATCAATGTGACATTTGCTAAATAAATCTGATGCTTTCCATTTATCCCACACTAAAGTCTTCACTTTAAGGTTGATGTAAAACTCCATCCTGGCACTGGTGCCATAAAATCTGATGATTCATATAATTTTGTTTAACTAAAAACATGTTCATAATTTCTTTTTAACTATAGCAACAATAACATTTTAATCCGTGGCAGGAATATGTCAGTGCAGTGTTTTTTTATTCCCAAACTGCTACACAAGTGATTTACTATATAACTTCTACCAACATGTTTAAACAGAGTAACCTCTAATTAACCACACAATAGTCACATATAAACACAGAAGCGTAACTAACACGTGTTATGAAACCAAATAAAGGATTGCATCTAATACAAACTATTCTTTGCCCCCATAATTGCTGTTTACAATGTCAGAGAAATCTATAATTATTTGTTAAAGTATATACATGCAGTCTGCTACTCACTGAGTCTGGACTCTTCCTTATACCCCCTCGTCATTTCCAACTCACTGCTGGTCCTAAAGTCCACTGTTGCTTAAGAATGACGCTGCTTTTATGGGACTACCTTTTTTTAGGGGGCGGGGGACATTTAATGTCACAACGACATGCTGGCCTTGTGCCTCTAAAAATGACCCATGGAGAGGATTACAGCCAGCACACACAGCAAACATGTGATAGAGCATTTCATGAAAACACAAAGCTCCTCCTTTACTTAGACTGACACATATTTATGGCATTTAGTTTCTCACGTTGTGGTGAAAACTTGATGACCAAGCTAAAAGTTTTCTGGGATAAAGCATTAAGAAAGAAATCTATTTAATTCATTTATATAAATATTTCTCTTTAGTCTTCTATTTTTGTGTGTATTTTGGTCTATAATTTTCTGTGTATTTTAGTTTTTAAATATCTTTTAGTGTATTTCAGACATAGTTTAGTTTCCTACTATTTTTTCATTTAATGTCTTTTGCGGTGCTGTGTGTCTTAAAATGTACATTATTCTTTGTACAAAATGTTTTATAATGTTCTAAACTTAATAGATGGAAAATATGCTGTAGGACGTCTAAAGGGTAAAGTGTTGACCTGGATACTTTAGATTTAAAGCAGCACAGCTGGTTCTGAAGATCGAGATACAACATATGCAGTAGTTTGGGCTGTAATGGGATTTTTCTGTTATTTTAAGCACTTACCTTTCAGGAGGTCTCCACCTTGCTCTGCCTTCATCGGAGCAAGCTGAGGGATCCCCGGGAATTTGAGGGATAAATATAAGCCTCCCCTGTAATAAGACAATGTGACTGTTTATTTTTTACTTGTCATGTAAAACAATGATTACAATGTTAGCAGAGGAAGTGGCTCTTAGATTTATGAAGGTAAAAATATTCATCCATGTGAACAAGATTAACTTTGTGATTACAAAATATGTAAGCAATTTCAACATGACTTTGCAATACTTTGTTCTTCTTTTTCCTTAAAAAACTTTGAAGTTCACACAAGTCATACTGATGACTAAGCATCATGAAATACAAGTCAAAGGACACCACAATAATGAACTTTCACAGCAAGCCTCAAGTCTCCAACATGTACGAGTTTCACTTCCACAACGTGCATCCTTCCCTCTGCCTGGCAAGCATGCACGCTCTAATTTATGATTGCTTAAAGGGAACCCAAAACCTCCACTGCAAACAAGTGTATTTTATAACACTGTGTTCTCTGTAACAGAGTCTGTCCTTCTTAATCATATGACTGTGGGATCAAGAGCAAAAGATAAGCTCAGGCAGCACATGGAGAGGTTTTCCAAGAGTCAGGTTTTCCGTTGGAAGACAATTTCCTTGATCTAAAAATGTGCACGAGTTACTTTTTTCATCTAAGACATGCATTTTAAGACATTTTCCTCAGTACTAAACAACTAAATTTAAAAGATCATACAGCAAAACTCTGAAAAGTGGTGTAGAAAGTTTGTTTTTTTACTCAGAAATTTAGCCTTCACACAGTCCCTCTTCTCGCATTCATGAGCTCTGGATTGTTGGTGCTGCAAGTCTGTTTATCTTTGTTTTCAGAAGAAAACTTGAAAGTCAATGCTCCCTCTTACTGATTAATTTACTAAAAAAAAGCCTTTTGAATGAGTTTTCTTCTTAAGTTGTTAACAGCTGGAGGTATTTTTAAGCATTTTGCACATTTGTTGTGATAAAGTACTAAATCAGGAATAATGATGAACCAATATCAAAAGGAGAAAGAAAAGGGTAAATAATTTAAAAATATGCAGCATGCTAATTGTGTTCTTATCAATAGACTGGCACTGAATACTGGGTCACAGTTCTGAGACTGAGCTATTCATCGTGTGCCATCACATGACACAGTTACCAAACACGGTACAAAGACAGTTAAAATGAACCATCAAATTATTTATGACTCCACTTAATGTTGTATTATTATGATTTCTTATGAAATATTATATAAATACAATAAATATTCATTAAACAATTGTGAACATAAACTCAAAAGAATTATGCTTTAGTTTTAGTCTGCTGCAGCTCTCATTCATCATATTTATATAATTCAATCTTACCATCTTCCAGCAAAAGATTATTGAGCAAGGTTCATAATAAAAATGTGCTTTGCAAATAAAACAGTGCTGCTGATAAAAGGTTCTGCTGATTCTCTTTGTCCCGACACCTGGTTGAGGCTACAGACATCATACCCTGCATACCTTCATTCTTCTTCATGCATCTAAACAGCATCAAAGAATTCAATCAGGTTTACTTTTTTCTTTTACAATAAAATAGACATTTCTAAATTGGTCTTCTTAAGTGCTGATTAAACCATGGCACTTGAGTACTGCCCTGCATGTTTCTGGTTAGTTTCAACAGAAGTACCTTGTCCTAACAGCTCAAGCATGACTTTATTTGGTCTACAACTAATGTTTATCTTAGTTTGTGTGGCATACTGGAATGTACTGTTCTTCTAGTGTGAACTAGTTTACTGTCAAAGACTTCCAAACTATGTGCTTCCGTTCCTGTTTGACTTGTCAGTCCTTAAAAAAGTATCATTATAAGATTCAACAGGAAGGATCATCTTACGTCATGACCTATTATTCATTTTGACTTTGCGAAATGTTGTAAAATTGGATTTACCAAAGTTGTAGAGCAAAATACAAAACGAAAGGCCTAAAAAACACACACCAGTTCTTCACACATCAACTTCCCCAAAGGCTCAGTTAACATTAATGACACCTAATCTGCAGAAAACAGTTTTACTATCACTGCATCTGTGTCAACTCCCAAACGGACAAGTTGCATGTAATGTCCCACCCATTCAATTGTGACAGACAAGAGTTTATATTGCGATGGAATTAATACAATTTTAACTATGATGTAACACACTTCAAAGACAATGGATTTGAAATATTACACAATAATTTATTCATTCATTTATTTTCTATACTGCTTAGTCCAATTCAGGGTTGCACGGAGATGGAGCCTATTCCCGCTATTAGCAGGCCATGTGAAGAATCCCATATGAAAAATACAGTAAGAAAAAAACAAATCACTGATAATAAATAAAACAGAAAAATACACCGATAAACGGAATACCTTGATTTCACTATTTCTGAATAACTTAACCCACTTTCCATTTTAACACAGCTCTGATCATCTTAAAATAGTTGCCATGAGGATCAATAATAAAATAATGAGCAGTTTCTCATCTAAGAAACAAAAATCAATGTTTAAGCACATATGCTGCAAAAGCTGTCATTTCTGAACATCCACAAACGCTGAATATTGTGATTTCAAACCTAAATGCTTTTACATTTAACGGTCTAACTTATTTGTTTAGAGATCCATCAATAAAATGATCAATAATCAAGTCAAGTTTATACGGTTTCTGGTCATTTAATGGGAATGAAACACACAACACTTCCTCACCTGCATGTCTTTTATTCAATACAAGTGGTGAAAGGACGTGTAAACAGCAGCTCTGTTTATAACAGCATTAGCTGAGATAGGAGATGACTGTTTACACTTTCCACAAACATTGTTATAAAAACATATCATTATCTTCCCTGTTTCATATCCACTCACCCCTGCTCCCTCAAGGGGGGAGGCATTTTAAGCAACTAACAGCTACAGTACCACTGAACATGTGCAAAAGATAAGGAAGCAGTTATTTTATCAAGGTATTTTATGTGTTAATACCAAATTAATGATTAGTACAACATTATGTAGTTTCCAGGTGCATTAGGTCTGAAATACTCAACTTGTGTTGTATTAATCACATTATTATAATGATCATTATAATGAATACAAGCCCATGTTTATTTCTGACATTATTAAATTATTTTTATATTGACTAGAACAATACAATTGTCAAAAATGTAAATATAATGGTGATGTAACAAGCTGTCCCAATGTGGTTTTACCCATAGACTGTATAAAGGTTTATCGAATGGCCGAATTGATTTGGGATGTTTGTCTGACATTGAAACTACACCAAGATTTTAATTTCACTGTACTCAATCAACCCACTACAAAATTTAGCATTGAAATCGACAGCAATCACTACTTCATGTAAGTTGCTTTAATATATATAAATAGGAATGAAATAGAGCTGAAACTACAAAATGATGATCACTTGTTCTAATGAGTTGTACAGAGGATTTACAGTGAGTTTATTGCAGTTTTCAGGTACACACACAAACACACAAATCTGAAAAGCCTTCAGATACGTTTAACAGAGGAGACACTAACTGTTCAACCCATCCTGTAAACTCAATAAACTATAAACCGTGATGTTCCTGTATGTGGTCAAGCTAATTTCCATAATATATTAGCTTTGTGGTTAGCTCTGCTAACGTTACGTTTCACTGACAAAAGTACGGGTAAAAAAAAAAAACTCTTACCTGTGTGTAGCTTATGAGATGGCAAAGCAGGAGCTTTAATCCAAAATATTATGGTTGCTTTTAAGCTGACACCATTTGTTTAAACTTAATGTGCACGTTATTAGGCTCGCGTCGTGTACCTCCTCATGTCAAATGTAGGTTCAGGGTACACTGCGCATGTGCAATAGGCTTACGCTCATCTGATTGGTGATCCACTAAATCCTCTGACCACAAACTCTGGAGAAAAAAAAAGAAAAAAAGGAGAATTAAAGCGTAAAAAACTCGTTAAAACGTCTCGTGTTTTTTAAAATAATTAATTGCTTCTATATAATTTACTTTTTGTTTACATTTTTCATTTAGTTATTTAAGGTTTATGCTGCTATCGTGTTAAAATATTACAGTATGCAAAAACAAATATTTGATTAAGCTTTATGAGTCCATTTTTGTTGTTGTTTAGTTTATTTAATATTTATTTATATGTTTATTTGAATAAATTAGTTCATCCTGCTGACGTCTAGAGCGGAAAAAGTTAAAACCCCTGAAAATCACGTTTCATTAACATCTCGCGATGTTTTGTAAACTACACAACAAATTGCTAAATAGGCTAAAGCTAGGCTAACTAGCTACAATGTAGTGATATGTTATCAAGGTTACACCAATTTTCAATAAAGGTGCTTTCGGAGTAACTGGGACATGGAGTTAAGAAGTATCAAGGACCAGGTAGTTACTAAAACTTTTGCTGTGGTCTAAGTTTACTTTAAAAAGCTTACCATACCTTACTGTTGTATACAGCTGCTAGTATGTTGGCTAATTGACAACGAAAGTTTACTGTATGGTTAGTTTATGGCACAAATTCCTTGTCTTGAAGAGAAAGGTTCCGTTTTAGAGCGATTGTAGCTTTCCACAATTTTTTATATCCTTTGGGGTTTTTTAAAAATGAAAATTAGGCATTTTTATTCAGACTGTCGTTTCCAAATGAACCACCAAATCTGGTGGTTAACTTGGAATATATATATATATATTTACACAACTTCATTTAAATTCCTTTACTTTACAAACATCATTCCAAGAATATGTTCGAAATTTTCAATGATCTTAAGTAAAAATGTAACTAAAATAATAATATAAAAAAGTTTACAGTTGGACATAATGTTTGTAATTTTGTTATCGTGCTTTATGTTGGTTTTGTTGCTTTGTACTTTTTTTTATTATATAGCTGTATTCTTTTTCTTTTCCAGTCTCCACTGGTCCAGGCCATATTTAACCGAAATATAGAGGATGTGACATTTTTGTTGAACCACAAGGAAGATGTCAATGCGCAGGTAGTATCCAGCATTAACTCCTCATCACAAGTTTATGTGACAAACTATTGTTCTGCATATTCTGACTCATCTTAAGGTCAACTAATGTAAAGTCACATTCGTGTACAGTTTATGTTACTGTTTATCTTTTTATATTTGACACAGTAAATTACTTGCCACCTTGATTTAGAGATTTTCAGAGGCGGCTTGTGATTTTATAGGAAATGTTTGAATGTTTTAATTAAATATTTGTACAGAATACCAGAATTTCCATTTTGGATTTACCAAGAGTAATTGTGTAAAGTGGTTGCATCAGGTGCAACGCTAGCCAACTAGTTTATGTTCAAAGGAATGAGTGCTTTTTACTTGTAGTAATTACTTCTATAACATGGTACTCATGGCTCTGACTACAACAATTTTTATACTCAAACATACCTTTGAAGCTTATATTGTTCAACACACAGCTGGTTAGTTTAATGTTTCCAGACAAGATAACAGATAACATGACAATGTAATAGAAAGCCTTTGTGGTAGTTTTCACTGTAGTTGGTAATGACAAGTAAACAATTTTAATTCGGGTTATCTGCTGGTATGCACAAATTGACCAATGGAAAAGTATTCTAGCTGAATCTTTTTAAAAGTCTCAATATACAGCATTATGTGAAGGCTTTCTCCACCCCAACTCAGGACCAAGAACAAAGCACACCACTTCATGCTGCTGCTTATTTGGGAGATGTTCCTATTATGGAGCTGCTTATTAGTTCAGGTAATTTTGTTTAATTATATCCTTGAAAATAAGCACTGCATTTTGCCTAGTCATGAATCCAAAAATCTGTGACAGCAAAAGGAACGATACACATCAAAAACTGCTTATGGAAAACACATTGTTTTGGTTTTTTACTTGTTACAGGTGCAAATGTCAATGCTAAGGACCAGGGGGTGCTTACTCCTTTACATCGTGCAGCTGCCTCAAGAAATGAAGTACCTACATCCCTATTTTCAAAGCACTAACACAGAATTAAATGAAATGTTGATTTCTTTAATTTTTGTTTTCTGCCTCTTACAGAGGGCTGTAGAGCTGCTGCTGAAGCACAGAGCTGAAGTCAATGTAAGGGACAAATTCTGGCATACACCCTTACACATGGCAGCTGCAAACTGGGCCACAGGCTGTGCCATGACCCTTATGCCACATGTTTGCAGCATGGATGTCACTGATAGGTTGGGAAGGACGCCACTTCATCATGCAGCGCACAGTGGCCATGCAGAGGTAATCTCTAAAGTTTAGTAAAGGGGGGGGGGGGGGTTCAGCAAATGACTGGGATTAAAGTAGATTTAATTCCATTAGGAGAGGTGTTCACTGAAGGTTTTCTTGGTTTTAACTTGTGTAAATAGCCCAATAAATGAATCTACTGTGGTTTACACAGGCTTGCATCTCTGTGTAAGCTAAATGTATCTAAAATTATGTCAGGTGTCCAGACATAAATTTAACTTTCTTCTGCAATCACTCTGCTTTACCGTGTTGTTTATTTCTGCAGATGGTAAACTTGTTCCTGTCTAAAGGTGCCAATGCAAATGCCAAAGATAAGAGAGAAAGGCAGCCAATTCACTGGGCTGCACACCTCGGTGAGTGTAACATTGTTTCAAGAGACAAGGCTGTTTCTGTGCTTGTTATACTAGAATTTAGACTTTATTTATGAGTATAAGAATAACAGGTCCAAAGACATGCACCTTGGGGATAGGCTGATTGGAGACTCTAAATTGCCCATAGGAGTGAGTGTGTGCATGGTTGTTTGTCTGTGTGTGTTGGCCCTGTGATGGACTGGCGACCTGTCCAGGGTGTACCCCGCCTCTCGGTCATTGTGAGCTGGGATTGGCTCCAGTCCCCCGCGACCCAGTTCAGGGAAAAAAAAGCGGTAGAAAATGGATGGATGGAAGAATAATGGGTCATTTCCAGCATCATCATACAAGCTGCAAGAGGCCAGAAATCCTTGTAGTTTCCTGGGATGTTTTTGTAGGAATAAGAAAAAGCTAGCTCAGACACATTTTTTTTAATATTGTTGTTTTGTGTCAGCCTATGATTTTTATTAAATGAATATTATATTTTGGGATAATGTGTAGAAATATGAATTGTGCAGATCATACTGTAAACAAACATGTATTGTTTACATGTCTGAGAAACAGGTGAATGAATGTCTGTGCTTGTCCTAAGTTATTTGTTACCATTGTCTAAAAATCCTGTTTTGTCCTGATGTCATAACTTATTTTTCAATTAAACAGATGTTTGCTTTTTCACAGTGCACCTTTTTTTTTTATAAAAATATAATAAATATTTGTCCTGCCAGAAATAACCTGTATGCTGACTATATGATAAGTTTGCAGATCACAGGCTAGCAAACAAATGTGGCATCTTGTAATGTGTTAACATGGCAGATCATAGGTAATGTAAGAGCTTGAATAAAGACAAGAAGTTGAAGCTCAGTTTCCTTTATTCAAGTTATGATGATCAGGAAATGGATGACTGAGAATCTACATCAGTCTTCCTGAGGTAAACTAGCTATTTTTTTCCAGGATTTGTGGACGTTGTGAAGCTGCTGGTGGCTCACAGTGGAGACGCAATGTGCAAGGATAAGTGTGGGTACACTCCGCTCCATGTCGCAGCTGCCAGCGGTCAGTTAGACGTGGTCATGTATCTTTTGGGTCTTGGGGTGGAGGTAATGTCTACAGCTTGGTTGTATCACTATTTATATTAGTTAATAATTTTGTATTGCTGAAATATTCCAGAATATTATTTTAATTTAATTTTTAAATTAAAATCTAAAAAGCTCAAAGAAATTTTAGAGCTATTAATACTTCAGTGTAAGAGTAGGTCATAATGTTTCGCAGAGCTTCAAGTTTGTGGTTATGTAATTGTTAGTTATGAATTAAAAAAAAATCCAAAAGCTTTTTAAATGAACAAACTTTCATTTTGGACACTTTTTTCTGCCTCTCAGACTGATGAACCCAACATTTTTGGGAACACAGCACTTCACATGGCCTGTCAAATGGGCCAGGACACTGTGGCCACTGAACTGGTAAACTGTGGTGCCAACATCAACCAGCCCAACTACCATGGCAACACCCCACTGCATCTGGCTGCCGCTTCATCCAGCGGGGCACTGTGTCTCGAAGTCCTTGTCAGCAACGGTGCTGATGTTGTCGTGCAGGTTAAGTCTTGTTTTTGCAATGATATGAATTTGATATGAATTGGAGGAGATGCAGACAAAGAAAAAAAACACAACTAACCTCACAATAATGTTACATTCCTGAATTTTAGAGAAAATCTATAGTTCTGTATTGACATTGTGCAGATTGTGATGATTTATATTAGGATTTTAAATAAACAGAAAAGTTTACATATGTGTTTAACAGAATAAAGAAGGGAAGAGCCCGCTACATATGGCTGCCATGCATGGGCGCTTCACAGGCTTTCAGATTATCATCCAAAATGGTAACGTAAATAACACGAACAGTAACAACACTGCAGTGTATGTTTAAAACATCCTGGTGTAGCATGTAATTAATGGTGAAACTCATTTTCTCCTCTTTGTGTAGGTGGGGACATTGATTGTGTTGACATGAATGGAAACACCGCCCTTCATGTTGCTGCCAGATATGGTCAGGAGCTGCTGATCAGCACTCTTCTGACAAACGGTGCTGATAAAGGCAGGTAAGTTGTAGCAAAAAGGGAAGTTCCTGGGATCACAGCTCATAAGTTTATATACCCTTGCAGAATTTATGATTTCTTAGCCAGTTCAGAGAATATGAATGATCCTGTCCTACAGCAGCATGCAGAGAAGCTCCTGGAGTGGCCATCTCAGTCTTATGACCTCAATATCATCGAGCCACTTAATATACTAATTAACTTTTCATAGCATGAACTGCATGGTGGTATAGTGGCCTCACTGTGACCTCACAGCAAGAAAGTTGCTGATTTGATCTGAGCAGTGGTAATCTGTGGGGTTTGCTTGTTCTCCTGTGTATACATCGGTTCTTTCCATGTATTCTGGCTTCTTCCCACGGTCCAAACACATGCCTGTTAGGTTAATTGATCACTAGATGTGAGTTTGTCTCTCTGTGATGGACTGACGACCTGTCCAGGTGTAATCTGCCTTTTGCCTGCAAATTGCTGGGATATGCTCCAGCTTTCCTGCCACCCTGAATTGGATTAAGCATTATAGAAAATGAAGGAATAAATTACTTTCACTGCACATAGGATACCCATACTAAAGTAAACGTTATTATTTCTGCAGACAGGGGATTCATGGGATGTTGCCACTACATTTGGCAGCACTTTATGGCTTTCCAGACTGTTGTCGCAAATTACTGTCTAATGGTAAGGAACCAGTTTCACTTTAAAAAAAATCTAGTCTCATGTTATGTTTCAAATTTCAACATAACTTTTTATTGTTTCTGTTTTACCCAGGCCGCTTTTATCACCTCATTCCCACTCCGACAGGTGACCAAATACCAACAGTGGGGTTTGATATTAACCTCTCAGATGATCATGGGAGAACCTGCCTTCATGCAGCTGCCTCTGGAGGGTGAGCATTGCTTCTATCTGTTTCCTAACTTCTGATTAATTAACGTGTAACCAGCAACAGGGGTTTTTAGTGCTGGAGTAATTTCAAGAACCTGATAATAAAAATAAAATCGTGCTGAGAGGATCAGCCTAAAATGTTGGTGTTGCCAGAAGGAGAAGAAGTTTATTTATCCTCTGAAATTGTAATATATAAGCTTGTTGTAAGATATGCATCAGAAATGGACTACTTATTGGATAATAAATGTAAATCCCATGCACCTGTTTGAAAAGATTTGTTGTCTCATCCGCGCGGTTGTGAGGCGTTTTATCTCTGAAATAACTGTATTTATTATTTGTTTTGCAGAAATGTTGAGTGTCTAAATTTGCTGTTAAATAGTGGTGCTGAACTGGATATAAAAGACAACTTGGGAAGGTAAGCTGTGCTTAAGAGCTGCGTTAAAATTCCTATTTGCTTCATCACACCTGCTTTTCCTCGCAGATCTCCTCTGCACTATGCTGCAGCTAATGGCAACAGCCAATGCACAATCTCCCTGGTTAGAGCCGGAGCAGAAGTCAATGAGGCGGATCTGATGGGCTGCAGCCCTCTGCACTACGCTGCTGCTGCACACACCTTCTGTGGGTGAGTGACCCATGTTTTATGTTGTACACGTTTTAATGCAAGATGAGAAGGACGGTGCAGAGTGGGCAGTTCTGTTTAAACAGCCATGTTAAATCCAGAGATCTTATCTGTTCATCCACAGAGCAGGAACAGACTTTGAGTCGGACCTTGGTGTGGAAAAAGAACATGAAGCTTCTCTGTAAGTCTCATGTTGTCTCAAAAAGTCAAATTTGTATTTTTCTTAGTTAATAGTTTTATTTTCTACTGTGCAGAATCTCCAATAATTTCTATTAAAGGGGCAATAAGAATAAATTTGATATTTCTGGACTGAAGGAATTGTATGTGTGTGTGTGTGGGGGGGTATACAGTGGCTTTTCTATCTGGAGTTCGTGTGTGTATGCATGGGTTCTTTCTAGGTACTCCAGCGTCCTCCCATTGTCCAAAGACTTGCATGTTAGATTAATTGATCAATCTAAATTCCACCTGGGAATGAGTGAGAGTATGTTGACCCTACGACCTGTCCGCAGTGTACTTCACCTCTCATCTGCTAATGCAGGGGCTCCAACTTCTCCACAACCCTGAATTGGATTCAGAAAATAGATGAATGGATTTGTGAGCTTAGAGGTGTAATGTTATCTGTAGAATGGTATCACGTCGCACACTGTTGTTGATCTCCAGCCTGAGGTTTATCAGCCGGTCCGTGTGTGTTTTAAAGCCTCTTCTCTCCTCGCAGCCTTCAGCGCTCCCTCCCTATGAAAGGCTTCAAAAATAGAACTGTGAAATTGTAGAGAACAGAATGAAACATTCAACTAAAACAGCCAGAATCCGACATTGCTTCTTGAAACAACAACGGTCATTGGCGAAGAAGTTGTTGGAAAAAGAAAGAGACAGACTCGGATCGACTCTGTGTTTCCAAAGTGGAGGAGCACAACCTCTTCTGGAACAAATTAAGCCTATGCGGAATGACTACAACTTATAGTTCATCTTCACAACAGAAATAAGCATTTTACAGCCTGGTAAAAAAAACATTTTAGGTTTAACAGATCAAGTTGTTACCTTCATTAGAAATATTATATAAAATGCCTAACCCTTCATGACAGCCGTGAGGTGCATGAATTTTTTTTTTATAACTCATCTGTTTAGATGTTATTTAACCCTGAAATTTGGTATAATTAGGAGTATGACCTTTTGATTGACAGGTATTCAATATCTGCAGCTAGAAAGCATAATGTAGCACAAATGCTGTTTTTACCTGGCTAACAGAATGGAAAGCTCCTGTTAGATCCAAGTTAGCTCAGTTAGCTCTTAGCTACAGGCACCTCCAGTTTGATAGGTGTCTATCATGCTCACTCACAGCCCCCTCCACCCAGAACTTTAGTTTTGCTCTTCAGAAACCAGCTGGGAGGCTCCATCCATATTTTTATATGCCATCTTCAGTGGAGCCTCTTAGAGGGTGGTGTGGCTCATGGCACACAGGCAGTGTTTAACAG
This sequence comes from Pseudomugil gertrudae, assembly GCA_037177535.1. Lineage (NCBI taxonomy): Eukaryota > Metazoa > Chordata > Actinopteri > Atheriniformes > Pseudomugilidae > Pseudomugil > Pseudomugil gertrudae. The sequence goes on along the minus strand of JBAMHV010000003.1, from coordinate 22,653,768 downwards.
CAAACATTGTGGTGAAACCATATACTTCTTGCTCCTTTAAAGAATTCTGAGTATCAGAACAGGATAATTTTATAGCATACGTTATCAAATCCTGAGTTTATATTTTGTTGTTGAAGACTAAATAATATAAAGAGAAAATTCACACTGTAAAGAAACATTTGTAAAATAATTTGTTGCAGTAATGTTTTTATAAAGCATGCATAATATTGTAATGTTATTTTTTTGTTGCTGAAAATGGAATAAAATACCAGACAACTGCAGTTAGATGTTTGTTGGACTCTTGTGCATTCAGGTGTTTAGACTTCTTGCTTGACAACGGAGCAAACCCGACTCTAAAGAACAGCAGAGGTTACAGCGCCGTCCACTATGCAGCAGCTTATGGGAACAAACAACATCTGGAACTGGTCAGTAGTTTGTTTTGTGTACTCTTTTCTTGCTGTTTCAGACCGAACTGAAGCTCTGTTACTCTTACAGCTTTTGGAGGTTTCTTTTAACTGTCTTGAAGAGGCTGAAAGTAATATTCCAGTCAGTCCTTTGCATTTAGCTGTAAGTATGACGTAAATGTTCATATCTGAAAGTTTGATTGCTATTTCTAATGTGTATTTTCATTTCTGTAGGCATATTACGGTCACTGTGAGGCGCTTCATTTGCTGTGCGAGACTTTAGTTAGTCTGGATGAGCGGGATATCGAAGGCCAGACTGCGCTCCACCTAGCCGCTCTACGAGGCTTTTCCCCATGTGTGGAGGTGCTTTTGGAGCATCAAGCTTCCTACACACTGAAGAACAACAAGCACAAGCGGACAGCTCTGCATGCTGCAGGTATGTGTGGATCAGTGGGTAAGTGTGTTTGGGGCTTTTCTGTGGGACCAATCGTACACGGCAAGTTTTCTTTGGTTCCTTGTTTCAGCTACGAGCAAAAAATCTGCATCACTAACCGTTGCATTTTGTTTCCGTTAATGCAGCTGCTGAGGGTCATGTAGATTGTCTGCTTTTATTGGTCAACATGGATCACAGTGCAGACATCATTGACAGTCAGGACACACAGAAACAGTAAGGTTTAACCTTATTCTGCATCAATACAACCGACATATCGGCAATTAGATTATAGAATGTAGAAAGTAAAGAAGCAATGTTCTGTATGAAGTGCTGTATCTAAACCGAAGCATGTAGCCTACAAGCACACCCTTTTATATAATATTTCTCAGACATGAACAGTTTTTCCTTGTAACCCTTACTCTGTCTTTCAGGACGGCTCTCATGCTCGCAGCTCTGGGATGTCACACTGACTGCGTCTACATCCTGTTGGAGAAAAAAGCTAAGGCTGATGCTGCAGATAAGCGAGGCTTCACTGCTTTGCACAGAGCTGTGAGTTTAGTTTTTCACTTTGCTAAACAAAGTGATCAGAGATCGTTTTCTGCTAACACAGTTCCCTATGTGCTCACCCTGCAGGCCATGTTGGGCAGTGAGGACTGTGTATCTGCTCTGTTGGAACATGGAGCTTCTGCTCTGTGCAGAGACTCTCAGGGGAGGACACCGCTACACCTCGCAGCATCTTGCGGTCACACACAGCTACTCCACACTTTACTAAAGGCTGCTAGGAAAGCTGACCCTCTGGACTCCATGCTGGACTTCAGAGGCTACACGCCCACACACTGGGCTGCTTACCATGGTGATTATCATTGGTTCAGTGCTGAATAGACCACATAGGGACATTAAAATAAATTAAACGTGTATAAATGCACATGCAGAAGAATAACAGTACATTTTTTGTTATGTCTTCCTCAGGGCATGAAGGGTGTTTACACATTTTACTTGAAAGCAAACTTTTTAGTAACCAGGAAGGAAATCTGTTCACTCCTTTGCACTGTGCTTTGTGAGTATCGCCGCACTAGTCGTAGTTAGACTCCATATTTATACATATACTAATTAAACACTGTTTATATAACGGATTCCCACACAGAGTCGGAGGACATGATGCTGCTGCTGGGCTTCTGGTGGAGACTGTTGGCCCTCAAATTGTTCATATTAAAGATGCCAAAGGAAGGTGTGCTCAGTTTTCATGATGAATCTGTTTTGTTCAGTATTACCAGTGAGCTGGTTTGAAAAGCAGAAATGTTAAAGTAGGCACTTATTTGTACTGTTGTTTGTAATACTGTTCACATGGCAGCAAAGTGGATTTATGAATACCTCACACACCTTACAGGCATTACATTGTAGAGCGTTTCCATTTTCAGAGGATGTAAAGTTGTTTAGCCTTCCTGCATTTTGATGTGTGATGTGCAGGACTCCACTGCACGCAGCTGCTTATTCAGGAAGTGTTGCTGGGCTCCAGCTGGTTCTGGCCCAGGGGATAGATGTCAACGCTGTGGACCAGTTTGGATGCTCAGCAGTAATGGTTGCTGCTGACTGTGGGCAGAGCATGGCTGTTGGTATGTGACTGTTTTTGTTTATATATTCTTGTTTTGTTCTGGGACACCTCACAACAAACAAAACTTCACTGTAGTTTTGACCCTCGGAGCTACAGCTCATTGTATTATTATCCAGTCGAGCCTTTTGATGTTTGGGTTTCTTTGTATTTCAGAGTTCTTGCTGCAAAAGGTGAAGCCAGATCTGACCCTGATGGATGCTAATAATAACACTGCTCTTCACTTAGCCTGCAGCAAGGTCACACATGCACACAAATTATCATAGTTTTTGCATGCACTGCATGTTTTTTACCTTTGAAAAGTTCTATTTTTTCTTGCTATTAAAATTCACTCAACAAAATTCACAAAATGGAAGTTTTTATTGCTAATTTGATTGCTGATCTTATACTGTAGGTGTTTTTAAACTGTGCCAATTAAATACATCAACTTTCATTGTGCTTTAATCTACAGGGTCATGAGATGTGTGCTCTGCTGATCCTGGGAGAGATCACTGACTCGTCCCTAATCAATGCAAGAAACAACACTCTCCAGATGTTAGTTGTCTTAAACCACCGACCTTCACGATATTAACTGAAGATGCTGCATTTTAAAGCATGACATGCTATAGCTGACCATATTGGAGCTACATTCATGTGACATTTCACTTGTTCTTAGAGCTCTGTGGTCAGACCTCTCTTTGTCATACAGGCCCCTTCACATCGCAGCAAGAAAAGGCTTGGCCACTGTGGTGCAGGTGTTACTGAGCAGAGGAGCAGCAGTCATGGCTGTAGATGAAGAAGGTGAGAGTAGTCCATTTGTCCTGCTCAGACATGTGCATAGTCGATATAAGTGGATAAGCTATTGCCTTTCTATCCTTCCTCTGCAGGCCACACACCAGCTTTGGCCTGCGCCCCCAACAAAAACGTAGCAGACTGTCTGGCTCTGATCCTCTCCACTATGAAGCCTTTTCCTCCCAGAGAAGCTGACCCGGGTACAGCCTCTCATTTCAGTCCCATCCTGAAGAATTGTGGTATTTCTGCCTCCTGTGGGTCCAGTGGAAACTTGTGTCATGCTTAAGTCAAGGACCACACAGACACTATTGGTCTGGAAAAGTGAAATTTCTTATAGCTGAAAGCCATGAACACTGCACATCAAGCATATACTCAAGCACACTTAGCAATAATTGCTTCCCTTAACTCTAGTCTTAACAAATACTAATAATAGCATTACACTATCTTGTCTGTTATAAGTTAAAAGTACTATGAAAAATGACTGAAAGTTAATGAACCCACTACACAAGCCTCCGCAGCTTAACCCTGACCACTTTTAACTTTAATCCCTTATTTTTTCATAAGCTCCTTTTTTAAGGTAAATGTAACATTTTTTTAGCCTAAGTACACTATCCCATTTATATGGGTGTAATTCCCAACTCTAAGTTACTCTATTATAATAACACAGGATCTATGTGAGAAGGAAAAGTGTTTGTTTTCTTAATTATGCTTAGATTGTTTGAATAAGTGTCTGACATTTTTGTCTTTGACACTAACACAGTTTTAACTTTCTGTTAGCTGAGTCAGAGGCTTATCTGCTTTTCTACTAATCAGATATTGCCTTTGAATTTGATGACAGTAGGAAAAAAATAGTTCTTGAACTTTGGCTGGCAGCAACCCAAAACATCTACTGTAAACACTTTAATCAACACCAGCTGCAGAATCGATGCAGTGTTGACTTTGATGGCCATCACTATACAGCATATAAACCAGAAGAGACTAAAGAAGATTTTAGATATTAAGTGAGGATAAAGCTAAAATAGAAATAGATGCATGAGAGTGAACTTTAGTAGCTTCATTTAGGACCTTCACACAGGGTCTTTACAGTAAAAAGTAAAACCATAAATATCTTAATTTAAGAAATATAGAGAATGAATAACGTACATGCAACAGATCTATTTTGTTTAAAAAGCTAAACATTGTCTTTTATAATGTATCTAAAACTGTAGTTGATGGATGTTTTCAGGCTAAACAAATCCTGGATGGCTAATTTTCCACTAGTTTGTCCTGAGCTATGCAACAATGCTTGGATGTTTGACATATATCTGCCTCTTCATTTAGACTTTCTGTATATCTATCACAGGCTTTAAGCCTTTTATGCAATTAATAACGCTATTTTTTATCCTGCCTGTGGTGCAGCAAACACTACACTTATGTGATAACATTATTACTGTAATAAAATAAACATGTTTTACATATTTGTCTGTGAAATGTTACAAATGTGGCCATAGCTCTAATCATATATGTCAGAGTCTTATGTATCAATGAAGTTTGTTAAATGAAATTAACCTTTTTACCTGTATTATCTAGAGAATCCAGAAATATTCATCATAATTAATCTCAGGTCAGTCTGTACTGTACTGCAAGTGCAATAACAAACACATCTTAAGCTGGATGTTGCATACCAAGTGTAACTTATTAAAGAAGTATCGTATTTCTGTCAAAAAACAGACTGAAAGAGGTAGAAGAAATGTAATATTTCTCTTTTGGTAAATATGTTCCACTACAGAGAGCTCATTTTGAATTAATGATGCACATTATATTTTCCCTTTCTTATTTTCTCTATAGAAGTTAAGATCAGTTTATTTACACTTGCTTAAAACCAAGAAAAGTGTCCAAGAAGCCAGAACCATAAAATCTCTGGCGTTTTGGCTAAATTAATAAGTTGGTAACCAAACTGTTGTTACAGTGCTCAGTTTGTTGTTTGTATTGTAGAATGAAACTTACAATCTTTGTTAAACAATAAAACAGAATTTAAGTTGATTTTTAGGTGATTTTTTTTTTCTAAATCTAGTAGGAAACACTTATTTAATATGTTCATGCTCTTTTGTATTATTAAAGAAAACTAATAGTTCACAAAATACTTTAAATAATTTAGCTAACTTGTAAATAAATCAGCATATTATACCTGCACAAACCCAAACCTATTGCCTCTCATCATTAACATCATGTTTTTATTAACAGCTTTGTGCTTTAAGTGATTACCCGTTTTGGAAGAGGAAAGGTCCACATAGAGGACATCTCCAGTAAAACTGCTCTGTTTCCTAAAAATGGTTTAAATTTGCACTCGGACATAAAAGTTTATATCATGCAGCAGAAAATCTTTGGATAATGAACATGTTCTGTTAAATTTTGTAAAAACTAATTTCATGTTGCAGGTAGCAATACAAGTTCTGCTGCAGTGTGCATCTTCCATACATCAAGCTGAGTTTTCAGACTGTAATAACTTCAAAATTATATGTGCTTTATTTGTGGTTTGCACTCATTTGACAGGAAATAAACTAATGAATCAATACCATCCAAAGACTTACTTGCTTGTATTCTTTTTATTAGTAGTGGTATTTCATTCTTTAATTGTGTTTGTCCAATTTCTACTTGAGTGGATTTAAATAGAAGCACAGATTTGGCTTGACTAAATCCTTCCTTGTTGGCTGTGATGTCTGTTGGATCAGTCTGCAGCCTTAGTGCACTTCTTTGTGTTGCTGGGAGAGATTGGGCTGCTTTAATTGAGCCTCCTTTAAGGTAACAGAGTAAATAATGTGCTGTAACTTAGCAAAAATGCAAAGCTACACCAGGTTTTTACCACAGTCATAATTGATCTTATATCTATATTGTTCGTGCTTTTGTAAATGACATGTAACAATGAGATGAGATCCAATTTATTCTGATTGGACAGCCCAGTACAATGAAATACAACGGGAAAAGAAAAAACAAGAAAAGTAAACTAAGAGCGAAGATCCACCAAGCTCATTACTACTATCTATCACGGTTGGAAAAGTCAACGTATATTAATCCTAAAACTTCAAATGCAAGACTCGAGCACAGCAGTGACACTTTATTGTCGCTTTGTGATGACGTCACTTGTGTTTGAAAATGTATCTTGCAATGATAAAGGACCTTTTAAAACATTCCTGATCCAGACAGTGAACCGGATCACCTCCAAAATGTAATAATTTCTTAATTGCTCCATTTTGACACTTTCCTAAAAAATTTTATGAAAATCGATCCATAACTTTTGGAGTTATCTTGTTCACAGACAAACGCTCCCGCTCACATAACCTCCGCTGCCGTTTGGTTTGGCGTAGACAAAAAGTTAAGGCAAACTATTTTTTACTTTTTATGTAGTTCCAGCATCTTACCGATAGAGGTCAACAAATAATCGCAGAATACTATTGAACTAATAAGGGGCGTTTTGTCCTCTCCCGGCTACCGTCACCGGTCCAGCTTTACGGAAAGGCTGTACAGTGCTCGCGCTGTCTTGTCTTGAAAATGGCGAACGTCGTGCTGGAGTTCAAGACGTCTGCCGGTGATTCGGACCCACAGAGTCGCCCTGTCCTGATTATAGGACATGAAGCAAATCTACAGCAAGTCAGCTGGAGCCAAATCAAAGGAAAACTGCAACCAGTAGTTAGCAAAGAGGTGAGCTGGGCGTTTAATGGCGGAAATGTTAGTGTTACGCTACTAACATAGCGCAAGCTAATAGTGTTATTTGATGTTTATAATCCGATAATTCAAGTATTTAAATGCAATATATCAGATGCATATACCTTATATCCACTTAAGTTTGCATTTTGGCTAATTAGCAAACAAAGTAAGTAATAAACTATTTAGCAGTCAGTTGTTGCCTGTAATTTAAAGAGAAATAAAAAGTTAATAAAAACTATAATTATGCACGTGCATTTACTACGAAGTTGCCAAAGTGTTCAATAAACTTAACAGTTTGCAGTTAATGTATTTCCTGGAGCAGCCGGGTTAGTCTTGAGGCTAAAGTTCCTGGTTTTTTTTATTGTCAGTTTCACCTAAGGGTGAATGTGTTGGCATCTGAGACCCATTTAGTTTCAACTAACTGGTTCCCAGTCTTGTTTTTTTAACTTGTTGAAGATATTACTGATGTTGGGGCACTGTCAGCTTCAGTAACAACTTATTGGGCTGCATGATCATTGATTATTCTGTAATTTAAATGAATAAGCCTGCTTTAATAGCTGTATTAGGAAAGAATGAATGATTACTCTTCAACCAAATAAGCTGTACTTTATATATACAGACGAGAGAGGTAACAAGATCGTCCATAAACACAGATGATCTTGAATATCTAAACTAATACTACATGCATTTCTTAAATCAGACATGGGGCAGGTTTTTAAAAAGTTAGGACATGTTGGAGTTAATTCGCCTCACTAGGCAATGCCTGCAGAAGTGTAATTGTGCACCATTGTTCAGGGAGATGGTTGTGTGATAGTGGCAGGCAGTCTAACTTTTAACTGTTCAGTATCTGTTGACAAAGATTAAAAAGCATTGCTGGTCACTGACTTCTATTTTAATTTGGACACCAAAAACCTGTGCAAAAGCTTAGTTTATATGTAGAGAACCCAAAGTATAATTTTTTCTCCTTTCTTCTTAGATCTGGCAGGCAGCGCTCGGTGCTTTGAAGCCAAACCCCACAGACAGCTGCCCTCTGTACCTTAACCAAGCTGCAGTGGCTGCCCTTCCTTCACGAGTCAGCAGACACAACAGCTCGTCTTCTGCCCACTTTGTGTCGCGTCTGGTCCGTTCCTGCCTCCCTGGAGGGAAGAACCGATGCATAGTGGTAAGTACCTTTCTCAGAATTTTATTCCCCTGGTTTTTGGTTGAATTCTCAATGACTAAACTAGTTTTTTTCCCTCCTTCCTCTTTAGATGGTCTGTGAGCGTTCAGATGTATTCGCATCCTCCTGCGCCATCGCCAGGGCCTTCCCCATCTACTCTCGCCGCTCTACATCCTCCTGCAGGACTGAGAAGAAGCATGTGACGGTGGAGTTTTTGATTGTTGGACATGACGGTAATCCTCTGGATGCTGCAGAACTTGAGGTACATTACTGTGAATTGTTGTGATGTAGAATATGTCGTGGAGTAGCATGTTTTTATCGTGCACATTTGCTGTAGTCTGTCCTAGCCTGAAGGCTCTTCTCATGTTTAGTGTCTCTCCAATGCTGCCGATGGTGTACGGCTTGCAGCTCGCATTGTGGACACACCATGCAATGAGATGAACACAGACCATTTCCTGGAGGTTAGTGAAATTAACCAGAATATCACCTGTAATACCCAAATGTGTTTAACTCCAGGGCTGGTTATGTATAGCATAATTTAGAAAACAAGCTCCAAACAACGAGTTTGTAATAATTTATGGTAGCATCCCTTTATGAGCATCCATTTTTGTTTCAGGAAATAAAAGCTGTTGGAGCTGCACTTGGAATAACTCCAGTTATCATTCGTGGGGAGGAGCTGAAACAAAAAGGATTTGGAGGTACATCAGGAGAACTGTAATCTGAAATTAAAAACATTATTTAATCTGCTGTGAGTCGCTCAGCGAGTAAAAGATGACCTCATTTCCAAAAGGAAAGTTAAAGATGAGACTGTGAGGAAATTTCCTTTATTTTTACCACTTTAAAATTACAGAGAGGTCATATGATCTGAAGCCTCCTTGGTAATTCACAACTTGTACACACACATTTATAACAAAATCAGGCTCTTTAGGGAAAAAAATAAACAGTTTTTATGCCAAAGGTGTCAAGATTTGATTTAAAAAAAACATATATTTTAGTTAAATTAGATTTAATATATTTAAATGTCTTTTTGAAGTGGTGGTGCACCATTTTACCCAGCATACCTTCATCATGGTGACAGAATTCTTAACATAAATTTGTCCTAACAAGCTGATAAAGGCCTCTGATGTTGGTAAAAGTTATTATGGGGACAGGAGATTGTCATATCCTACATAGGAGAACCTATGATGCTTCTGCTCTGTCAGACCTTTTGACTGATTATTTGTTTGTTGTCTTTCTATCCATCCTCTCAGGTATTTATGGTGTTGGAAAGGCAGCAGAGCATCCTCCTGCTTTAGCTGTGTTGAGCCACACACCTGATGGGGCGACTCAAACCATTGCATGGGTGGGCAAGGGCATTGTGTACGACACTGGTGGACTCAGCATCAAGGGAAAGGTAAGTCCTACTTGTTTATGTGGGGGACATGTTTAGGGGAAACACTGCGACACATTCAGACTGAATGACATGTGGGGAACATGCAGGAGTCTAAAAGCATGTTTGCAAACAAATGATTCATCTAAATTTATATTTCTTTGTTTTCTTTCTACCAGACGACTATGCCCGGGATGAAGAGAGACTGTGGCGGAGCGGCGGCCATTTTGGGAGCTTTTAAAGCCACCATTAAACAGGTTAAAGCAACAGTTTAAATGTTCTCACATCAGCATTTGTATCTCAGGTGTTTCATCAGAATCTCTGCTCTTCTCAGGGGTTTAAGGATAATCTCCACGCAGTGTTTTGTCTGGCAGAGAACTCTGTCGGGCCCATGGCCACACGCCCCGATGATATCCACACACTCTATTCTGGAAAGTGAGACTCTCTTTGAATTATACTGTGCTATTCTCAGAATCAAATTGCTTGTTCTGCTTTGTGCTCACAGCTTGTTTTATCTGTCTTGTCATGTTGTGAGTGCACTTAGGTTGTGTCTTATATCATTTTACAAGCTGAGCATGTGGATCTGGGTATAAAATGTCCAAAATGTATGTGTTTTTATTGTGAAGGACAGTGGAAATCAACAACACTGATGCAGAGGGCAGGCTGGTGCTGGCTGATGGAGTGGTGTATGCTTGCAAAGACCTGTCTGCTGACATTATTCTGGATATGGCCACACTGACAGGAGCCCAGGTGAGTAACATTTAAGGAATAAGGATCTTCACAACGAGTATTATCTTTGAATCCATGACCCTTTCTGTTTCTGTTCAGGGAATCTCCACAGGGAAGTACCACGCTGCTGTGCTGACCAATAGCGAGCAGTGGGAGGTTGCATGTGTGCGTGCAGGCCGCAGCAGCGGGGATCTCGCTCACCCTCTGGTTTACTGCCCTGAGCTTCACTTCAGCGAGTTTACCTCTGCTATGGCTGACATGAAGAACTCTGTAGCTGTGAGTAAAAAAAACACTCCAGATTCTTCTAAATGCACAACAAGAATAAAGTCTGACTCATTTGTATAGAAGTGTTTCACTCTGCTTGGCGTTGGTGCAGCTCGTTGTGCAAACCTGCCGGTGTTGATAACAGCTGGAGGCTATTTTTGAGTGGCAGATATTTTCCTGTAAATAATTAAGTATACTGCAAGTATAAGGGGGGTTTTGATATATTTTCTTTCTTTTCTTGATGATATTGAACTGAACCGTCATTTAAAACTGACCCAATGAGTAAACAGGGTGCCAAGGTGCTTGAATACAACTCACCTGACTGTTTGACCACAACAGTGATCTGACATTTATACCAGGGGTGGCCAACCCTGGTCCTCGAGAGCCGCAATCCTGCAGGTGTTAGGGGTTTCCCTGCCACAACACGGCTGACACACCTCAGACTTAATGAGTAAATTTGACATCTAACTCTGCTAATTACCTGTTGATCTGAGTCAGGTGTGATGCAGCAGGGTAACAGGACTGCGGCTCTCGAGGACAAGGGTTGACAACCCCTGATCTATACAGACGTTCTGTTAGCTGTTTAATGAAGTAATGTGTGTAATGAAGCCTGATTTTCCAGCATGTGGTGTTACAGCAGAGAGGAAATACTTATTTTAATGTACTCTGCACTGTAAACAATGTCCCAAGCTGTTAAGTCGGATATTAATTTAACTGGTGTTATTAGTTAATGATGTATAATTTCTTTTTTTGGGGGGGTTTACAGGACCGTGAGAATGCTCAAAGCTCCTGTGCTGGCCTCTTCATTGCTTCCCACCTGGGTTTTGATTGGCCAGGTGTATGGGTCCATGTTGACATTGCTTCTCCAGTTCACGCAGTGAGTACCACAAACTTTAGTACATAAACAGTAAATGTAAATGGTTCATGGTTAGGTTTTTGTTTCTTAATCGGGTGATAATCTCGACTATAAGTAAAATGCGAGGTGTTACTTGGTATACGTGTATATGTATACATTGGTATAATGTATACATTAATGTTTACATTAGTAATAAAAGGAACTTGTACAGTTAAATTATTATTATTGGCATTTTTCCAGTTCAGTTAAGCCACACAGTGTGTTTGTTTGTTACCTGAAATAAAACAATCACTGGGATGTTCTGAGGAGCATGGCAGCAACACTAGTGAAGCCTAACTGGTCCAAACCAGTTTATGTAAAATTAGCCACGACTGAGAAAGTAAAGCAACACATGTAGTTTTTTTTTTTTAATTAAGAGGGAGACATTTTTTTCAGCTGTCATGTGAGGTCTGTTTGACCGAATGTAGCTGAGTCAGCTGTATAAAGATGCCAAGGTCAGCTGATTACTCTCCTTATTGTGTAATCTTTACCTGCTCTGCAGCTTGTTTTCTCAAGCTGTTGGTCTTGTGATTCGGCTGATAAAGAAAAGAGCAGAAAATCACTCATCAGTGTTGTTTTCTCCAAAAGTTGTTCATTGTAGTGTTTTAAACGTCTTAAACCAAAGTTTTTTTTTTTAAGTTCCTGATTGTACTTTTGTCTTTGCAGAGGGAACGCGCCACAGGGTTTGGCGTTGCTCTGCTCATGGCCTTGTTTGGTCAAGCATCGGATGACTCCATGCTGAACCAAGTGTCTCCTCTGGGTGCACCCGCCACCAAGTCCGAAGACCAGATGGAGCGTGACTGTAAGAGACGAAGACTGGTGTAGAGATGCAACCAAGCTAATCCAGTTAGTTAAAACATTAAAATGATTAAAGTCTGTCTGATTTGGACTTCAGTGAATAAAACAGACAATCAGACATGGTATAGATGTCTATGATCAAACTCTTTTCCTTAATGCTGTGCACCAACTCCGTAGCTTCTCCATCATTGTTTAGTTTTAAAAAAAAAGAGACGTGTTAACATTTAAAATGGATGAAAAGCAGACGGTTTCATTCAGAGTTTCAGCAGTGATTTCCATTTTTGTTGTTTTGTGAACTTTACGGTTATTAACCATCTTAAGATTTTACCACATACTTTGCTGTCAGTGGTTTTAAACGTCCTCAGCTGCAGGATCCTTTTTTAATGAATACTTTGTCATACATCTCATCTTAAACGTTTGGAAAAGAAATCAAGATGTTTGTTAACACTTTGTATTCATCTTATAGCTTGACCGCCTGATCTCGGTACCAAGCAGAGGAATAAAAGTTACTGAAGTTTGTCAGATTAGTGACTTTCTGTCAACGTGGGGTGCAACATGTCAGATTTCTGCACAATACTGTCTTTTCCACTGTTATGCCAATCATGTTATCCTTCAATAAAGACATTACCACAGAGTAATTAAAATCTGGGGGTTGTGAGTGAAAAGTATGTGAACTTTTAATATTTTTACTTCCTCCTCTGGTTTATGTGATTTCTCTATTAATGTTTTACCTCAACGTGATAGCATTCATATTTTATCTGCATTAGTTGTAAATGTAACGCGTTTTTGTGCCATTTAAAGCTTCAGATTCAGTGTTTCCACAGGAAAATGCTACATTTATGGGACATATAATGTGGTTTTGCCTGCTCTTCATGCTCACAAACATCCAGTAAATGTTTTTGTGTCTCGTGACTTCCTCATAAAGCACGTGCTGGTCATGTGACCGCAGTACCGGCTGGTGGATAGCTGAGGAATTTACCACACACCGGTCAGTGTTCAGGTTGTCTCTGCTGCAGATTGAACATACTTTTTCTCTACTTTGAGTAAAGTTTCTCTCGCCATCGGAGATGTTTCGGACAGCCGCAGAAGTTGTCCTAATTTCGGTCGTGCTGTCTGGTGTTTCTGCCGGAGTGTTTTTTAAAGAGAAGCAGCCGTGTTATGTCCGCACGGCTAGAAAAAACGACTTTGGTGTGAGGTAAGTTAAGTAAATTCATTAATAGTTGTTTTTCTCTCTTCAGTGGCAGGTGATAATTAGACAAGTGTGTAAAGTTGTGGCTAAAGTGTTTTTCTTTACTGGTTAGCTAGCTAACGTTAGCTACACCGGTCGTTAGCTTCGTTTGAAATGATATCTGTCAACAAGACATGGTTTGTTTGTTTGTTTTACTCACTAAAAACTTTATAATGAAATAAGTGACACGGCAAAATTAATGTAATTATATTGGGAGAAAAGTGGCGGGGAGACTGTTAAAGTGGCGTGATTTTGGTTTCATTTTACAGTTTGTGCGCCAGTCCCTCCTTTTTTTTTACTGTAACAAGAAGGATCAGATCGATAAATCATGATGATCAGATCGATAGATGATGATCAGAATGTGTTTGTCAGCAAAACCCACAAATCACGAGGTTTAGTGAATCATGAATCGAGGAAGTTGCACTGTAATAAAGCTCATCTTTTCAGACATACAAGCTAAACTAGTTTATTAACTTGTATGTCTCGTAAAAGTAGATTTTTCTGGTGTCATAAAGTTAATACAACTTTTAAAAAAATGACAGATGCTTTTATATATTAGTTATACAGTTATATTAGTTTAAATGATGTTTTTTCTGCTCATCTGTATTGTTTAGTTGCAGCTGATGTTAAAACTAAGACTCAGAAACATAACTTTATAAACTAAAGTGACTCAGACTTTTGCATTTTTTGACACACATACTGAAAGCAGTACATCATGTTGACACAAGGCTGCTTTGGCTGTGTTGCTCTGAGTTTTTTTTACAAGTGAAACAGAGTAAATATATCTTAACACATTTTTATGCTCTGTACATGAGGAAACAGGAAATGTAGACAAAAGGTTCACAGTTTAGTAAGTACAGCATGGTACGCTTGTGTTATTTGTATTGGAAAGAAAACGTCTTTTTTTTTTAAAGGTGAGATCAGGAGGTTGTTTTTAGTCCAAAAGCTTTAAACCAAAAGACATCATTTATCTTCAGATATCACAGGGAGCAACCAAAAGATGATTCTACGGAGCCTTAAGCTCTGAACATCCCGCCGGTGTGTCACTCATCCTGGTGGTGTTCGTTTACAGGACCACGCCTCGACCTCACGAATACTTAAACGTTTCTGATCTGCCTAAGTCCTGGGACTGGAGGAACATCAAAGGGACCAACTATGTCAGCACCACACGTAACCAGCACATCCCCCAGTACTGCGGCTCGTGCTGGGCACATGGCAGCACCAGTGCCATGGCAGGTATCTGATTTTATTCTGAACTTTCTGTTTTGATGAACAGGAACTGTGTCGCTTCAAAGCTGTTTTTCTCTCTCCCTGTTTTCAGATCGCATCAACATAAAGAGAAAAGGAGCGTGGCCTTCAGCCTACCTGTCTGTCCAACACGTGATCGACTGCGGTGATGCAGGCAGCTGCCACGGAGGGGATCACGGTGGCGTTTGGGAGTATGCCAACACACACGGCATCCCAGATGAGACTTGCAATAACTATCAGGCTATAGACCAGGGTAAGTTTGCCTATTTTGCACTAACAGTTACAGCTAGTCATACATAATGAGCCTGATATGTGTTTTATGTGTCTAACAGACTGCAAGCCCTTCAACGAGTGTGGCACCTGTACCACTTTCAACGTGTGCAACATCGTTAAAAACTACACTCTGTGGAAGGTGGGAGATTACGGACAAGTGAACGGGAGGGAGAAGATGATGGCAGAGATTTACGCCAGAGGACCAATCAGGTTTACTTATTTTATCTTCTTACATATTATACTGCTCCACATTTACACTGAGAATTAAGACAAAACACATATTTTTTCTGGACTGGAAGAGACCCTGATCCTTTGAACACACACACACACACGCAGGACTCTGTTACCAGTCACTACCCTGGAAAACTCGCCCATCAACTGGCCACCATTGAATAGTTCCACCATAGTGGATGTTTTGGAAGGACTTTGCCAGAACCCTGTGTACACAGGCTCCATGTAGGGCAGTAATAAGCGTAAGATTTGCACATAAATATGCACAAGTTGCTTAAATGTGCTGTTCTTATTTGAATGATGGGTGCTGAGCATTGCCAGGAGCTGGCATCCTGTGGCTGTCGGATCATTATGTCACCACTAAATGCACAATCACATCATTTTCATACTTAACTTGCATTTTGAAATGCAGTTAAATGGGATTGAATTGATTTCATAACTGTGCAGCTCTTCCTGAAAAGAGAAGTTACAGTATAGTTTTTCTTTTTTAGTATAAGCAGTCAATAAACACCTGTCGGCATCAAACAGGTCGATTGTTGTCATCGTTTCAGTTCTGCTTTACATTTTAGTCCCTCATTAAAATAAAGGACCCGTAAACCTGAAAGAGGAATTAACTTGTGTTTTATACGCTTTAGCTGTGGGATAATGGCTACGGACAAGCTGGACGCATACTCAGGAGGCCTCTACTCTGAATACCAGGAGGAACCTATGATCAACCACATCGTTTCAGTAGCAGGATGGGGCGTAGAGGACAACATTGAATACTGGATTGTGCGTAACTCCTGGGGAGAGCCATGGGTGAGTCATCCTACATCAGAAAGCTGCGATAGTGGCAATATATAGTAGTAAAATACTAATTAAAAATAAGACACGGGAGCAAAATGATTAAATATCACTGTACTGTTAAATCTGTTATATTTGTTTAAATGTTATTAAATCATTTTTAGTTATTCAGTGTTTGTTTTAATAGGAAAGAAATGTTACTGCCACATTGATCAGAAATACTTCACCTACTTCAAATGACTAGTTTAAATCTCCAACACACTGTGTTGGAGCAGAGGTGCATCAAACCCTTTGATACTCCTCCTGGTTTAAATTAACCGATTGTTTAAATTAATCGCCTGTTCAATGAAACCATCTCGTTGCCTTCAGATTGTCTGCGATCACCAGAATTAACTCGTTGTTTTCACGATAAATTCAAACGTTTGGCGGCTTGAAAATCAACTACGGTAAGCACTCGGTGTGATTCCTCTCCTCAGGGTGAGAAGGGTTGGCTCAGGATTGTGACCAGTGCCTACAAAGGAGGAAGTGGCAGCAAGTACAACCTGGCAGTGGAGGAGGACTGCATGTACGGAGACCCCATCGTCCCCAAGCCCTACCTTTAGATCATCTTCACGTCCAAGTATTGCTGGAATCTCATGACCTCGTATCAGGGCACAGGGGAGCTTTTATATATTTATAAAAGGGAATGAGTTCAAGTTTCTTTTTTTAAAAATCATTTTTAAACTTAATGCCAAGGTCACCCAGCTGGGTATAAAGAGCTGCTTGCATCACCGGAGACTATCAGGTTTAACCACTGGGAGGTCTGGAGGCTGTTAGGAACGTCTGTTTATCAGTACAAATCATTTCTATGCAGAAGAGGAATTCAAGCTGTAAGTTAAAACCTTTTAAAGCTGCAGTTTAACAGCAAGACTATGTAGAAAAGATCTCAGTAGTACTATGGAAATTAGACTCTGCCAAAGGATGTTGAATGTTTTCAGTTTATGTGAGCTCATGTTATTGCACTTCACCGCAGAAATATGCCTTATAAGCACAGAAATGCTAAACTGCACCGCATCTAAAAGATTTGTTTTGCTATTAACTGTGCCAATAAACACTTTAAGCTTCTACTGATTTGACTGACCTCATTTCCTGTTAACAAAATGTGTTTTTAAGTAGTTTAAAATGTGAGAAACTACATATTCCAGTTTTTATTTTAAAATGACAAACATAATATATATATGTATATAAAAAGAATCAAATATACATGTGAAGAGTCATTAAGCTGCATCTTCAAAGGCCTCATGATCAACCAGTGTCTCATTAATCTGTACATTTGCCAGCTGAGGAGTCGCAGATCCTCTGGCTTCTTTGGGTCTTCCTCGTTCAGCATCCCACGAAAACTTTGCTTCAGTTAATCATGATGAAGTTTGACTTGCAATGAGCTGAAAAACAGTTAAATGATTAAAATGTTGCCATAATGTTCCCGGCTTCCTGCACTGCTCTCGTTTCAGATTTTCTTCCTAACAAGCAGCACAGCTTCACTTACCGATGAACTCTGCAACAGGGTCGTGTTCACCCTCAGCGCGAATCGTTCCCGCGATGCTGTCGTTCTCCAGGATCGGCAAGAAGAGCTGAACAAAGTCTGAGGTGTAAGGAGGCGCAATCACATCCAGCACCTTTTAAAAAGAAACATTTCACGATGAGCTTAGTTCAAAAGGATCCGGGGCCTCGTTTATAAAACTTTATGCACAGGTGCAGCAATATTCCTTTCTAACATCACACCCATGCCCCGCTCCACAATGATGCATATGAGCACGGACCACATCAGAGTATCCACAGTCACCTGGAGGCAGACATCCCTCACAGCTTCTGCCTGCAGCTTGTTCTCCACACAGGAGGAGTGAATGAACCCAGGTCACCGTGCAACCACATTTATTAGAACAATTATACCTTGTTTATGAACTAGATGCACATTTTTGCAGTTCACACAGACAAACCTGGATCACAAGGTTCCAGCGGAACAATGGAGCCATCACTGGAACCAGTTCAGTACATAGATGTGAGAGCACAGCTCATCAGCCAGTCATCTTGGTGTTCCTTAAACAATCTCCTATCCTGATCCTGCTGTCGGCATAGTCTTAAAGCAGCGTAAGCTCATCTGCTGTAAAGCATTGTGTGTGTTACTGCAATATTTATATACTTACAGAGTAATCAGTTAATGTACCAATAAGCACCATAGTGACATTTTAATTAGTATGATCATACTGAGCTCTGATGCTTAAATACGTATTTATGGAATAAATACCTCAGTGTTTTTGATTACAATACAAAGTCTGATGTGAATGATAAACATGGTTTAATGTGGCTTAAATGTGTTATCTGCTGTGTCACCAGTTTTCCCTCTTTACAATGTTACTACACAACCAGTGTGCAGCGGTACACACTTTTCTCCATCAAGTTAATTTTTTTAAATCCCAAACTTTGCTTAGTAAAGTACTTTTCAGGCCTGTTTGGTAAGCAGCTTTATAGATCAGACCCAGACTCCTGCTTGTAAAAATGAATCCAATGCTTGATGGCAGAGCAAGCAGATCATGAATAACTTTCATTTATACCGCTGTACTTTTAATAAACTCAAACTGTCCTCTCCTTTAACAGACATTTAAAAGCATTAAACATTAGTACTTATTTACAGTCTAATATTCATGCATGTTAATCTCAAAGGTCTCTACCAACTCAGACTTTTCTGATGCTAAACGCTATCGGGTCATTGATGATTAACCAACTGCATGATACACGTAGAACTTCCAATAGCCAAAACTTTGGGCCAAAAGCAGCCGTTACCTCTGTGACAAAATATCTAATGAGGGAGATATCCGTGTTGAGTTTCTCCAAACACTTCCGAATGTATCCGACGACAGGCAGGACGTAGCCACGGCTCAGCAGATGAACCATTCGGTCCAGCAGAGTCTTCTTCAGCTCCAGCTAGAACCAACCAAACATGGCGTCAGCTGAGAGTTGAACAGGAAGCTTTAATTGATCTCGCAGATACTCACCTGCTCCATGACGTCCAGCTGAGAGTGCTCCGTCTCAAACAGCTTGATGAGCAGCTGGAGGACCTGTGGATGCAGCAGCTGGTGGCACGTACAAATCTGAGGAAACATTTCATATTTACATTTTACTGCAATCCTTTCTTCCCTGTAAAGTTTATTATAATGATATACCTCATCCAGTAAAGCTAAATGAACCGGAGTGTGGTCCGTCTGGAGCTGGAAGTAACGCGGCTCAGACACCGTCCAGTCTACCCACTTCAGAACTCCCATAGCAACAACTGGAAACCTGACACACAGCAACAACATCAGAAAAACATTGAAATCTTTTTGATTGTTGGAAACTACAGTCATCCTCTCACCGGATACACTGATACAAAGTGCCGAGTTCAGCCACCAGCTCTGTAGCTCCTTTGTTCTCATTGCAGCACAGATTGTGGACCGTCTCTATGGCCTTAGAAGTCGACTTAAGCTCATCTTTATTGATGTTAACTCGCTTGTTCTGCGATGGAATAAAAGGAGAACGTTAAAGAAGAGGACAAAAAGTTGTTTTCTAAAAAGGAAACACAGTTTGTACCTTCTTCCACGTCTCCACCACACTGGCAGCATAAGCCAGGATGTGAATGTATTTGTGTTTATGGTCCTGGTTAATTTTTGAGCCAGGCTTAAAAAGCGACTGCATGAACAGGTCCAGAAAAGCCGGCACTCGGATCTAAAGAGGAGAAACCAAACCATTTCAGCATCTTAAAGACAACGGCGTGTATAAATGCAGGAGGTTTGATCCTCACCAGCTCTACAGGAGGAGGGTCCATGCTGCTAAACATCTTAAACAGAACCGTGATGTCGGCAGGATTCAGCGCTCCTTTGGACAACATGGCGCCGAGGGCCTGGCAGGCTCGAGGGTAGGCTGCTGCCGTACCGAGCGCCAGGGTTATCTGACTGGCATCGTGACCTCTGATGTAAACCACAACTACAGTGAATACTGCTATCAACACACACACACAACCAAACCCCTTCACCTTAAACAGGACTTAACCTGATCAACCCAACAGATTTTTGCAGAAAAAGAGGAAATCAGCACCTCTCATGTGCAGACTTTTGCACCTCCTGGCTGATCCTACGAACCGCTGAACCGCCCTGCTCCTCTTGAGCAAGAATAGACATCATTGCCTGGGCAAAAAGGTAAGTGTGTTCACCATGACACACCATTTTCTGCAGAAGAAAAAAGAAGACATGACTCAGCAGAGATTCACAATGCAAGACTGAATTAACTAAACATATTACAGATTTTCCAGTTTGCACAAGCTTTATGCTGCTGAGTTAAAACGCTGCAACATAGTGAGAATAAAAAAGCCAGCGTGGTGGGACTTTTCTGTTCAAATCTAATCTATGTTTTTATTTATTTCCAGCCTATAAGAATGCATTTTACTGGTAGAGTAAGTTCTTCCCACTCTCTGATTTTGGGACAAAGCAAATGTCTTAGAAGTCAGACCCCCATATCCTGCATGAATACACGTGTACTGCTGATGATGGGGTTTCATCTGAGAGCAAAACAGAAAGGGAAACGATGCCACTGGGAGTAAACTAAAAAAAATAAAATCCTCACAGCAAATTCTGGCAGGTTTTTCTCCAAGTTTTCTTCCCCACCATCCAGCAGGGTGGCCAAAGACGTCCTCAACACCCTGGAGAAAACTTCCAGCTGTTGGCACGCCGTGGATACACTTGTGATTTCTCCTTGATAACCCGCATCAGAAATAAGCTGAAAACAAGGAAAACACACAAATTGAGATAAGTGTCTATTAATTGTATTGATATAATTGTATAACAATACCATATGATTATACAGGACATCCCGACAGAGCTGAGGAGGAAGATTTAGAGGCTAAAAGCTCAGCTAGTGGAGAATCGGAGTCGCCACAAACCATCAATTCCCTCCGTTATCAAGGGGAACATGAACTCTCTGCTGAACAAGATGGATGAGCTTTCCACACTGTACAACCAGCGGACCTACTGGAAGAGCAGCCTGATCATCTTTACAGAGACATGACTAAACCACCTTGTATTGGATGTTAATGTGAACCTGCTGGGATTCACTGCTGTGAGAGACAACAGAGACACCAAAGCGAGTGGAAAAAGTAAAGGTCGGGGACTCGTCATGTATGTTAACAATTGATGGTGCAATCCAGGACATATCTCTTCATAAAGACAGTCTTGTGCCGTGTTGTCAAACCGCTAGCTGTTAGCCTGCAGCCATACTAACTGCTAGCTGTTAGCCTGCAGCCATGCTATCTGCTGAGGTCATGTGATCACCATCTGTGTTTACATTCTCTGAAAGCGGACGCAGACACCGCAAATGAAAAGATCCACTCTGTCACAGCAAGGCTGCAAACTCAGCACCTATTCTATGTATTTATGTTTGTATTAAAGATTCTTCCTTTGTTTATGTATAAGCTGCTGAAACCAAATGTCATCCAAAAGAGATCAATAAAGTTAGGTCTTGTCTCTTTAAAGGGTTAAACAGACAAAGACCAAAACAAAAAAAAAGTGTGTGTTCTCGTAGTCAAACTGTGGCGTTACATTTTACCTTCACAGTGAAGTTGAGCATCAAGCAGTCAGGATGAGCCTCCGCCAGCTTATAGAAGAGATCTCTCCATGTTGTGTGTGCTATCATCTGCTCGAGCCAAGCGGGAGTCTAAAAACACAGCAGATAAGATCGTTTTGGTTCAGATGGACTTCATTTCCTACAACTGTGGTCACAAGATGCTCAAAGGCTTGAAACATTTGGCTTTACCTCTCCTTCCACAGTAAAGATGGAATCTGCTTTCTGGGGGTCAAAGTGTTTTATCAGGAGGCTCTTGAGGTGATTTTCTACTCGCTCTTGGACCTGAGCAGGTTCTACACCTGTAGCACAAAATAATGACAACACACATTGAATGATCATCAGCAACAACCAGGGTTTTGTGACACAAGATGAAAAAAGTAGTTATTTACTAACCCATCTGGATGAGCCATTCAGCCAGAAGGTTGACAGTTTGGGCTACAGCAGAGTAGTTTTCAGAGAGAAGCTGGATAACATGTTCTGGAGAGCCACCTGCTTGGAAATATCTGCAACAACAGAATTAATTTTAATCCCCCTTTTCCCCATAATGATCCACAATACTGGTGCAAATTTTATACCATTAAAAATATTGCTCAGTTGGACTTTATCGAGACAATTCACATATCCTAAACTTTTTCTGTGTTTAGCAGCAAAGCTCACGTTTTGAGAGTGTTGAATATCGCAGGCTCCATGATGTAATCCCTACTGGAGAATTTCTTCAGACAGTCCTCCTGGATTTTCCCATCATCCTCTCCTTCACCATAACCATCCTCCTGCAAAACAGATTACCGGAAGATGTAAAACCTACTCTCGCTTGCTCATAGTAAAATGGACACTAAGTAGTACAAATTAAATCACAACCAACGTTTTAATATTAATAAAATGTTATGCTTCCTGCCTGATGTATTAATGCCTCAGTGGGGGAATCTTTGCTAGTTTAATTCCAGTTAAATACTTTTTAAATGGACACTTTGAGGTACAAACTCAAGCTTAACCACACACACACACACACACATAGATGGCAAAACACAGTTAAGTCACTTTCTGACTAACCAGACTACTGTGTGACGTCACTGACCTGCATGTTCGCAACATGTATAATAATAAATAAGAGAAACTATAAAATATTGCAGCAACAAAAATTCAAATTAATTGTGTTATTGCATTTAGATCATATAATCTGAATGGTCTGGGTTAGATGCCATGAAGCATTAACTCCTGAGTTTAATTTGTGATGATAAAACTACTGATTTGAGTGTCAAACCAGAATAAAACAAGTCGCTTCATTCTGGCGACAGGAAAGATGTAAACATTAGGTTTTAAGCTGCGTAAAATTAAAAGAATAAACATTCACTTAAATGCAGCAAAAAAGAGGTAATTAATACATTAAAATTAAGATAAAAGTGATCATTTATTGTGTAACTGGCTAATCGTGCAAGCTGCAGCTAAGCTAACACAGACAGCAACAAGTTTTAGTCTCACCAAGCTACCCTCCGTGCCCTCCCAGTCTCCTGCGCCGTGGTAATATTCCTCGTCCATGATGACGGGAAGAAACGTGACTCAGAAACGCAAACAATAACTCAACTGGAAGTTTTAAATATCGTCTGTACTTGTTCTTACTCCGCAAATACAGTGCGGTGGAAGATGCATAAGGCTAGCTGCTTTAGCTACGAAGCTAACAACAACAGGAGGAAAATGGCGACAGTGACGTATTTATCCACACGCCTCCTTCGGTCTAAACCCCGAGTTAAGACTGTCAGGCTCAGCTGTCCGATAACTTCACATTTTTATTTAAAATTGAGTTAGATAATCTAACATATTTTCAGATAAAGATACGAGTTTAATAAAATTAGGTTAAAAATTAGGCAAGACCAATAAAATCATTACAATAACTGTTCATCTCAATAATATTGGGATAATTCTGGTAGTTTTATTTAAGCCTATTTATTCCAAAAATAAACATTTTTTATTTTATGTTTCTCTCTTTTATGTTATTTATGTATTAAAGTATGAAAATAATCTAATATGTGATTTTTAATCACATCTTAAAGTGAATTGTTAATACTACAGACCAACTTCCTTCTGACTTTTACAATCATAGAAATATAATCTTCATTAAAGATTATCTAATTTTAATGTTTTATATTTTATTGACGTTAATATTCAAGAGGAAATCCCATATTTTAGTATATTTTTTATATTAAAATATTAAAAACCTTTCTGCATATATACAATAATTTTATTGGGCTTCTATGGAAAGTCCTTGAATGAACTGCTATTGAACTAAATGGTTCTTTATTGCATTAGTCATTTCCTATTACTCATGTAACTCACAAACCATCGGAAGATTATTCATATTTATGGAGTCATTGCAAGATGCATGCCAGAAAAGAGGAAGTTTTAAAATGAGCTATAACTTTATTATCCTGTTTTTAGTTGACAATCAAAATCCCTCCATTTACAACCTGCTGAATTATAAACTGAAGCTGCAGATACTTGTTCGAGCTAGAGTAACCTAAAAATGTCCCCTCTGTAAATGCTGACGTATTGGAATGAGATTTAATTACCGAACTCATGTTTAGATGAAGATTAAACTTGTTTAACAGGGTAAACAATGACATCAGGAACGTTTGCAGGATACAGTTAACCTCTGCTGAAGTGGATTATAACTAAAACCTGCGTGCTCTGAAGAAGAATCCAGAAATATGGGAACAAACATTTTATTTTATAATGCAAACTGCAACATATGAATTATATTATTTATCCAAAGGAACAAGATAAAGGTCATTTACCCGTGGCAAATAAATCACACAGTCTGTGTTAAATCTAAGTCCAACACAATATTTTCAACCTCAACCATAAAGGGAAATTTCACCCCCAAAAATGTACATTCCTTTGATGTCGGACAGTCCTTTCTTACTCTACCAACACAACTCAAGTATCGTCCACTGCCAGGAACGAGGGATTCAGGACTTTCATCTTCCTCTGCAGACAGTGCCAAAGGGAAACCTGACTTCCCATCAAAGTCAGTGATTTGTTAAAGGACATGGGCAAATTACAAGTGCAAAGTTTTGCACATAGATCCATAACTGTTGTGAGGTGCACACTAATGTTGACTAACAGTGGAATATCATAGGATTCATAAAGTGAAATCTTAAGGGTTTTTTGCTTCAGGAAGGCAACTTATCAAAGTACTTCTACACACAAACATAGCTCAGGTGAAAACGGACTTGAATTAATCTGTTCAGCTATTGCTCAGATAAATAATATTTACTCTACAAGAAAAAGATAAGATTCACATTGTTCAGATGCATGTCAAAGAAATACAGTCCTGAAATGTCAAAGAGACATTTTTTGGTTGAAAAATCCCTGCGCTGTTGGTTCGCTTTTTCCTCTTTAAACCCACATCTGCATCAGTCTTGGAAATTTTCTGAAAAGATTAGTTGATTAGCTGAAAAAACAGCCAAAAATGACAAAAACGGTGAGAGAAGTCTTTAGTAACTCCGGGGTGAAAGGAAAATAGCACCATGGTCACTGAGGGCAAGCCAGAAGGTGGGAGGGGGAGAAGCCACAGGACACGCAGAGTTCAGGTGTGCGCTGAAGTGCTGCGGCTTGAGCAAGAAAACAAACAAACAAACAAGACTGATCATCCTTCAACAATCGCTTTTTGGTCTTCATTCTCCTCGGTCGTAGTCTGGCTGTGTGCAGCTGATGCAAACATAGTCCTCCTTCTCTGCTCGCTCGGCAGACAATCCCACACAGACCTGGTGAAACCACTGATTACAGTTGCCGTCACACTGAACCCAGTGTACCTGAAACGACAGAGCAGATGAGTCTATAAACGGCATTGCAAACGCGACGGCTAAAAGCAAAAGCGCTTGGGACGGTACCTCGTCACCCTCTGGCTCTCTGCACCACGGTGCAGCACACAGGGAGAAATCCTCCTCAGAGTCTGACAGGGCAGGGTCAGAAACTGTGTGTGTGGGGGAACTCGTCTTCTTCGAGTCCTCGCTCCTTTCTTTGCTTTTCTTGGATTTCTTTTTCCGAGACCTCTTGGCATTTTCGCCGTGCTGCGAATCAGAGCTTTCCTTGCGCCGCTTGATCTTTTTGCTCTGACCGTTCACTGCCTCCTTCTTCAGACTCGACACTCCGTTCTACAAACAATAAACACTTAACATTAACTCGTCACATTTTTATTGAGTTGGCAGCTAAATTAGTCGACCCGCATTGTGCGTTATGTTTATTGTCAACAGCATAATTGTTTCCAGACTTTCACCACAACCAGATCACAAAAAGACGTTTTATATGGCTCAATGCTTTTAAATTTTACATGTGCAAACAGTTGCTAAAATATATGCATGCCAGATGTTGTGAAAGCCGTTTGCCAGCCTTTATGTGGCTTGTAAATAAACTGTGCTTTAATGTTTGCACAGTGTAATTCACTGCATAAGCAGAAATATGGACTGGTCCAGAGAAATAAACAGTCCAATGCTTTGCATGAAAGGCTACAAAAAGATGCAAATGCATTTTATCTTTCCAAACTGGGACCAAAGTTTGCAAACGAACTCATTAGCTGAGCACAGAGACTCTCATGCTGCCACCGTTTCAGAGCATTTTGGCTCATCTTTCAGACACGAGGAAAGTTTTGTTCTGGGACTGCAGGTTTGACTGAGGGGTGTGTGTGTGTGTGTGTGTGTGTGTGAGAGCGTCTTCGAGGTGTGCACTCACAACATTTTAGTGTGTTTGGTGATTGCTGGGTGCATGCTTGGCGCACGCGCACACACACACACACACACACACACACACACACACACAGGAAGCACACTTTGAAAGGCACTAAATCTGCTTTCTATTTACAGAAACAGCCAGAGATGTCTTTTGACATCTTTGGCAATGAATGTTTGGATTCAGAAAGATGTTAAGAGACGTCATGAGGCAGTTAATGGTTAAAAAGGCCTAATAATTAAATTACATAGATGTGTAGCATAACAAGTGTAACCGCATTCCTAACGAAACAGGATGGCTGCAAGCATTGAGATTTTAGGTACATATATAGTTTCTCTTTTATTTTTTATATCTTATCCCATTTATTATCGTTTCTTTGTTTAGAAGAGTCTTTATAAGCTGCTGAAAATCTAATTTCCCTGAGGGAGTCATCCCAAAGAGATTAATAAAGTCTAAGTCTGTTTCATATTAAAGTTTAAAGCTGTAAACCAAAGAAAATCTGCCTTCAGAATCATCAGGAAAAAGCTACAGAATTGGAAATGAACCCTTTCATATTCCTGCATTAAATGTTTTTGGCATAAAGAACCATGACTAATCAGCATTACCTTGTTGTGGTGGGGGCTCCCGATGTGAGACTGCTCTGTATCGTTCTCACAGGGCGAGCTGTGTGATGGCAGGGGTGCCAGTTTGTACAGCAGGTATCTGTACAGCTGCTCAGTCTCAGGCAGAGTGACCTGCAGCAGGAATCCCTCCACCATTAGCTCCTCCAGCTCAGAGCAGAGTCCTGTGACAAACGTGCATCAGAAAGTATGAAGGTGAACTACAAAAACAGAAAAGTGACGTTTTTGTGACATAAAAACAAGAAAAAACTGACTGTGAACTGGAACCGACTGGTGCTTTGTATGAAAAGATGATTCATGTGTTGCCTGAGACAGAAATGAAGACATTCTGGACCCAGCTCTCCCCTAAAAAAAATATAGGAATGAAAATGTGTGAGTTTCTTAGCTGGCGGCGCTTTCAGCTCATTAGATGTGATCCAGCTTCCACTGACCATGACTGAAACCTTCTCCAGCACTCCCTCTGCACAGGCCAGCTGAACTTTGTGCTGCCATCGTACCGTCCTCTCGATGAGGAAGCGCAGGGCGTCTCCTTCCGGCAGGCGAACCCGAATCCTCTGCAGCGATGCCAACAACGGCAGGACCTTGTCCAGAGGAGGTTTCCTTGACCGCTGGCAAAGTGGGCAGAGCCAGGCTTGGCCGTAGTCGAGATCCGCTGCCGTTGTGACACAACCGCAGTGGAAAATGTCTCGACAGAGCTCACACTGCACCATGGTGCCTGACGGTGCCTTTTGGCAAACGCAAACAGTAAGTGAACAACAGTTTTCAGCAGTTAGAAACTTGGACTCGTTTGAAGCCCTCAGAGCCAATAAGATCTCCATCTCCCTGTGTTGGACCTCGGCAAGAGTGCTCATCTGTGAGGAGACAAAGTCAGAATGATTTGTGGTGAGAGGACACCGTGCAGCTGGTATGATTCTCAGTCCTACAGTGTAAGAGAAAAAGATAATACTCACAGCAGAGGCAGAGTCCCTGCTGTCAGAGAGCGCTTTCTCCACATCACACAACGACTCCAGTTTTATCAAAGTTTTTTTACTGAGTTGCAGAGCTTCTTTCACCTTTTTAGGTCTTGACTTCAGATGCCCAATGCCAACATCATATCTTGGGCAAAGGACCTGCAAACATAATGAAAAAGTATTTATTATAACAGAAAGCAGGTTGGAAAAGTAAATCACACCTGGTGTTCCTTTACCTCAAGAAGAGAGTAAGGGGAATTTTTCAGTAGGAATGTTTTGGCTGCGCTCTCCTTCCAGCTCTGAACGTCGCTGACGAGGGCCTCCAGTCGGCTCAGAGGTTCGAGCTTCACCGGGATACCCTCTGCTCTGAGAACCAGCTCAGAGAGGCTGTCCAGCACAGGGATACGTCCTCCCAGCTGCAAAACAGCAATGTAGTTAGATTTTAGCTTCAGCTAAAGTACCGGCACCGGTCTGACGGTGTAATTCACCTGGAGGGCTTCAGCTTCATGGAGCCATTTCTTGGCCTTGCTAACAACATCTTTCAGCTGCAGACAGTTGGGTAGATAAGCAGGGATGTTTTCTACTTCTTGTAAAGCAGCATCAAGTGTCTCTATGTTGGGTTGTGGCCTGTGAAAGAAAGAATTGTAGAAACAGTCAAGAGAGGGAAGCCTACGCTGGCAAAATGACTGCATGAGATTTTAAAAAGAAAAAAAAACATAACTGCAGTGTGAAGTGATTGTATGTTAAGCACCATGATCCTCTTTATCCGCCATGATTACGACACTTTCGGACATTTTGGACTTTGAGCCGATATAAAAGCATGTGACATCACTACATGTTAGTGTTTAATGTAAAAGTGTGGAGGCAATCTCACAAAACGGCTTTATTTTCACATTTGTTCAGAATCAAAATATACATAAAATAAGAAACAGAAGGGCATTTGTTTGACTAAATCATCATCACCACCCCTGAGGATGCATAAAACAGTTTATGGTGAATTAACATCAAACTAATCGTCACACTGTTTCTACCACAAAAGGTTCTTGCGTATAAAATGTATAATTAAACGATTTCCATTCATTTCCATTAAAACTATAAAGATTGATCACCTGGCCTCCATGAGGCTGAGCACCTTCTCCTCCCACTGCTCTGACACAGTCAGCAGCTCCTGCAGACGAGCCATGGCTTTCTCTACAGAGCTGTGAGGAGCCAGGCCCACGCCCTGGTCTATCAGCCTCCTCATGGTGTCCAGACAGAGGCTGTCTGGCCTGTCGCTGGCTTGCTGCACGGCCTCCAGCCACCGAGCCTGTTCTAGTCGCTCTCTCAGCAGGGGCAGCTGCGGCAGCTCCACGTCCAGGCCCAGGCTCACATCCAGCAGATCCTGCAGCTCCTGTGGGCTGGGTGACTCATCAGAGAGGAGGCGGTCACTGCGCTGCTGGAAGTCATCCACCCGGGTCAACAGGTCCTGTTGGACATCATGTGTGTAATTATGTATCAAGTCCAAGTGCATTCATGCTTTATGTACATTTATGAGAAATGTAAATATTGTTTTACAAAAGTGTTTGAAGAGGTAAAGTTTCTTAAAACACGTAAATAATTTAAGATGAATAAATTAAAATGACAGTACTTGCCTTGAGTAAAGGAGCCTGTCTGATATTACACGGCAGACTGTCCAACTGTTGGACAAAGGATCGGAGCTCCTCCACAGTCAACTCGTTCTGGTTTTGAGACTTTCCTCCCCCAGATCGATACCTGAAACACGGAGTTAAACTGCATAACAAAAAGGCTTTGCCACATTTTAGTGACACATCTGGATCAGAGCTGATACCTCGTCTGTCGCTTTCCATTCAGAAGCTGCTGTGCCATCACAGCAACTTTATCAGCCTCTGAGGTGACGGTACGAAGCTGATCCAGGAGACTGGTTTGAGGGAATGCTTTCATTTCTGCTTGTTCCACCAGGCTGTGAAGTTCATCCAAACCTGATCAGAGAAAAAAAGAAGCTTTAGAAAACGAATTCACTACCGGTCCGAGTCTTATTCTAGGAACCATCATTTCCACCTCTTTTCTTGGTTCCTTTGTTCTCCACGATGTCTCGAACAGTAGAAACCCAGTTTTTATACGATTCTGCACGGTGCTTTACTGATGCCAGCAGGGGGTACAGCACTTCCATGGTAAACTTGTAACTGCAGGAAAAGCCCAATTAAGGCAGCAAGCATTAAAATAAATTGTTCTTTTAGTAGAAATAAATCTCACTTGCTTAACACTAATTCACGAGGACATTAGCTTAAATTATAAACAGGTTATGAGACAAAAAAGTGTTTATTTTTCTTTTTAAAAGAGCAGAAGCCGTTAGTGTTTTACTTCTAAAACAAATGTTTTCTTCATGTCTGCACACAATAAAAGAAAAACACAGAAAGTGAGAGATTATAGCAAAATTCAGAAGTGAAGTTGTTAGTTCAGTTGTTGTGGTAACTGGGGACTCACTGGAGTGTGAGGTTGCTATGGGGACAAGAGCAGAGGTCTTGGGCGTGGTACAAACAAGCCATCTTGTTAGGACTGCAGAGACAGGTGATGCCCGACAGGTAGCAGGTGGTCCGACACTTGCAGCACTGCCGCTCCTCATCTGGGAGATCCTCATAATCAACTTGTCGAGACTGCGACACACCCTGGAGACACAAATTCAGTCATTAGAGCCACAGACACAAAGGAACCAAACATGCCATCTGGGCAGACAATTAAGAAGAAGAAAGTTTCCTGACCTAAATCTTTCCTCATGATAAATGGCTTCTCAAAATAATTCCAACATCCTTACAGACATGCTACCTTTAAAAGTAATTTCCTCCAGCTTGCAGTTGATTTCCTAACTCTACGCTACAAAAGATGAAGAACTACTCACCATTTTGTTAATCTTATCACGCAGTTCCTTCTCCTCCTGGATCATGGAAGTCATGTCCCCCAGAACAGCTGACGCCAGGTCAACATCCATCGAGTCTGTTTTTAGAGCCATGTTACAAACCATCTCGTCATGGGAGAAGACACAGTATCTGCTCAGCTGGCGATAATGATCCACACAGTTACGGCCAATGGGCATCTGTCAGGAAACGTGATTAAGGCAAGTTTATTTATACAGCACCTTTCATGTACAAGACAACTCAAAGTGCTTTACATTGAAACAGAAAAGCATAAAGTACCACATAAGTACCACTCTCTTGTTTTGTTTCAGTTTGTTTTAGAAGGAAACAACACTTCTCAGTTAACTTTATGTTTTTAGAGGAGAGTTTTAACAACGATAAACATGACAGGATATAAAAGGATGTTACAGACATGTCTGAAAATGATCCGTTATGGTTATAACCATGCTTACCCAGTCCATTGTGCAGAAGTTGACTGCTTCAGCAAAGTTGAACCCCTGGTTGAAACCACTGTGATAGGCTCTGGGGAAAGTGATGACAAACTCCCCTGCACATTGGTTGGTGCGATAGATCTGCAGTTGGCAGGAAAGTAAATTAAAAAAAATCACTACAAACAGTTTGTGTGAAACAATACCCGTTTTAAGAGTCTCTCAGGATGGCAGGTGGAAATGAATCATGCTGCTTCTTAAACAGGATGAAGATTTCATCTTAATGTCTACCTCTATGTCTTTTTTTAATGAGCAAGAACCTGCCACACATTTGGCATCTTAATAAGAACAAATTTGTTCAATCATTCTTATTTTGTAACTTCAAAACGTATAAATAATGCTTTCGTTATGTTTTATGTCACGTGAAAAAAAAAGATAGCAGAGGGATCCCCAACTCTGCTATTCAAGGCCCCTTTTCCTGCTTTCAATGTTTCCCTGCTTCAACAAACCTTACTCAAATAAATTGCAATAGATCAATGTCGGAGAACCTTGAGGATCATCACTTATGCTTCGGAGCCAGGAATGGAGTGAAAAGGCCCGCCGAGAGCAAGCTTTTACACATCAAGCTGGCATCATGGCCATCACCATCTGACCAATGGTGTCGTCATCACTAAGTTGACTCAATGTTGTGTGTGGTTAGTGTGCGCAAGGACAGAGTGATGCAAGGTTAAGTGGGACTGCTTGGTGTGTGCCAAATAGAGAAAAGAGAAGAATCTATAATAAAAATGTACAGCTCGTGTGTAAAAGAGGCCAAAGTGGCTTCATTTCTAATCATTAAAATCTTGCTTCATTTCACACCGTTTAATCCTCAACAAATGAGTTAACAGTAAGCAGATTACCGGGACGCCATTGTTCATTAGTGTGTTGGGATTCATGATGGTGACCAGCTGGTGAAGGAGGTCTGGCTGAGACTCAAACAGCTCAGGGGCCAATTTCTTCATGACTGACTCCAGGTGCTCTGCAGCATAACCAGGAGCTCCATACCACGTCTTCGGCTCCCCCCTGCACACGTGAACAGACACAAGTGGTGAGGAAACAAAAGAAAAGGACTCAACAACTACATATAATTTTACCGTGCTGACAGCTTTGTCCTGAATTATTAAGTTGAAAGGATCCTACGTATGTGTAATAT
>JBAMHV010000003.1:22594337-22621359 GCA_037177535.1 Pseudomugil gertrudae | reverse complement strand
CTACGTATGTGTAATATATATATATATATATATAATATATATATATATAAAAAATCTCTAAATATAAAAACTGTTTCAAGTAAAAGAAAAGCAAATTTAGCTATTACTGGTAAACAGTTTACAGGGGGCACGCTACCAGTGAAGATAGTTTATAGAGTAGCTCCAGTGGTCCTCAATATGCCAACAGAAAGATGAGAAGCACATCCCCACATAGAGCCAGGGAACCTTCATCCCACAGATGTCGGCTGTAATATGAGTCAGTACTGAGGCATCC
Organism: Pseudomugil gertrudae; assembly: GCA_037177535.1. NCBI lineage: Eukaryota > Metazoa > Chordata > Actinopteri > Atheriniformes > Pseudomugilidae > Pseudomugil > Pseudomugil gertrudae. The sequence continues at coordinate 22,621,085 of JBAMHV010000003.1, read as the reverse complement.
AGCACTGGCATGTTGTTCAAGTTCCAGCCACTGCTCAGGTAATGCTGCAGGACAGACACTGGTGTCAATACTGCACCTCTCACCCCACAATCATTACACGTTTCTAGCAGTATTATTTTAGCTTTAATGGAGTATGCAAGCAGACATAACTAAGTGCTAAATAGATTTAATCAGTAGAAAAGTATAACTATCCCAATGACAGACATACTGCACCTCATCATCTGGAGTGACTTGAAAATGGCCATTTCGCACTGGGAAACCACTCCCGAACTCCTTTGAGGCAATGTCTGCTCCGTACTCCACAGTCACATCCTCCTCAATGGTACTTACAAGACGCCAGAACTCCTTCTCCACCAGCTCAGTAGGAACCATCTAAATATAATACAAAACAAAAATGGCATTAAACTCCAATTAAGCATTTAAACTCACTTTAAACAAAAAGCAAACATCAGCTGTACAAAGTGTAATACATGAAGTTAACTTATTCCCAGTGCTTTACCAGACATGCTTCTAACACCTTCATCTCTTGTCAACGTGTTCATCAAGTAATCACAAGTAGTAGTGTGTAAAAGTGGCAATAAGAATAAAACATAATCCAGGACATTTCCCTTTAGCATACTCCTGAATACACCCAGACTCTGAAAACATGTTTGTGATTAGAACTGAGCATCTCCATGTAATGGAATATATCTGTATGTGCTTTTTAGCCAGCTAACAGCGCACTTTAGCTACATCTGTTAGCTGGCTAGATCAGAGTTAGCTCAGCTAGCTCGTTGCTACCGGCAGCTTGGAGTTTTCTAGACGTCAATTTTCCGGGAGCGACAACATGCCGTTACTAAGATGGTAATGGTACCAACTGGGAGGCGCCGTTTTGGACAGTTTATGTTTGAAGCTGACCCAAAGTCAAGAGTAGTTCAAGAAAAGGATAAATATATATAATGGAACCCTACTTCAACCACTTTTAGTGTATGTGTCCATAAATGTAGCCATTCCTGATAGTGTCTTGGTAGAAATAGTGAAATATTAAACAAACTGTCTTTATCCACATTACTACCATCTACTAAGTTACTAACATTAAAACAGCTACATCCCATTTAAAAAGATAAAAACACTCACATGAACTGGCATGTTGAAATAATCTGATTTAAAGGAGTCTGCCATGTCTCCAAAAGCTTGGAGGGTGTAGCTCCGGCCGGCTTGTTCAAAGCCGAATGCAACAGGGGGTTTGCCACATTCCTGAAAAGCAAACAAAACACAGGAAGCTCACCACCAACAAGTATTGTTTGTGTAAAACAAGATTAAGCTCCCTGAGGATAGAGGTGCAGCAACTCACCTGAGCCAGGCACCTGGGGCATCGCCAGTCCCCTTTGGGAACATCGTGGAGGGGTGGGATCAGACAGAAGATGTGGTAGCTGTCATCACAACCATCACACAATAGCAGGCGGTCCTCTGCACTTCCACTGCCACATACGAGGCACATGTACTGGTCCACCTGAGAGGAGGGCACACAGAAAACAATTATTAACATTAATAATGTACAGTTTTCTTTAATGGAAAGCAAAAGAATCCATTTACTTTATTTCCTGGAGGTCTGTTAATTTGATCCAATATAGTTTCTTCATATTCTTTTGGATCCATTAGTTCAGGGGGCTCCTTTTTCACTTCAGTAACAGCCATTCTCACTGAAAGACAAGGATGAACATTCAGTGGAAACATAAGGATAAAAGGAAAACACATATAAACTCAAAAAGAACATTATATTATTTTTTCTTACCAGGTTCTGGTTTGGTAGCATATGTTCCCATTCTTCTCCTCAGATTGGGACGATTCTCACAAATGTCTTCAGGTTCATGTTTGAAATATCCTCTCTGCAGTCCCGGAGAGAAAGACAACAGAGTTATACACGTTGACTCGGTACTAAATGAGACGAGGAAACCCAGTGACAAGTCATAACCACAAAAATATTAAATTATATTAAACTTATCTGATCATTTTTCATACACTTAACACATAAACTTTGGAGACTTAATAAAAAAATACACACTTTGAGTAAATGTATAGATTTACACAGTAGTTGTGCTTTTCATGTACAAATGTTCTTTTTAAAGTAATTTCAGCCATAAATGACCGATTCCAGCTAAATCCATCCACTGCATCGTTTCCAAAACTACTCTGGCTCATCCAAATGTTGCCTTACTTTAGACTATTTTGGGAAATACTTAAGTAAGGTAAGGCTCAGTTCTATTCTGACAAAGCTTCAACACACTGCGCGTTTATGTCGAGTATGAGAATGGTGCATACGGTTAATGTGCAGTCAAACAGAAATTATACAGCTTTTTCACCCATTATAGGTCCAATTTGAAGTAAATCATTTATGGTTTATGGCATTTATCATTTATGGATCAAATCCCGTTTGATTTGTCTGAATTTCAGGCCAGATACTCAGCGGAGGCCAGAGTATGGTTTTACAAATACAGTAAATTCAAACTAAGCGAGCATCAACACACACTGACCACTTATAGCTCCATGTGAGTAAGTCAAACCCCAACATTTTAATTAAGCTGAGAGTTTAAAAGTGCTGAAAGGGCTTTTACTTTTACTAACTGTGCACCGTTGACCTTCACTTGCATTAAGTAGAGATAAATTGAAGGTGAGTAGGATATCCTGGAAAAATTGTTTAAGCAAGCTACATTTAGAAAATACACAATTACAAAGTCCAAACCCCTTTTTTTATTTTATCGAAGCCACGCCTCCAATTCCCAGAGAGGTGCTTGTCTTATAGGTTTGCCTTACTTTGATGTGGTATGCTAGTAAAACTAGCTTTAAAAAGCGTTGCCTTTATCATTGCCCCAAGTCTGTAACAGTATGCGATTCACGCACAAAGTCGTGCATGTTTGATAGATATATCACCAATCAATCATTTATAATGTACTGGTTAAAGTGTTTTTTCAGTCCTGTATGTTAGACAGGTGATTTTTGTGTTAGAGTATTTCATTAAACTTCATTAAACAGGGTATGAATGGGATTTTAAGATAAATAAAAAAAAATGCTCCTGGAAAACAACCCAGCCTCTAACACGACCAGCACTGAAATGTCAGACAACAAAGAGAACAGACTCACTTCGGCTCTCATTCGCTTAGCGCGCCGAGCGATGCTGCACGTCTCCTGGGGCTGAACAGACTGGCGCTGTGGCAGATCATGAGGAGTGTACTCCTTGTCTTTAGTGTCATTAGTCAACGTGGCCGCCTGCAGAACAAGTAGGAAAGCGTGATTGACAGGGTCACAGACTACAGCACCATGTAGTTAAAAACTACCTCGTGTTCTTTCACTTATGATGCGAAATACTAGTATTTTATTGTTTTATATTACTTTAATAATAAAGAAATTGTAAACATTTTATAAACATTTGAATTCAAATATAAAAGGAGCATATTTAGCCTCCAAAACCACCTTCTTGTAAGTAGAGTATGCGTTGCTGCTTCGTAAGACCAAGAACAGGCACGGCATGTTGGATCTTAGCATATTAGGAACAAGACAAAGTTTATCTGATTCTAACACTTGTAGCTATAATAACGTTGATATGCTAATTCAGTGAGGAAAGCTTTTTAGTCATCAGTGAGTTCAATACAAACACTATAAAACTGCACGAGACTAAAACCATCTCTCAGATGTGAGCAACAATGCTGAAAGAAAACAAGTGATGGGACGTACTTGCAGGTTGGCTCCTGTCTGAAAAAGGTTGTATGGGAAGAGGATGCGCTCATAGTGAGCCCGCAGATGAGAACCAATGGCTTTTCCAGGAGCAAAGCCCATCTTGACTGATATCTTAGTCCAGCGCCGCTCTCTGCAGACCGCATCAAAACCTCCCTCTTCACTCACCAACTTGAAAAATAGTAAATATTTGTAATCAGTGTTGAAAGTAGAATAAATGTCTCCCAAGTGTATCGTTTGTGTATTTGCAAACCTTGTTCAGCTGATATAGATCCAAAATTTTTCTCTCTACATGAGGGATTTTTAGAGTGCATCCTTGGAGTTCCCAGAATTTTGCGATTTGATCCAGGAAGTTGAGCTTAACTCTGGTCTGAGCCTGCAAACAAAGAAAGATTACTTCAATACAGATATTCAAACACTGCATTCTTTCATGTGATTAGGATTACACGAACAGCTTCATCCAGGTTATTTAACCCTTTTACTACCATAACAGATATTTTTATTAACACAGGGGCAGTTTGAATGATAAAAAGTTGCAGTACTTAGAAATATACGTGCAGCAGTGTAATCCCTTTTGGTTGTAAAAAGGGATAAAAATCTTAAATGATAATTTACAGGACTAATGCAATATGTTCTCTTTTTGGATACAAATGCAGATTAACCAAGTATTTCAGCTCATGATGATGGCATTATCTCTAACTCTAAAATAAAAATGGAACAGAATCAGGGCAGCAAAATGAATGAAAAATGAATAAAATGAGATTCATGCATGCTATAAATATAGCAGTAAAGATTTGATATACCTCCAGCTCATTAAGCCTTTGTATTCTTGGTGTGAATTTCAGTCTGTCAACATCACAGGCGAAAGGTGGCTGCCAGTCCTGTAAAATAAATACATAAAATTCATTACAATGACACAAAACTGTGGTCTGTGAGGTTTTACTAAACCCATGTCCATAACTTTTCTACGTTTCTCTCGTCACTGAACCTGTGAAACTAATTTTAGCTAATAAAAATACATTTGCCAAAACTTTCAGACCATTTCTTTTAGGTTAAGAGACTTATAAATACATTAATGTATAATGCTACAAAGCTGTAAAGTAATGATGCCTGCAGCTCTATTACAAGCCGAGAAACAAACTCAGAAAAGAAAATGTACATTTAATCTCAACAGGTTAGTGTTTGACAGAAATGATGATGGTATTAGCTCCTTTACAGAACACGACATCTGTTTTCACACTGCACCAAATACTGTTTAACAACAAACCTAGAAATACAACTCAGAGTAGAGCTACAGCTCCAAAATCAGCAAATTCATCTCAGTTTCATTACAAGTGTGATCCCACATTTCCTCCAGTGAGACAAAGTCAGCTAGAGAAACCCTGTCCTTCAGTGTGAGGGATGTTTCTCACTATCACAGAGATGATAATGGTAAACACTATGAACTAGCATGATTTCATATCTTTTAAATATCAAAAAGCATTTATCAGGTGGGAAAGCATTAAGATCCAGTCATTTCTGAGTGTTAATAACAAGTATTATTGCACATAAATGTAATTATTATTGTAATTTCTCTTCTCACACACACACACACACTTAGACAAATTACCTCTGACATGTATACTATAAGCTTACTGGATAAACTTGCACCTACAGATGTTCACATGGTTTTTTCCCCTATGATCAGACTGCTAAATATTTTGTCCACTCACCATTCTATATGTCAAATTATCAATTTATTAATTATTTCAAGTATCCCAAAGTTTTATTCTACATATATTATTAATCTATCACATACATTGAAATACTGACTGTCACAAGAAGCTTGGGCTATTTTGGACTAACAGAAATAAAACATTTTATCTTGTTGATGTGGACACACGCTCCTTGTAACATTTGTTAAATATTTTATTCCGGTTGTTCATCTCTATTAGCAACAGGTTTATATTCCATGTATAGTGTCAATACATGCACTATAACAGTCATGCATCTACTGCTCTGTGAAGCCTTATTTCTTTTAAGAGGTAGGTGCTGGTCACACCACCTTGTCATCAGCAGTTGGATTAGCCCAACAAATGTAGGGACACAAAAGAACAACAAGCACAGGGTTTACTTCACCCTCCTCCATGCATTTTTAACATTACCCGTTAAGATAATGTGCAATCTACACATGACTGGCTCTGCTACTAGCGCAAAACGACACATAAAAATAGTGAAGGACATTTAATCAAAAACAGTCCAAACACATCAAGGAAGCTTGATGGAAAATGTAGGACTAACACTGACAACCAAAACGTGACATGTGTAGAAACACAGAGGAAATTCTAACCACATTTTGTGCACATAAATCACTGATCAAAAACAGGTTGTGGGTGCAGTGTTTACTTCCGCTCAGAAACCTCGTTTTTTTTAAGAAAGAGCTTTAAAGGAAAAAAATAAGGGGATCCAAAACAAGACAGCCAAAACCAATATCCCCAGTGTAAATAGTGCACACCTTTGTCTGGGATCGATCTCATTTTACACAGAAAAAATAAAAAGGCTGAACATTTTTTAAAGATGTAACAATAATACAAATAACCTCTGTAGCCATATTTTATATTGTTTGAGTCTGCTAGATGTTCAATGCAAAATGAAGCCAAACATATGTCTGACGGTTTGTACGAAACTCCTGGGGCATGCATCAGTAGTGCATACATCCTGTCAGACAAATTAAGGATATAAACATACATTTTATATATACACACTTTACTTTATTATTAAGCTATGAAATTCCTAAGTGTTAATTGTTTATGTATAACTACACAAAGGCCAATAAATTAATTTTCCAACAGTGCCTACAGACAATCAGCAACCAGTCTTTGCTCAAAGCTTTTTCCACTGCCTTTTGTTTGCATGAGCTGTCCTTTTTTCAGCCATTGAACCAGCAAACACTAAAAGCAGCCACCCCACCCACCGCTTTTTGATAACAGTAAGGTCCCTTGTGTCCCTGCCTGCCGGGTGCAAAGTGGTCTTTTTCTGCTTTCCAAGTTCTGGTTCATCCAAGTACCATGTTTTCTGAGAGTACAACTTCCAGCCAGGACCCAACAAAGACTGACAAAAAGTCTTCAGGGGATCATTTATTTAAATCTCTCTATACGTAATATAAATATTTTAATCTAATTTAGGTTCATGCATGGACACACCCTTGAATGAGGGCCCTCTCCCATCCCACTCAGAAATAAGGTCAACGTGAGATTAATTTGTATAAAATGTGCTTTTCTATACTGAAATGCGTTATTTATTATTTAAAAAGGGGAAGTGTGGATTATGGCAGAAACACACCAATTTGTAAAAAGTACATCTAACAATGTATACATATATTTGATTAATAACTTAATAAGAACGAGTTGAAAATATTAAATATTTAATTAAAAAATAAACTTCAAAAACACAAAACTTGCGTTTTAAACAAGAGTCGGATACAAAGCGACAAGCAGTGTCCATCAAGCGACCCTTTTCTCCATAAACAGTTGGTCACCGAGCACGTACGTTACTCTGCAGCTTTAAGCGGGCCTGCCTACCGCTGGCTCGGTTGCCCCACGCTGGCCGAATCCGTCAAATCCTGCTTACAAAAGTTGTGCTTTTACATTTAACCACCTTTGTCGACGTAACAGCTAAATAAGTAGTTCACATTTTGGGTGACCCATTTCCGTGCGCGGACACCAGGAAGCGCTTCGTTCTGCGCCAACGTAAACAATTTACATTTTATTTACATGCAGGCAAACTTTAACGTTTGAATTATTTTTTAGAAATTTGCCTGTTAGCAGAGCTGTGATGGGGATTTTTTTTAAATAAAATAAAACCACGTCTGATTGTTTTAGTTAAAGCAATTTGAGGTTTCTTCCTGAGTCTGAAAGCTTCCTACCGTTGTTCAAACGGAACACAGTCAGGCTAAAGCAGGATCACTATTCTACTCAGAGCCGCAATCCGCCATGTTGAAACCTGTCTTAAAAACACAACTTTGCCTGCTAGACTATCCACAACAGTCGAAGCCAATGCACTACGCAGACACTTTAAAGAACTAACAATGTCAAGAAATACTCACCGGAGGTGGTCGAATCTTGCAAATCCCAGTTTTCTCTGCAATTGGTCGTATTTTGTTGATGTACGCAAAAGGGTCGGCAAATTCCTCCCAGCTGGGCTCAAAAACAGGGCACTCCGGGGGAGGAATAAACTCATTCAGCTGTGGTTGAGTCATCGTTGCATCTTAGTTGGGACCTTAGCTTAAAAAATATGAAAAAAGCTTCCTCACGCCGATTATGCTCGCTGTGAATTAGAGTTTTTTCAGTTCATGTCCACTCCACTCATTCAACTCAAAGACGAATTATCTAGTTGGGGACGAGCTGGTGACAGTGAGACTGTACACGTCCGCTTCAAAAAGTAGACACCCAGGCTCTTGTGAGGATAGCTCACACATGCACACACGCTAGCCACTATTTTAACCCAGTATTGTCTACAAATTAATATTTCACTAATCGAGTTTATTTTTAACGGAGTGTTCACTTTTTTAAAAAAAAGTTAAGAGTGCGTAACAGTTTTTATATAATTCCAGCCTACTTCAATACCATTAAAAAGAGGGAAATTAGTAGCATAGTGTTTCATACAGTTAACAACGCGAACACGTAATTAAGGATTTATTGCTTGTTGGTTTTGTGATTTCGCCTTCAATGAAAATGTTTGATTCGTTCACTTTTTGGCACGACGATGCACCGACAACTATCAGTTTACAACTGAAGCTATTTATTTGTCAGGCCGCCCGGCTGAGGCGAATAGAGTTGCCTTATCAGAGGGTGTCCAGTGTTTAATATTCGAACACACCCACCAGATCTTTGCGCGCTGGCCGGCACTTTGTTTTTAAATGGTCTAGAGGAGCTCGCTGATTGGCAGAGAATGGTCACGTGTCGAGAGGAAACGTTTGTTCCCTACATAGACTCCCCACAACGACTCTGATAAATACACTAATAATACCGAAAAAGTAGCTTATATTATTTCCAACTTTACTCCAACCTATTGAAGTGCCAAACATTTCACAACTTTACCTTTTTCTTAACACATTACTTGCACATCGTGCTAACTTATTACCAAGCTAAACGTATCATTATGTACTGTATTATACCCACCAAATACAATCCGTATATATATATATATATATATATATATATATATATATACACACACACATACATACACATCCTTCTGTTTCACACTAGAGTGGACACAAGTATCATTTGAATATCCTTGCTTTCTGTTTTATTTGCATTTTTTTCTGTTTTATTTGCATTTTACAGTCAGACAGCTTTCTTTCATTTAAGTAAACTGTATGCGAATGTGCCATCTTACTCAAGAAAGCAAAATAAAAAAATTTGTAGGAGGGGAAGGAGGGTTAAATACTACATTATACTCATCAATGTGCAATCTCATAGTCCAAGTCATTTGTCTTTTGTTTAATCATGCAAACGTTCTGTAACAGTATTATCTGGTATTTTTTCTGGAAATGATTAAAAAATAATCCAGGTTTTACTTTTTTGTGCAAATACATCCCAACAGAGCTTCTGTAATTGCGTATTTTTGCTTTAATACTTTATTTTTGGTATCCTGAAATACAACGCTCTCTGCATGTATTAGTGTTTCTTTGCAACTCAAAAGACAAAATATGTATAGAAAACTACACAGATACTGATAAGGTTAGTGTTATTTTGTATGCAAAGGGTTTGGGTTATGGGGTATACAGCACACAATGTAACAAAAGAGCACATCATAATGAAAATTGACTGGCAACATGTTTAAACAAACAGGGAACTGACGACATCTAGTGGTACACAGTAGAACATAAAGGTGATCTTCATTTTAGTCAGATTAAGCTTTAGTTCTGTTTAAGAAAACAGTAAAAATACTTAAAGTAAAAAGGCATTCAATCTGATTGACCACAACTACTATCAATATTTTAAAATTAATTAGCCCACATACCTAACTTGCACTTCACCTTGAATGTTGTATTAGTTATACACCAAGTAGTATAACTACCCCCAAACTGCTTCATTAATGAAAATATTTGATAGATTGATACAGTACCACTAGTGACCCTTATGGCGTATGGAAAATGAATGGATGGATGGACAGATATTGTACCTCTATGCTAGTTAAAAACACCTCGTAAGGCTTCACTCTGAAAATGGATCACGATGAATATCAGGGTGGGATGTTTCTTGCAATGAATTAGAGGTTCTGAGCCTATCTTGTTCTATATCTAGTTTATGAATAGCACCAACTTAATTAGGTCTGGGCTGATGTTTTAGGGATTAAAATTCCATACAGGAGACAGAAGGAAGAATAGTCTTAAAGATGAACTTTCAAAAACATTTTATTAGAACAGGATGATCGTACTTTTGTCAGTGTGATAGAGAAGAATGAATGTAGCATAACTGTACCTTTACATACGTACACATACCAGGATGATAAGATTTAGTCATGGGCAACTTGGGGGATGAATGTAATAAACAATGCGCCACCTGCCAACACTTTTAAGTCCTTTTGAGGTCATATACACAGTAAGATTATGCATGATTTACCCTTTCCAAAGCAATATAGTAACTTTTCTTGTCATCCAAACAGTGCCATCCGATTGGTCCAATCTCACAGTCTGCACAGATGAGATACTTGATTCTTCCAACGTCATTTGTAAAGCCTACGTTCTCAAAATCGAACATGTCGGTCACTAACCAGTGAACAGTCAGTGTGTCACCATCCACTGAGCCCTCTGTGGTGCTGAGGCCGCTCTTTTTCCGCATGGATGGCAGGAACAGCTGTTGAATGTAAAAAGGCGCACGCACACACCATAAAAACATTTGTGAAAGAACAAAAAGTAAATAATATTATAAAGGGGTTATCAATAGAATTAATCCATTTAAATCAATTTTATATTAGATTTTACTCATAAGTAAAATAAGACCATCTCTGATCTCCCAAATTCAATTTACAAGCTTAGAAATTGTAGCATAGCTTTTTAGAGAAGAAGCTACATTATAAAAAGCTACAAGTCTTTAAAAACTAAGCAAAACAACAATTAAGTGAAGCTAATTTATCTTGTAAAAGATGTAAAAGAGGATTTGTTAATGTGTAAGCAGAAACGTGTACACTACATAAAAAAGTGTAAGTCAGCTTTTACATTTGTATTTGTAAGAATATTACAAATTTATTATAATCCTCTCAGCTTACTTATTTAACACAATATCTGTATGGTAAAGTGTATATATTTATACACTTCTGTGTTGTATTTTTCAAATGAATATCAAATTTTGTTCCCATTCTTGGTATGCCTTTGTAACATGGTTATTTAATTTTACTGGAATTGATCAATGCGTGACTACTATATTTATCAGTAAACAGCTAAATTGACAAAAGGAGCCAGAATATGAATATTTTCATTTAACAGAGAAACATGACATTTCTGTGCTTCACCTTATGCAATTTTTGGGTTTGTTATATATTTTTTGGTGGATGTTGTCAGTTTTTTAGCCATAAATTTTGGGCATTCCTAACGTTGTTCTTAGAACTCTTAGAATAATCTATTACATGCATAAGAGACTCAGATAAAGTTTTCCTCCCTTGATATAACAGATTAATTGTAGTCCACTAGTTTAATGGAGCAAAACATAAATTCCATTTTTATGGACTTTTACTAAATCAATCAATGTATTCCTACGACTGGATAAAACACAACTTACCTCCTTCTCTGCAAACACAGCCATGCCAGGGCCCAGCACCTTGGAGCCGCAGCGTTGGCACAAGACGGTCTTGCTGTTCTTGCCCTCCTCGGACACCAGTTCGGTTTGGTCTGTGGCTTCTTTGGACCCTTGATTGTTGTCCATCTTGAGCCCTGTCACACAGCAGGTTTATTGTAATGCACACGCAAACAAAAACCTTTTTTCCAACAGGTTAACTTGATTGATCTAGGACAAAACTCGTAACTCTTACAGCTAACTTGACGCCTGATAAAACAAAGCAGAATTTGAGAGGTTGGGCACGACCGCGCGCACACACACAAACACGGACACTGGAGCGGAAGTGCAAGCATTCTGTATTTGCTGTAGTGCGGAAGCGCTTGATTTGTAAACTAACTGCTCCATTTCTCAAGAAAAACAAATATCATGCCTATTGATGGACAACAATACCAGTTACTTATGGCTAAAAATGAAAAGACAGGGATTAATAAAATAGCTTAAGCTCAATTAAAAAACGAAGCCCCGCCTCTTTTATTTATGCTAACATCCATGCTAACACTAAACTTGATTGACAGCAATAAGGCATATTACTACATTACATATTAATGGCCACTTATGCACGCTTATATTAAGCCACGTATAGCATACCTGTAAGTGCAAGAAAACAAAAGAGTGACTTAGATTACAAAACCAAATAAGCTGTACGGTCAATTTAGCTCCCCAAAGCTGGCATACTAGCTAGTCTTGTAGTGACCGCCAATAAATACTCTCGATTCCAAACAAACAGTGAAATAAAAGGTTCCTATCATTTAAAAGGGACCATCTTCAATACATTATGGATACTTTTTAGTTTTCACATTTTTCTTTAAAACTTACTTTTCAAAACAATTTTTAATAATAAAATATCTAATCTTTAACCTAAAAACACATGTAAGAAAGCAATCTGATTTTATATAAACCAAATGTGCCAAATTTTAACACTCCTTATTAATCTACGCTCCTTACTTAAGAATTGATAAATTACCATGCAGTAGTAAAAGCAATAACAATGAGCAAGTTCCCCACCTCTATAAAAATGCTCCAAAATAAAATCATGCTAGTTTGATGTATGAGGTTTTACAGGAAAGAACATTTTAAAACACTTTTATTTTCAATGTTTCTCCATTGCATAAGTTCAGAGAACAGTTTGCAGATCCTGCCCAACATCTGGCTGCATGAACTGACTAAACCTCCAAATGAGAAAAAAAAGGCACAACTTTGTACATGTGGAAAAGAATTTATTACAATAATTTTCCAATATTACCATTAATAAATATTTAGGTTTACATTTCAGTAAAATGTATGATTTATCACTTCCTACACAGGACATTACACAAAGTCAAGAATACACATCGTTTGAGTCTCAGTAATAAAGCTTGAATAAGTTCATCTAGAAAAAGGGAGTCTTAACAGCAGTTGATATAACTTATCAACGGAATTGTAACTTCAATAATGATTTGATTGTACATATACTGAATGTATGGCAAGGAAAACAAAAAAAAAGTCAATTTGTGGAAATCTTTTATGCTTCCTTGACTGAAGATAGGCCATTTTATTTAAAAACATTTCCATTGGCCTAAGGCACAGGAATACTAAAAGTTTAATTAATCATACAGAACACATTTTTAACCTCATTTGGTGATTTAAAGTTTCAAATTTAACCATATACACTAAGGTGCTTTTGATGGTTACACCACTCGTTGCATCTGAAATCAAGCAAAAAAGAAAAATCTTCACTTAACAAAAACAACCAAGACCTGTACGTTGTGCGAAGCCCAGGAACTGTAGAAATGTATCACTGATTTCTAATCCAATTCATAAGGTAGCACGTCGATTCTGCCTCAATTTAATTCATACTAAATAAAAAAAAAAAACAACTTTTTTTGTGCCATCAAAGAAACAAAATCCATTTGGATGTTGGTCGTTATCGGCAATTCAATTAACTTTCCTAAAAAAAAAAAATAAAGAGCACAAAGTTTCACACAGAGCTGTAGTAAGCTTTTAAGTTGTTTTTATCCAAAGTGCCAGGATGCATGTTACAGATTTACTATAAAAGGATCATCAGATTATTGGAATTTGGTACCAAATAAGCTTTTCAGAGTACAGTTAATGGTTTATTGCTGAGTGGGCAAATACGGGTTAGTGGAGGTCCTTGGTGTTTTAAAGACAGGTGGTCAATCAATGTCAATAGACTTAAAAAACATTATTTAAAAAAAAGGGAAGAGGAAAAACAAACAAAAAACACACACCTAATGAGAGCCATACACACGTGTGTATGTATTTTTTTCTATCCTTTTATAAATATGTCCTAATAAGCATCCAAATTATCATTAACTGCTCTGCACCAAACTTCTGGTGTACAGCACATTCATCTTCAAACCTGCTAGCAAGGGAAAAGATTTACAGTTTGTGCCTTTTGCTACAGCACAAATAATATAACTCTCTGTACCCTTTGTGCAATAATTGTAACAGACGATGAAGAGGTTGGGGTACTAGTGAGCTAAGTAGAGACTACCTGTTTCAGAAACACAAGATTTTGATCAGATTCCCATTTTTTTTTCTTAGCTGAAAACACTGACTTCAGGATCAACAGTTACAGGAATAAGCAGTGCCTGTTCCCTTCATAGTACATCGGCTAGTTACTGCTACTTTACCAAAGCAAAAAAAAGAAAGAAAAGAGAAAAGAAACGGAGCCAAAGCAAGAAGAGCACTAAAAACAAACCCAAACGAGATGTAAGTGTTTCCAAAGTACAGAGGGAGCAATAAGTGAATATACTGATTCCAGCAGCATTTTGTTTGAGTGAGTGTGTGTTTGTGGGACTGGAAAGAAAAGTAAGTCACAGTCGGGCTTTTCAAAGTAAAGAGTCGTCTGTGCATCCTCCCTCGAGGCCGTAGCGGAACTCCTGCAGGTTGGAAACCCCGTAGAAATGGATGAACGCTGCAGCCACGACCAGGACGTGAAAAATCTGATGAGAATGGAACTGAGAAAAGAAAAAAAGGGGTTAGTTACACATTATGTGAAAGGGATTATAACAAAGAACTGTGATCTAATGCAGCTGTTCTATATTAGGTGAGGAAAATGGTGTACTTGTGTTTCATGAAAAGGAAACACAACTACCAAACTGTACATTCTCTAAAACAACAAAAAAGCAAGTTCTCACCCAGATGTCACACTTTCCAGGGAAATAACGTTCAGGGATTCTGGCTGCATACAGACCGGCACCCGTAATATACATGGCTCCCATCAGATAGAACCAACCCATCTGTCCGACGGTGGTGGCCTTAACGAAGCCCTCCTCAATGGTGAAGTGCATGGTGGGGACAATGCCACTTAGTCCAAGACCCATGAAGACACCTGAGAGAATCACTGGATGAGTTACCTACTCCTCAAAGACCTCAATGATTGAGATGTTTTTCACATCAAAACAACAATATGACACCATTTCAGAGTTTCAATGGTAATTCTGCATAAAGGTACACACTGTCCTCACCTGCTCTTGTAGGTCTATGGCGAGGTGTAGAGAATCGGTCCCACTGGGCAACTATGATGGCGGCAATGCCAAGAACACAAACGATGGTGAGGTAGATAAGTCGAGGCTGAGGGGAACAATAGAATGAGTAGTACAGCCAGGGCACGAAGGAACCCATGATTAGGAGGGCTATGCCCGAGTAGTCAAGCCTGAGGAGAGAAGATGACACGGGGACAGCAAGGTGATTGGAGGATGCATGGATGTTTTCCCACTTTTTAAAGAAATATTTGCTAAGAACATTTTTACAAAGTTACAGCCAGGTTCATCTGTATTGTTTAGTAGTTACAGTCATTCGTTTGTAAAACTCTGCTGGTGCTTCAATGCAAAGTGCAGATTTGGAGCAGAGGGGTTAAAAGACAGAAGCTGGGGTGGCCAATAGATTTACAGACAACACAGATCAATTCTTATAATTTGTACTCTGCCTTTAAATTTTGGCAAAAAAGCTCATTTTTTTCCTTTAACAGAAGAAAAACAATAACTGTGAATTCTAATAATTTGTTCTCATTACTGCATTCTATGTGGAAAAACCAAAACCATATGAAACCAATATGAAGTCGTTACTGATGACTGATATTAAGGAGGTATTAGAGAAATGATCCAAAGAACAAATATATATGTAGACTGTACTTACTTGGAGAATGTGCGAGACACTTTCTCTGAATGGCAGTAGACGGTGTGAAAAAGCCACGAGAAGCTGAGACACAACACAGCTCCCAAGAAGAACATCCCAAACACAACCTTCTCTTGCAGTGGTGCCATAAAGTACATGTTGGGGCGCAGCATGGTTAAAGTGCCCAGACAAAGGAATAAGATCAGCCCTGAGGAAGAAAACAACAGCTAAACATTCAACAGTTATCCTAAATAACATCTCACATTGTAAACACGCTGGTTTTCATGCTCACCTAACAGGTGAGTCCAGATGTTTCCTGTCTCAGTGTGAATTCTGAAGATGCTGCCAAAACAAGCCCTGAACGAGGGCATAGGTGGTCGATGTCCATGCAGGAGGTAATCATTATCCTTCAGCCAATCCGGCAGGACATGAAAAGGAATGACCCTCCAGCGCCCCTCCCAAACCTTAAAGACAAGAACACAGAAATGTGGGATTAAATTCCTCATCACTGTGGAGACCCTGAAAGCCAGTAGAGTTAATACAAAACATCATTTTCATCCAGCCGTTCACATGATTCCATGTTAAAGCCCTGCATTCGTTTTATATGGATACACTATTAATTCATTGATACATTGTATTTTAGTTTTTGCTAATTTGTTCTCATGGAGTGATGAAAACTCTAAAGATCCCCGTGTTTCCCTGTTCTGAATGGTAGTATCCAGAACTGTGCAGGGGTTCAGATCTTGTAAAACCTTTTAAGACCATCCCTTTGTATCTTTTGACCACATGCATATTAGTTACAAGTTACATGCATCTGTACTGAAAATGGCCCCATCCTGTATCAGTTTATAGATGCTGCCTCTCAGATTTTCCTTCAATGACCAGTTATTTAAAAACATAAGAGAAAATTATTTAAAAAAAAAAAAGATATACACACGTTACACAGTACGTATAACCATCAAAACCCACACCAGTCCAAATGTGGCCACCTCTGGTGCAAACAAAAAAAAGTCTAGCACTTCAAGACAACATCCCTGTCCTACAGGACAACACCTGTGTCCTACAGGACAATAGATGTGTCCAACCAGACTTGCAGCGGTCTTGGAACTTATCTATGCTGTTCCCTGTTCCCTGATTTCATGCTTGTGTTGTTTTACCCTCTGATCTACGTCGCTTTGTATAAAAGAGTCTCCTAAAAGTGCTGTAGAATAGAATAGAAAAGCAAGGTGGCAACAGAAGACCTAACTGGAGACTCCCACAGTGGTTAAGTCCATTCATGCTTTTATCACAAACAAAGCCTATATCTTACATGAGCAACAACAATAAACAATAGTAAACAAAAATGTTGCAAAACAAGATTAAATGTGTTGCTATTCTGGATATGCAAACATGTACCAATGCACCTCGCCGATACCCTGCGGTCACAAATGAATGACTAACAATTAACAACAAGACTATTCTGAGACCGAGATGAGCAGATTCTATTACTGAAAGGCCGAGAAATCCCAGTAATGTGTTATTTACATAATCAGATTACCTCCTGTTGGTGTTACTGAGCTAAATAAGTAGAAGTGACACTTTATTTCTTTTACCCAGTTTATTTATCCTATTCTTAGCTCTATTTATAAATTGTGACCTTTAATTCCCAAAGGCTTTCTGTTGTGTTTCATTAATTTATTTTTGGCTATATTAATCTTATTTGATATTTTTACTGCTGCATTGGAGAGTGATGGAGCATTAAGCACTTTTTTGTTTTCTTTGTCTTTTGACACGATTTACCGCCTGTCTGTCAGGGTCAATGTGTGTATTTTGTGGAAAAACAAGTTCCGTCACTGTCTCTGCAAAACAAATCTACCCAAAGGTATTTATAAAGTTACCATGAACCTGTAAAATTAGTCTTATTCCCCAATTCACGTTAAATCAAGTAGGAAATGATCGGTATGAAATGAGCATGTACACAAAGCAAGGCCAGCTAACTAATGTGCTGACCTGATCACACAAACATGGGATCATCTAGTGGTTCAAAATAGGGTCAGGCCACCCTGAGGGGGGCACAGAGCTGCAGTAATTGGAGAGGGTGGATGTGGGTAGGTTACGATTAAAAGGACAGCAGAAAAGTGGAACAAGGTTAAACCATACATTCAACATGAAATGAAAATGAGCAATAGTTTGCTTCTCTGATTCCTGTTTATCACACCGAAACCATGTAATTACCTTGTGTACAAACTCCTCCATCTTCTCCATTGCATGGTGAGCCTGTAGAGGCAAGGTCAGAACCTCTCCAATCTCATCATCGTCCTCTTCCTCATCAGTGAGCATTGCAGCTCCCTTCAAACAAATAAAGACAACTGTTACTGAGAAACACAGTTACATGCAAATGTCCTTGGACATTTTTAAAAATAATCCTACCTCTGGATTGATGCCTTTAGATGGCACCTGCCGCCCCCCTCCTTCCTCCAGCAGCGGGCCAAGCTCCATCAGCTCAACATCTGAGACATTGCAGTCCTCAGAGATCCGGCAGTCTGCATCACTAGCAGACCCGTTTCGGCCTGACATAGGGAGACTGCCTGATGACCTACTCACAGTCTCTGTATTCTGCTTTAGATGTACACGTCAATCTTCTCCTGAGGAACCATAATACTTAATCAGCTGTGGTGGCCAATTCATATTTAAAGGCAAATTCAATATACCTCATGTTCCAAGTAGCTCGTGATATACACTGCACGGTATAGAAAAAACTAACTTTAATAGATGCACATAGAGCTTAACTAATCAAAAGTATACAAACACAGCTGCAGGTGAATTGAGCAACAAGGATGCATATGAGGACAAAAAAGGGGGTATTTAAATAAATTAATATAACATTTAGCTAATTCAGTCCTTTCATTGCTTTATATCTTTTTGATGGCCTGAAAACGCCTGACCTACTTGACACAAAACAAGAGCTGTGTCACTAGTTTCATTTGTAAGATTAAAAACAAACAAAAAGAAAAGGTTTGTTTAAAAAAACTGTTATTTAATAAATTATTGAAAGAATTTTTACACCCCACGTTCATGTGAAAATGCAAAAAAAAAAGGTACTGATAGTATTTGCAAGTATCTGCACATTATGTATCTAATGCTTGAATGAAGGCAATATTACAATGAAGGAATTTACATGGCAGTCTATGTAGCTCGTTCACTGACGACGAGACAACATGTACAGTTACAGCTGCACCAGTCTCTTAATTTAAACCACGAGATGGAGAGCTACGGCAGGCAAATTACATAAAAAATTTAACCAAGTTAGTGTCTAAGCTCCCAGTCGGATGTTGGACATTGTTAGCAAAGCGGCATACGGAACAACATGTAGTACAAAACGTAAACAATCACAAAATGTATAGACGACTTCACCTAAATTCAGAGGACGGTGCAGCGTATCTGCGAATAGTTACGAGTAAAAATTTTATTAAGGCAAATGTTTATTAATCAGATGCCCACATATCCCTTTGCTAACGTTACCTGTTAGCCAACGCTACGCTGTCGCTCACCAACCAAGCAGGAAACAGTTTTTTTAATATATGTACCAACTTGCTGTTAGCTACACAAAGGTTTAAACCTGATCTTCAACCTTCAACGTAAGCAAGTTACACAACTATTCTGACATCCCAAAGACAACTTAATGAAATGGACAAAAGTTACCTGACGAGGAAGACTCCAGACCAGGAAGGTGAATTATTTATCAATATACGAAACCCAGTTGTTTGCCGGAAGTTGAGTCTCTTCTCTAAAACTGAATTTCCGGATTCTTTCTTTACCAAAATAAAAGCATTGCTACAAAACAAAATATCTAAATCTCATAATTCGACGTATCTAATTATTGTTAGGCCTTTCAAAGTGTAAAAATAGAATGATCATACTTGTATGCTTGCCTTAAATATAAAACGTCTCATTTAAAACAAAACAAAATTAACTTAAACTAACCCAATTATCTGTCAGTTGATTCTAATGCTCCATAATAACTTGACACAAAAAATTAGGAAATGTGTGTTTAGTTGATTAGCAATTTGTTATAACATTTCTTCTTGCAATCAATTGTGCAATGCTGGAAAGTTGTTTGATTCTATCCTCGGTATTACTACACTTAGAAGAAAAAAGAAAACACATTTGTGGAAAAGAGTTGAAGAGCCAGGTTACATCTCTAAAAATAAATCCTTTGGTGACTGCAAAACTGCTTAAGTTGCTTTTGACTTTTTAGCAGCTAGTACGCCAGTGACCATGGACCCTGCCTTTGCCGTTAGTTGATGTTGTCTCCAAGCATGCCAAATTTAACTGCTCTGGGTAAGGCCCATGCCATCAGCACGGTGGCAGCAACTGGTGTTTTGGAGTGAGTCCTGGTACCATGTCCAAATTCAAGGGCAAGTTTTGTATAATAGCAGAGAAAAACAAACCACAAGAAGAAAAATGTTCTCACCCCATCAGCGTATAGAAACCATACGCAGTCTTCTATAGATTTACATGAGACAATATGGTTGATGCCTCTCTACCCAGCCAATCTCTGGTGTCAAAATGCCAAAATGACTTCTTTTCACTGTCTGACCCATTTGAACAGGGTTGCCAGCAACATGTGCGCTGGGACCTGGTCATAAATTTAGTCATTAATCCACCTACAGATGCATAACTGTTTGGAGAAAAGACAGAATGGCTGCTATACTGGCTGCACTAATGGGGTAAAAGCTTTTGGTGGAGACAGTTTGCTAATATGCAAAATAACTGACTGATTACCTGAGTTTTTACCTCTGATACAGTCAGGGATAGTCACATAAACTATGTTCAGTGGATGGAGATAGACATGATAAACAGTGCTTATCAGAGGCTTGGTAGTATTTGTTTATAATTCTCTCAATGAGGCATTTCCACATTTTGGAAATGTACAACTATATATATGTTTAATCAGTATGACATGCCGTTTTTCAATATTCTTAACTTCTGTAAGACATACAGTAAAAAGTCATTTTCTAATGAATAAATCTCTCTATAAATAAAAAAAATAAACATAAGAATAAAAAAAATCACACAAAAACATACATTTAACAACATCAAGTTTATTTACTTCTAGAGGGAAAATATTTTCACAAATCCTCATATAACAATAAAAATACATTTGGCCAACTGTCATTGCTAAAATGGATAAATAAAGCAAGACACTAAAACATAGAAATAAAGGCACAAAGGAAACATGATTGTGGTCTGGTTTCCCATTAACAGCAGATATACACACAGGATAACACCTGCAAACTCACGTCCATGTCTGATATGATTTCAAGTATGACTCAATGGGTCCAATGTCCAAAAATATAACAATAAATTAAATAAAAAATAAACCGCTGTGAGAGACGGTGTGAGAGTGTAGCTGGAGCTAAAATAGTAGTAAAGTCTTTTTATATCTGTGGATTAAGAGAAGTGGGTTTCTACTTCTAAATAGTGTGTTGGAGTGTGTTGTAAGGTTTTTAGTGGTACTTAAAAATGGCCAAGTGATCTAGTGTTAAAAAATACATGCACCAACAGACCACACGAGGATAAAATTTAAGCTAAAGTTTGATATTTTAATTAGATGTCTGAACAGCTGCCAAACAATTATGTTTCTAGTCTATTGTATTTCATGTTAGTCAGATAGTACCGTATTTTAAAGTTAGCTGCTGAAGTTGCTTAGTAATTCAAGTGTACTTTCACAGCCTAAAGGAACAGTCACAGCCTCCTCTAAAAGACTGGATAACTCAGCAGCTTGAATTTAAATCATGGTGAAATCATGAAGACAAGCTGCTGATATCTTATATCATTATTATACAGTGGATGATTTTCCCGGAGAGCCATGTTAATGCATTTAATGCACCCTCAGAAATGCGCAGTTTAATTTTCAGGGTTAAGAAATTCTGGTATAAATTAAACATGCAAATGTTTTGTTTGAAACATCAACAATTTTAGTGGCCATGTGCAAAAGGCCTCTAATGTTAGTCATTTTGGGTTTTCTTTGTTTTGTGATTAAAACCCTCCAGTTATGAAACACCTAATTCATAGGTTTAGGCTGAAAACGGCACACACTCATTCAGTTTTTCACAAAGGATTTAGTGCAGTGTTTGGTGTGTGACTGTTGAAATGCCTCAATATGAGGTTAAAACAGCATTGCAGTTGCACAACTGCAATGCAATTAAGTCTTTTGAGGATGTTTACAACTTTGTGGTAACTTTGGAGGCTATGGTTTCTGTTGCACAACTTTGTATCATGCCTCAGCGCTCTCATCCTTACTCTTAATGTTCAGATGCTGCCAGGAAGGTAAACAGAACGAAGTAAAAACCAGCAGGTTCTTTATGGCAAAAAGAGAAAACTGCAGTGATTTGAGTATTTCTCTGGCATCCACGTTTCTTCTCTTCACACTTGGCTTATGAAGTGAGAGCCATCGTCTACAACCCAGCACCCTGGACTTTCATCAGCAGCTCTTTCAAAAGGTCCCCTTTGAATAACCTAAAATTAGGCAAAAGAAGAAAGATATTATTTTAAAGACCGATTGAGACACAGTGTTGGGATGTTTAACAACTGATTTGGTATTTTCCAAAAACTAGAAGAAAAGCTAAACATAAAACAGATGAATGGCAAATAATTGTCTAAATAAACTGAATTAAAAACAGGAAATCACTTCATGTTACTTCAAAGTATTTAGACTTTTTGTCTGCATCCTATGGAAATGTCCTTACTTCTTAGTGTTGATAATGACAACAGGATATGAAAACAAGTTAAAGTGCAGATATATATTCTTACATTTCCTTGTTTTTTCTAGTTTAGAATAAAAATCATGCATTTCTGTATCATTTTGGAAAGTTGTGAAGTAAAAGTCATGACAACATGACAGTGACTAAGGATTGAAACACATGAAGATCAAAGTGTGCTTTGAAAATGACAGAAAGTTTTTTGTGCTCACTTGTTTGTGATATTTCTCAGTTTGGTAGCCTGATGACTCCCAAGCAGATGTGCTTTTCATTTTGATTGCTCCCTGTCTGTCCAGAGAACGAGACCTTGGTGGTTTGAGCTGACTGCGAAGGTGCCATGACATCAGATGCTCATTCACAATCTGTCGTGGGAGACCGCTGGAGCTGTAGTGTGGATGGTTCAAATGTGCAGGTGGGATATCAGGAGGTATATGCAGTCTGATATCAGGAGGCCTCTGTGCTCTCTGGTGGAGTACGGCAGTGTCTTTATACCAATATTCATGTCTGTCAGGGGTACAGGGAGCTTGTAGTGGGAAATGGTTCCGTGCCATGTCAGGTGGGTAGAGCATTTCTTCATTGTAGTGGGCTCGCTGAATACCAGGACTGAGCACATATCTGGGTTTACAGTGGAAACCAGAGGACGGGGAAGCCTGAGGTCTGTAGCTGCCCACTGGGCTAGAGAGTGGAAATGCAGTCATATACTGTTTGGGCGAATCAGAAGGAAACTCGTAACATGGGGAGCTACTGTAAGAAGAAAATGATTTTTCAGAGTTGCTGTCCTCAGAGCTGGGATGGTTCCCATAGTTCAGTGCAGCAGGAGTTTCTGGTAATGTTATTTCGTACTCCGTCAGTCGCCTCCTTGGACCCCTGGTGCGACCGCGGTCTTTGTGAAAAGATGATTCAGGATTGGACAGCCTGTGGAAAACACAGCAAGTCAACCCACCACATAAACAAGGAAAGATACTTTACTAAGAAACAATGCAAATGCATACTTCTCTTTCAATATGGAGAGAGAAGATTTTATCAACATCAATTAACAGCAATGTTTGTGAGGTGTCGCTACCTGAGGGAGAGTTGACGGTGCACACGCATCTCTGGAGTTGAGGGTGTACTGTTTGACTGGGTGGAGCTCACCCTCAGATGGGAAAGCTGTTGTGGCAGTACACAAGCTTCCAGCGGTGGCAACACTTCAGATTTGGCTAAACTGTTGAAGACAAAGCCGTATTTTTGGTTGATGGGCATTACAGGGCTTTGGAACGGGAAACAACTTCTCCTTTTGTCATAGGAAACATATACAACATGAAATAAAAACATTAAACAAATGTTTAGACCATGATCTTGCAGAGATCAGTCTATCTGAAATGAATGTTAGTCTGTTTATAAATGGTCTGCACAGATTGGCTGTAATCAGCAAATGTAGTCGCACCATTGCAACAGTAGATGGCGATGTTGCACATCCTTCTGCTCAGTGGTAACAACAGTACAGAGAAGTTCTGTATAAGAACTTCAGTAACTGATTAACAGCTGTTTCTTTGTGTCAACATAGTCATAACCTATGAAAACATTTGGTTTAAGTTCACTGTAAAACGGCTGGATGTTACAAACAGTTCTGGAATGAGTTGTTGTTTCCATCCTTCCTGATAAGTTCGGGAATACTTAAGATTTGGGGCTATGACAGGGTATTTCCAAAGAATGCACCATGAACCATTAATATAACCCCACAAACCAGAGTTTCTGTTTCCACAACTAAAACCTGAAGAACAGGAAAAAAAAAAGATGATGTGCGTTACCTTATCTTGGTGGAAGAGCGGGACTTCTTGCTCTTCTGGTAAGGCTGATCAAGACTAGACTCTGTCCATGGGGAGTGCTGGATGGGAGGAGGGTCACACATTAAGCTTGAGTTTAAACTCAAGTTAGAGTCAAGGCTTGGACAAGGAGATTGACACAGGTTCAGGAGGGGAGACTGTGGAGCCACAGGGCGAGACATGTGGGAGCCGTCCACAGAGGAATGTGTGGACAAGGGGGGAGGTGGAGGAGGATCTGCCTTTACTGCATAAGGGAGTCTTGAGGATGGATGTGAGGACTGACTTGTGACTTCTAGAATAAAGAAGAAAATAAATTAAATATTGTTTACGTTACAGTATTTATTGTTGAATTATAATAAACGTCACAATAAACTCCTTCCATGAAGAGGTGGGAGGCCTGATTTCCCAGGTAAATACTAACTAACCTACGTACAAAAGGTACGCTGAGAACGAATGGGCACTATGGTACGTACGCTGGGTATATCCCGGCCCTTACAGTTACCTGATCATATCATACATAGCATAAACAAACAAAAATGCTGATACTCTTTAGAGATAAACAAAAACACTTGAACAAACTGGGACAGGTCGTACCTTCATCTTGCACAACAGAATCAGATAAAGAACTATCATCAGATGTACCGAGATCTAAAAAGCAAAACAAAAAGCACAAGTGTTAACATGTAAACGATCAAATAATGAACGTCTTACTGACACTCAGTGCTACGTCTCTTACCTTGTGTCATATAAGGAGGGATTGGTGATGCTCGTCCACGCTCCAGTCGCAGCTGAAAGGACTTTTCTTGTAGCTGCTCCAGTTTTTTCTTGTTTGTTTTGAACTGCTGTAACCGACTCTTCTTAACAGCCTTGCTCAGGTGATCTTCTTCACAGAGCTTTCGAGAAGCTTCACAGATTTTCATCTGAAGCGCTAAATCAGCATCTACTAAACTCAGTTCAGAGTCCTGTAAAGATAACGGGGTGGCATAGAGAGGACAGCGTGGCTGTTAATAGGATGTGTGTATTTTGGGGCCACAAGACATAAAAACATGATCCTATCTTCCAGTTTTTAAATGCAGCTTGTACCTCTGATCTTCGAGGTAGGTTTTGCTCATCTAATTTAAATGCGGCTCCAACACGTCGGCGAATCTGTGGAAGCTTCTCTCCTGGGACCAAAGGGTAATCTTCTGACAATCGACCCGTCAACTCCTAAAACGACAAAGAAACAATCAAATCCAGAAGTCCACAGATACATTTTGAACAGGACGGAAAGTTTATTTTCTCTAAGGACAATCAATAAAAAACCCTTCTGATAAATCTGTTTGGCGGTTTAAGTTTATGCAAGCATCTTCTTTGCCGTTATGAAACAATGTACACATATCTTATTCTGATCTCCCTACATGTTCAGACACATAGTTTCAGAGAATTGGTTGCACAATTGAGGATCGGTGGATATTTCCTTTCATAACGCATTCTGTGGCATTCACTTTCTCGTACAGTCACTTTCCAACTCAAACAAAGAGCTCGACAATACTTTATCATCAGTTTCAGTTTAAAGTCATTCAAAACCAGACACCTTCTTACGAACCCACACGTGTGAAGTTTGATCAACAGTCGCATGTTTTTGTCACAGAGGAGGGAAAGGTACCATGACTCCCATTAGTTCACCTGAGCATGTCCGAACAGGAGTGCCCAGCCCGATTGTCAACAGGAAAGAATGATCATCCTAGGGATTTTACCCTGAAGCACCAACAAGTCATCTACACACCTACATCAGTGTGTCAATTTTTTTAAAAATGACTTTATTTAGCAATACTTATCCTAAATCAAAACCTCGGGGCACAGAGACAGAACGCAACATGATATATGACTAAAGTCTCATGGTGGATTGAAATCAGCTAAACACCACTTCAAAAGGTATAATATATTCAATATATTCATCTGAAGTCTCACTGCAACCACAATATGTACTCTTATTTCATCAAACAACGTATTTAGAAACAAGGGGATGAGGAAGGCCAGGCGAGTTCCTAATGGCTGAATGTGCGCAAGATAATAATGAATAAACAAATATATTCATTAGAAAGTATCTTATATTCTGATAAACAAGTAGAAAGTAGAAAACAGTTGAAACTATGTGAAACATTTACCAGATTAGACCTGCTCACTGGCAGCAAATACTGTAGCTGCTGCCACAAATTAACTTTTACATTTCACATTTAAAAGCAGGAATAATTCCCCTTTGCAGTGTAATACAGAGGCAGAAGGTGAGATCTGAGGTTGATGTGATAATTATCAGCTTAAATTACCAAAGGAAGGGGGCAAGTAAACAGGGATGCTTCTTTAGTGCTAATGCTTCAAGAAGACTTTTCGTGTTGGTGGAAGTTGTGCTACACGGGAGTCTCTCTGCGTATCTTTTTTTTGGTGCTATTTCAAGACTTGTTATTAGAGTGTCCATGGCAACAAGACTTGTTTACCACCGGGATTTACTGATAATGCTCCAAATTCAAGATTATCGGTGAAATAACACTTCAAATCCCAACAGAGTTGAAA
>JBAMHV010000003.1:22530650-22569808 GCA_037177535.1 Pseudomugil gertrudae | reverse complement strand
ATCCACCCACCCACCCATCCATCCATCCATCCACCCACCCATCCATCCATCCATCCATCCATCCATCCATCCATCCATCCATTTTTCATACCACTTCATCTAGTTGAGGGTCGGGGGTAGCTGGAGCCTATCCCAGCAATCACTGGGCGAGAGACAGGGTGTTTACATCTTCAGTGAAAAATGAAAATGCATTTTTGGAGCTAAAATTTCCAACAGGTCATGACCGACTGTTACTGGTTCAGACCTGATTTATATGGTTACCAAATAAATCTTAATGTGACTCATGTAGTCAAGCATGGGTCACATGACGGGTATGATTTTTTAAAATAACGTTATCAATTTGTTATTGTGAACTTCCACCTTTCTTTTCTGGAGTCATTACAAAGCAAAAATGTGTTCGGTGGACTTTTTTGCACATTTATATGGTAGTTTTGCAGCTTTATATCACACAGAGAAAAAAATATTACTGCAAATTTTTTGCAATATATGGAAGCTGAGAGCGATCGGGCTCAACGTTAAGCTTTGTTTTAGTTATCTCAAGAAAACAAGTTAATTTTCTCATTATCTCAAGATAAGGAGAGCCGCTTACTCATAATGGTTTCTTGATTTTTCTCAAGAAAACAATCTTTGTTTTCTCCCGAAGATGAAGATGGGCTCGGTTTGTGGTTGCTGTGGTACTCTGGATTTCAATGATCAAAACTCACCCAACTGTGGGAAGGAGCTATCTGTCACTAGACTATTTGCTTTACTTCCAGAACAGCGGTGTGAATGTTAACAGTTAAACTGTAATGCTCAAGAAAGCCTAAATGATTAGAAAATTGGATATCTGACACAAACTCAATAAGATGTTTAAAAGCAGTGAAAATGGTGGAAAGTTTAACTTAAGCGTAAAAGAGGTAGATGTAACTTTACACCTAAAGCATGTAACCATTCACACACACCCCAGAAGATACAACACAGGGCATCTTGGGGTTCAGTGTGTTGTCCAAAGATACTTCAACTTGTAATCAGGCAAGTATCTGACCTCCCAACTCTCTGGTTGAGAGATAGCTGCTCTTCCTCCTAAGCTACAGCCATATTGTGTTTAAATATTAGTAAAATGAATAAAAGTTGCTGTGATGTACTGGCAACTTGCCCAGGGTGTACCCTGTTTGCTAGAATGATTGCTGGGATAGGCTCCAGCTACCCATGCACCTAAGTTGGATTCAGGAAAATGGCTGACTGACTGACTCAATAAAAGTTGAACAAAAAGGAGCTTAAGACTTGAGGATGGTTGAAATCTACTTGTTCATGCCTGAACTATGAAGTTGAAGTATCTCGCCAGTAAACAAAAAAGCAGCACAGAATACAATTGCAACCCTTAATACAAGTTTCACCCATAATTTTGTATCATGCAGAGTCTGTCTTCATTGTGCAGACTGCATCTCTTATTGGGCAGCTTCTGGATGTTAGTCGTTGCAGCAGACAGCTGTAAGTAGTTAGATGAATTGCCTGACTCTGTATGGTCACCAATTAATGCATCATCATTGTGCTGTATGTTAGATGCTGGACTTGGACATGGGGTCCTGTACCCAACACGCTTGTATCACCTCATTATACACAAAATGGACCAATCACTGAGCTGAGTTTGTACTCTGTCCAATCACAGTTTGACAAAAAGCTCAGAAACTGAAAAACTTTCAATGTTAGATCAAACGTCTTAGCACACATCCCCCGAATGAGCTGAAGAGTTTATGTTTTGAATGGATGAAGTGGAACAGAAGGTGTATGATGAGGAAGAAACCATTCACACAATTAAAAATAATAAAAACAGAAGCAATTCTGGGTGAAAGCTTGTGTGAATGCTTAGGCAAAAATTCACACACTTATGAATGAGTCATTGGTAAAACTTTATAGCGAGACACGATTTATTTCAGCCTATTTCAGACCTAGAAGAATTAAAATCAGATGTATTGATCAGCTATAGATATTCTTTTATCTGGTGTCAGATTGCCTCCATTGCTGACGTGACTACTGAAACATCCTAGGTAAATTTCTCAGGGATGTCTCGATACAATCAAGCCAAGCTGATGTCAGATCCACCGGTTGAGGTGTTGCTAGAGAAAAAGATAACGGTTAAACTTTCATTCATATTGAGTCACAAAATAAAGCTTGTTTACCCCACATTTAAGATAAATTATCAGGTTATCGTGAGGAAGTGTTAAAAAAAAACATGCATGCACAACTGCTGTCTGCTTCTGTAGAATTTGCTCTTCTGATCTTGAAGGAGTGCAAAAAACCTTTTATCTGTGGCTTAAAGGTCACGGTAATTATGAGATGTTTGTTTTATACATTTATAAGTAGTTTCTTTCTAATCTTACCATTTTTATCACACAGTTTTGGGTTAAAAATGCTAAGGCTTTTTTTCTACTGGAAGGAAATCCAACCTGATTAGACTCCATCTGATGCAGAGTGAAAGCTTTCAGTCAAAGCAGTCAAAGCGAGACACGCTTATCTTTCCATCTTACAGCATTCAGTAAATGAACAGCTAAACCACTCAAAGGGGATTCATGTTTCCTCTGCTGTTGCCTACATGAAAGATCTTAGCCAGCTGCTTTGAGAGAAGACATGTTTTTTTGGGTCTTTCATTTAGATCACATTTGCATAGGCAGGCAGCGTGTATTCATTTTAATAACAAACAAGTTAACAAAACAGTCTTCAGTCTTCAAACTGAGCAAACAAAACAATTTCTGCTCCAGAATTTACCTCGTTAATCTTGTGCAAGAATAAATGCTCAGTAACTGTCTAGAACAAGCACATAGTCAAATGAAAATGCAGAAAAGCAATCTGTGTGATAAATTAAATATGCTATGTGTGCATCTCTTTTATTGTGCTGGGTACGTATTGCTGCAGCTATGAACTTGAATCTTGTTGCAGTGACTGGTGTTGATTCATACCTTCAATGATGCCAAATGTTTGTAAAATCAATGCAGACATCATTGCATTTACATTTCAATTTAACTCAGTTCAATTTAAACTTGATTTCCATAATTACCTTAAAAGCACATTTAACATAACTGATTGCAATCAGTGCAATCAGTGGCCTACGAACACTATGGGGATAACATTTATCATCGAAATGCACATATTTTGGGAAATATATTATATTAGGCATGGCAAGTTTATTTATATAGCACCTTTCATGTACAGGACAGCTCAAAGTGCTTTAGACTGAGCCTGAGTTATACCCACAGCATGTACTGAATCACAGATGAAGCTTTGCTTCGTAAAAATGCACCATTTATTTGTGTAATTAAAGCCAAACAGACTTAATTATCATGCTGTTGTAATTAGTTAACTCCAGACACAAATGAGACACAGGAGAGCTTTGCTTTATGACTTTCGGTGTTGGTTCATAACACCCTGCAGTTTCATTAACGCTTTACATTAACTCCAGTTTATGACCCATTCATTATGTGAGATGCACTGATATATACAGTGTATTTGGCTATTAATATGGCTGTCATTTTTATGACGCTATTGCAGCCTCTCAGGATAAAGAATTTTAGATTAAAACCCTGCCATAAAAGTGTGCATAATGAGTCACAAGGCTCCTTAGAAATAGTTGATGGTTTAAGTAATAGATAGTGACAGTTTCACAGCCTCATTGTGGATGATAATGATGTTGAGATTATGGGCATTTGTCGTAGCTCGTGATGAGACCAGTTGGTTGACAGGTATACTTGTCTTACTAGACTGCTTTTGTCACCCGGGGGAAAGTTTTTGGAGCAGATGGTTACCACAGTGGACCGAGTTGAGTGTCAGCTAACAGTAAATGATCTTCTCAGCGAGGGGCCGCACGCTGTGGCCGGCGCTTGTAAAACGGAGAACAGGGTTGTTCCCAGTTGTAACAAAGGACGTGACAATTTTTTGATAACTGAACCGTGGAGTGGTGTAGGATTGGCTGTTGACATTGATCCTTTGCATCTGAATCACAGGATAGCATCTGCTGCTGAGTCATGTTGATTATGTGGGAGATGATCTGGTCCCATGGTGATCGCAGGAAGATGAAAGCCTCAGCTGTGTTCACAATGATGGAGCTGATCTTCAGGGCCGGAAGAGCCGTGGAGCTGCCTTCTGAAGTGGTTCTTCATCTCACAAGTTTAATGTGCTCTCTTCGTTAGTGAAAAAGGATTGATTTTGATTGGTCATGATTGGTGTCACGGTGTGAAGATGATGGCCTCCTCATGTGTATGAAGCGCTCCACCTTGCTGCGTTCTGTCATGCAGATTTCAGTCGCAGTTTTGTTATTAGCTGTGAGGACCTGTTCGCATTAGGAGTGTTTTTGGGTCAGCAGGTCAGAGGACAGGCTCGCCAACACCTGGGGGACACAGAGTTCATCACTCAGAGAGCCATTAAGGCACAGAAGGCTGCACCCCAACCAAAGACAGGCAGGCCTTTCTAGTTGTAATGGGAGGTGATCAGTGAGAACATGCATTTGCATGTAAGGTGTCTGGAGGTATGACTGCGAGCAAACGCTTGCTTTTAAAGAGGCAGAGGGTGGGCACATGCACAGCATGTTGATTTTGGAGAAGAATAGTTTTTTTTTGTGCAGGAAAGAAAAAAGGGCAGATTCAAAGGTGGGGTTGATGAATGTGTTGATGGTGGCATTTTGATAGGGGTAATTTTGTCCTGACAGGGCCCAGGCTCTCTCATGAATCAAAATGTGTCAGCCAGGCGTTGGAGATGGAGGGTCGCTCATTGTGGCTCTGACACCCATGTGAGGGGCTGAGGCTGCTGGGGGTCAAGTGTGACACCTCATTAGGACGATGTTGATTTAGTGTGGCCACAGCGCAACAGACCTCCTCCCATGGGGTATGGAGAGGCGTTGAGTGAGGGGGGTGGGGAGCCCCCAGCGCTGGATGGAGAATAAGGGGCTACTGCTCTTCATCTGCAAGGCCGTCATTTGACAGCTTGCAAATCATGCACCTATGTCCGAACACACCCCCTTCCCCTGGCTTTAGTTTCCACTCTGTCCATAGTTTTTACTAACATGCATTTCTTAGATCACAAAGGAGTCATGTGTAAATTTTCAGGCATATAAAAGGTTTCTTTGTAAAGGGTTTGTGTTTTCTTTTAAGGCAGGGACTCCGATTTGGTCAGTCCTCCCCCTTAGTGACCCCACTGGCCCTGACAGAATAATTCTGACCTTTCAACTTTGATCTTTTGATTTAAAATTGTTTTCTGTAATGTCAAGATTGCTTCTGACAAGCTGCAGTTGTGCTCTCAGCTCAAGCGCAAATGGTCATTTGCTAATTTTAGCAATGAGATTTATGTTGTTTAAAAGTGTCAAAGCTCACCAGGATCTTAAATTTATTCCATTTTACTTCTGATTTGTTTAAATCTCAGTTTAAACCGTATTGAATGAGATTTTACTATTACAGCCCATTTTTGTTTTTATACTACTTCACTGTGCAAAGCTAATTATGATTATTAAATGGCTGTTGATGCTAAAAAAGATCTGCTAATTAGTCTTAACATAATAAAACCAGGCCAGTACTTTAAAAAAAGAAAGTTTTGCAAGTATTATCATATCAGGTTTCTGTGATAACTTTAATTAAACTAAATCACGCAGGGCTGTAAGTGCTGCCTTTATTTTGTTTCACCCCCAAATTCTGCACTTGCTTGCAAATAAAACTATTTGAGAGCAGGTTTCATACAAATGTCATCACTTTGTTTTGCTGTCATAAAAGATAAATTTAACTGATAGTATCAGTGGCAGAGAAAGCAGCTTCAAATTGACCTTTAGTTGTACTGCCCCCATCTGGTCATTCTATCAAACTGCATTTGAAATTCATCTTACATCTAAAAACATTACTGTCTTCCTTTTTAATGAAATATTTCTTTAGAAACAACAGTGAGAAAGCTAATTCCTAATTCAATAATGTTAGATATAAGAGGATAATTTTTAATTACAATTAGACTATGATGTCCTCGTGTAGCTTGGCAGTAGCCTATTATTACTGGGAGTATTTTTTAAAGTAGCCCAACCGATCCAGTTCTGCATTTGCATTTCTGTTTTAATTACACCACACAACCACACGCTGCTGGACTGCCAGTGAATCTCAGTGGCAGAGAATTTGTTGAGAAAATGAACATCTGTCTTTATGTCTCCAACTGCTTGAATTTGATTACACATGGCTCAGAGGCATCATCCAAATGTCGTAGCTTATCACTGCGCAGTTCCCCCCTCATTCAGCACCACACAAAAGACATTAAGTAACCATCTTTTTTGCATTTACTCACCATGCATATCTAAATTTAAAATGATGGAAAGCATTGAACATAATTAGAGTATCGCAGAATTGCATGAATAATGGATGCATCTTAATTCACTGCTCATTTATCATTCAGTAAGGATGGGTAATTATGGTTGTGATTAGTTTGAATTGTGTTATTTACATGAATTATGTTTTAAAAAGGTTGAAGTTTAAACCTTACCTATTTGCCTTCCTTGTGTGTGTGAACACACACACACACACACACATTAAAATGTGCAGAGAGCCATCTGTCTTCTCTGATGCTACAGATCTGGAAAAACAATGAAGCCTTGGTGACATTTCACAGGTTTTCACGCTGCATCCACTGATATCTCTGCCTCTTATCACCTCGGTCGTGCAATGATTAAAATTTCATAAGTTTCAAAAAATATATATCTATCACCCACTTATTGATAAATCCCCTTTTGCTGAGAATGAATGATTTATGAATGCTGGTATAGCTGATGTCACAGTCCACTTTTGTTGCCTTTTGAGATTTTACTCATTAGTCTGAATAATAACTGTCACTAATTCAAGCTGTTCTCGAATGGCTTTTTGAATAGAAAGAGAGGGAGAGAGTGCGAGCGAGAGAGAGGCAGCAATAGAGAGGAGAGAGGCCTGAGAGATTAACTCCAGTGAGCTCACTCTGAGAGGCCCAGGAACGGCTGAATATTGTTCTAGTGCTGGGGAGGTGGGGAGCTGGGGAGGGATGGGGAAGGAAAAAAAATCCCTATGCAACCAGAGAAATGAACTTGATGATCTCAAGGGGGGTTGGGGGGAGGATCACCATTCCTTGCTCCTGACAATCAAAATTAGATTGGCCAGCACTGTGTCAACACTCGCCTCAGTTAAGGCATGACAGGAGAGGGAGGGTGGACACCCCCCCGTGGGTGTTTGAGAGTTTGCCATGTGAACTATGGAGACCCCACAGTGCCTTTCACTGACTGCTCAAGCCCCTCAAAGAAATGCGCAACCCCGTTTTTATTGGCCAGCACTGTAACCGGTGGCATCTCTTCTCCGAGTCTATATCTTTGCTCCTCGTTCTTCCATTTTTATGGATTTATTTATGTTTCTATCATTATTCTAAACTTTACAAACTGACAAACAGCAGCAAAGCACTTCATTTTATGTTCATTCACATTTTGGGGGGTTTAGTCATCCTCATTTCACCTCAACATTCAAGTAAAAAAGGGATACTTTTGCATATAACACAGTTTGTTAACATTTCACAGTCCATTTTGGGTAAAAAATAAAACAAAACGAAGATTTTAAAGAGCAAAAATGCATAAAATAGACTCATTTATAAAAGAAAATTGAGGCTGACAGTGTGTGAAATAAAAGGTAATCTCCACTTTGAGGTGTCAGAGACAGTGTGATTGGGATATCATGCAAATATGAAGGAAAAGTTACATGATATGTGTGATAAAACAAACATAAACTTGTTGTTATTTCCATACAGAGCAGCTGAGAAGAGGGACTGAGTGGATCTGGGGTTGTGTTTTTTGGATGTTTGATCGGTGACCTGGATTACTTAAGTGTATCCAGCGTTACCACATTAGAGAGGGAGTGCAGCTGTGTCCTCGCATAACCTTCCTGTTTTTATCCCATCATCCCCTTCGGTTTGTTCTGAGACATCCCAACCATCACTGTTTTCCAGCTGCAATGCAAAATAATGAGAGCTCTTTGGTTATTTTGTCAAATGAGATTTTTCTCCCTCATCTGGATTGATTCATAGCTTTACAGAATATTCTTCTCACTCCAGCTGAGTTATCGCTGTGCCACAGGTTGTGGGTTTGCTCCAAAAAATGAGGCAGATTTAGGATTATTACTGCAGGGCAGTGAACAGTGTGGGACAAAAGGTTTTGTTTTCCACTCTCAGGGTGATTCCTGTCGTTGCCAAAAGAGAGATGTCCGACTGACTTTCAAGTAATCGCACACTGCTGTGAGGAGCATTCAAAATAAGTGGCTGGAATGTGCAGATTGCTTTATATGAACAGAGGAGAAGCTTAAGCTTTAGTGAATTCAGAGATCACCGGGATATGACCTGAAATAAGCACCAAGAAGATGTTCACGCTGGACAATAAGTTCCTCGTTTAGGTTAGAAAGGAAATCCCTGAGGGTAGGGGTGGTCACCTTGCAGTGGGTATATTCTTAGGTCTGTGGGGTGGTACAGAAACGTGTCCCGGCATGGCTGCAACACACACCATCTATAGCAGAGCCAGCAATTGTCAGCTCAAAAGCAGATGGTTTGCTGGGAGCCACAAAAGAGTGACAGCTGTCATTCACAAGAGATGACACTCGTGTGAACTGCAGTTTAATGCCTGCAGGTTGCACCTGGAAAAAGGCAAACACATCAAAGATGACGATGGCGTACCTTATTTAAGTATTTAGCTGCTCAAAATGAAGTTTTATGTGCAGAGTAGGTGTGTAAACAGTTTAGAAGCTCTGGTTATTGATCATGCATGTTGAAAACAAAGACACTTTCATTAAAATATTGACGACGTAATCATATTAATGGGCTTTTGTCATTAGTTATAGTTTATTTTATTGCCATGTAAGCTTCTTTACTCCTATGAGACTGCTTTTTTCCTGCACAGTTCCCCACTCCAGTCCCCGAGCCAGACAAAAAGGTGTTACTGATGACTGTGTCCAGCAATTTAAGCTATTGAGTGCTGCCCCCAATTCACCTTCTTTCTAAAGTTTATGGCTATAATTGCCATAAAGGCCCTCCCTGCCCCCACCAGCCTTTCTTAAGTGCTTTGTAACATGTTCAATATTCCCATTGTACTGTACTTTCTTTTTCTTCTGCAAGTACCTCTATGGGATAGTTAATTCAATGAAGCTGGGTCAGAGTTCATCATGTTAGCAGTCTTGAGGCTTTGGGTGAAGCATTCAGCTTCCACCGCTTTATGTCCAGCTTGTACAACTGCTCTCTATGTGCCACAGCAATAAAAACATCCATCAATGTGCTCCCTTGTCTATGTAGGGTGGGTATGACTGATGACGTGTATGGCACATTGATGCACTTCAGGAGCATGGGACTGTGTGAATGTTTGTTTATGTTGAGTGAGTATTTGTCAAAAGGTTTATGTCATTGCTGGCATCGGGCTCCTCAAGCTTGTACTGGGTGGTCTTTGTCTGTTTGCATGCGTAAAGAGCTTCGTTCTCACTCTCATTTGTTCCCTATTGATTCTCTAAATTAGGTTGATGAGAGGCCCTCCTATCAGGTGGCATATTAATTGGGTCAGGCAGGATCTTATATGAAATCCAGATAATGGCAAGCCGGACTCCAACACTAAACCTTTGTCCTCTGAACGCTCCCTCTCACCAATTAGCCTCGTGGTGACTCTGCTTCCTGCCACCTCTGCAGCCTGTTACTGTTTTCCAAGAATAAAAATGCCAGCAAAGGCTTAAGCATCTATGTATGTGTGTGTATGTGTGTGTGCGTTTCAAGGACGCGCACTGTGTTAATAAAGCAAATCCGAATATTTCCTCAGTCCTGTATTTAAAACACAAAGAAATGATAACACAAAGTTATCTAACTGGATATTATAACCTAAAAAAATTAGAACTGTCACAAACACATGATGAAACATTATTATACCTAAAATATCAGAAAGTAATTAAACAGAATTGATCATGTTGTCATTGAGCACTCTCATTAGCGTTTCATAATAAACTTTGATACATGTGTTTTATTATGTGTTTTTAGCAATGTAAACTCATACTTGTTTCTAAATTATATTAACATATGGCTTATTTTTTGCATGATAGAGCTTTAACCTGCATTTGTGTTCACAGGCAGCAATTTCTGCATGTGTTTCTGAGCCCACTCAGGGATTTCCAGTAAAAAATCATGCATGCAGGATCTAAAATCATCATCATCCTTTTTTTTAACTGTGTCTCGTGTCCACAATAAATCCTGTTTTCATTTTTAAACTATTATACGCTGTGTTAATTAAAATGGGGATGGTGGGACAGAGACCATGTAACAGTGGTGACAGGAGGGTATTTTAGCATTAAGAAGCTGTGGTGAAGAGGAATGGAACAAAGTGAGCATGGAGGGTTTTCCGACTGGAGAGCAGCAATATGCAGGTTTTCCTTCAGATTCACTGTTTTGACTCTTGTTTGGTGAAGTTCAAACACTAATTAGCTTTAAACAACATATCTTGTTGCTTGTCATTTGTTTAGTATAATTTATTTAAAGGACTTAGATCAGTTTATGCATTGGATAAATAAGGAAAATACACTTTTTCTCTGTATTTACCCTGAATGGGAGGTTCTGAGCTGTACCTGAAACCACACTGTTACAAAATGTTTGGCTCCAACCAGAAATCACAAACAACACAACAATATCTTCTCATTTAGTAACTTTTAAAGTCATGGCACAAAATATACTTCTACTTAAGGGGACTGGGGAAACTAGTGTGATCAACAAAAGCATGTCCCTAAAGGAGACGTCAGCTGACACCTTGTTAGTCGTGTCTGGATGCTCTGGTGCTCCGGTCCTCGAAAGCTGCAGTCCTGTAAGTATTAGGAAGTTCCCTGCTGCACCACACCTGATTTAGATCAATGATTTGCAGACTTGTGCAGAGTTTGATGTTAAGCTCTGCTAATTAAGATTGATGTGTGTCAGGTGTGTTGCAGCAGGGAAAGTCCAAACACATGCAGAACTGCAGCCCTCAGGGACCGGCGTTGTCCATCACTGCCCTGCATCTTCCTTTACTGCAGTGTTTCTCAGTTCTGGTCATTGGGGACCCCTGTCCTGCTTGCTTTAGAGGGATGGGGAATCCTGGTCCTTGAGGGCCAGAATCCTGCAGGTTTTCCATGGATCCCTGATGCAGCACACCTGATTCAAATCAAATAAATCCAACTGCCTCATGAATCAGGTGTGTTGGAAGGAACTGAAACATAGAGGACAGGGGTCTCCAGAGGACCAGGATCTAAAGACATGCAGGGGAGCACAAGTTCAGCCGTGGAAATCAACCATCCTGCAACTTTTAGATGCAACCCTTCTCCCACACACCTGAATGAAATGATTGGCTTGCTACCGGGGCTCTGCAGAGCTGATTGACATGCACAAATTTGAGCTTTTACATTCAGATGTGTTGGAGAAGGGATGTGTCTAAAATGTGCAGGATGGTAGCGCTCGAGGACTGGGTTTGTAGTCTCCTGATGTAAGACTATAGGTGACACCAGCCATCAGGCCCCGGTAAAGAAAATAGATGGATTTTTACGATACCAGTCAGTAAGAATTGAACAGTGTATAACAAGACAAAAATGATCTTCAGGCAGGAAAGACTTCCTCTCTGTTAGCGATAAACAATAAAAACTCTGACATGCTGAACACATTTCAGCAGGCTGTGTTGCAATCACTTATTTACTTCTGAGGTTTGCTAAAATTCACCATTTTATTTGAGTGTCTGACATCTGAGCGGATGGAAAGAAAAATATTCAGCTTTAGTCAACAATGGAACAACACAACACACTGGCTTTTTATACACGCGAAACGCAGCCTATTCTACATCTGTCCATGACAACACGAGGATTTTGGTTACAGCAGCAGGTAGAATTACACCTTATATAAACAACAACAACAAAAAACAAACAAAAACACAAACCCTGTAAGCTAAATAAATGATTTATTGTACAAAAGAAAAAATGACAGTAAATAAACAACAAAGGGCAAAAAAAAAATCATACAGTTATTTATATGCACAACAATTCAACTACAAAGTTGGGGTGATTTTTTTTCTTTCTTTCTTCTTTTTTTTTTACTATACAAAGACAGAGGAATGCAGGGAAAAGAGAGAAAATGTTAGAAGCGGTGAACCTGTCCAAAACATCATAAAAGTTAACATCTGGGTATGCGTCGACATAGATATTTCTTACTCTCATATATTTATATGAAAAAAAGAACAAAACGAAACTCTCACACATACCAGTATACAAACACGAAAATTCAAAATACAGCTTCTCAACAGCTTTAACCTTAAGACACAGATGTGGGCACAACTAATTATTTCTTTTGACCACACATGACCAGAGCCGCTACCATCAGTCACTCTGACAACAACTCAATCTGAACCTGAGAGCAAGGGGACCCTGTGGTTTTCATCAACATTTTTGGAGGGCATGGGGGTGGCTCTTATGTGTAAAATGTTTGCACTGATTAACTGCTGACATTTTTTCTTCTTTTTTAAAAAAAGCAAAGGTTTTTAGAAGGCGTAAGTGAGGTAGACAGACTTTAAAATGCATTGTAATTAATATTAATAAATAACAACAAACCAGTTGAATTTTTTTTTCTCCAACCACTGCCCCTAAACCAGCTTTTCCTCCCTTTGAAATGTTCTAGCATATTCCTGCAATCGGAAAGGTTTACAGCACGCGACATGTCATTCTCTACTTTGGCTAACAATCCCTGGATATTCTTCCCATTTTTACATGGGTGCTCTCACTTAAAAAACACACAAAGGCAAAAACACGTCTATGCGCCACAGTCGACACATTGTTTCAGTCATGGTGGGGGGAGATGGGGAGACCATGGTCCTTGAGGGCCTGGAATCCTGCAGGTTTTCCATGTATTCCTGGTCCAGGACACTGGAATTAAATCAAATGAGTCCAGCGGCTTATCTGCACATTGATTCATTCATTTGAATCTGGCGCGTTGGAGCAGGGAGACATGGAAAACGTTCAGGATAAGAGCCAAGGTTCCCCACCTCTGGTTTCAGTCAAAAGGATGCCATCTCGCGAACCAGATTAAAGTTAATGGGTGGGCCATTTCCAGTTAAAGCATTCTATGTTTGTTTTTTATCCAGACATGTATTACACACATGAATAATTCCCCAAAGCGGGCATGGAGGCCTTTCAGGCCGCTGTACGTCCAGGTTCCAGATCGGATCAAAGTGTGTGGGTGTATGGACAGGCCCCCGCTTCACACAAGGTCAGAAAGGTGTGATGGTATCAAAATGAAGTGATAAATTTCCTAGTTTTGTTCATCACCAGAAGCTTGGATATTTTTTTTTTATTTTTTATGCTATACTGTACAAGCTCTCTTGTGCTTGGTAAAACACAAACAACACTTTACCCCCTCACGCCATGTACATCCCATAGTGCAAAATTTAATGTTGGTAAGGTAGAGTGCCCCAAAAAAGGCTTTTGTACCCCTTTTTAATATATACATATATCATTTATATATAATGTCAGAAGGCTCTCACTTTATCCAACAGCATAGTGCTTTCGTTTATAACAAAAGGATATCTTTGCTTCGACATCCAGGAGACAAAGACAAGCTTCGAGCGTACTAATCTACTCTGTGTTCAAGCACTAACAATTTTTTTCTCCATTGTGACAAAGAAGATGCAGCTGAGGTGGAGGTGGGTGGGAGGGGGGCATATCAAAATGCAATCAAATATGCACTAAAAACTAACATGAGTTATTTCAGCTTTAAAAAAAACATTTTTATTAGATTTTTTTCATCTTTTTGCACACTGTGACGTGTGGTGGATTTAAAAGAGCTGACGAAGGCTTTTACATGATCTGAAACTAGCGTTGAGAAAAAGTGAATGAACTGGCTTGACAGGAGTAATGTAGCTACTGCTCTTTCTTCATTTAAGTGTTTATCATCATTTTAACATTTTTTTTAAAACTTTTTTTTTATTTTACACGGACGTGAACAATTAGAAATATGTAAACTTCTAGAGATAATCAAGTTTTGTGCTACTTTCCGCTCGTCAGCATGATGAGCGTGACACCCTTGCGTGTTTTATCAGGGCAGAGATTCTGTTGCGCCTCGTCCTTAAAGCCCCTTTGGGTTGTGAAACAGTGCATTTACGTCTCCTTTTGAAACTGTTACTGCGAAACTCAAATGTCTTATTTTACTTTCTGGACGGTTAGGTTCTTGTTAGGACTTTTCCTTGTTCTCTTCCCAGACAGTACACAGTGAGTCTACATCTACATTTCGGTTTTGTTTTAGACTTTAGTGTGCATGCTGAACTAAAATCATATGATCTATTTTAGTAAAATGACAGTAACAGCTATACCGACTTTATTTAAAGATAAAGTTTGTATAACGTTGTCCTTTTCTTTTTTTTTTTAAGGTTTTACAAGACTACAAATAAAAGATCAAAGAGGTTTCAAAGATGCTCAA
Organism: Pseudomugil gertrudae; assembly: GCA_037177535.1. Taxonomy (NCBI): domain Eukaryota; kingdom Metazoa; phylum Chordata; class Actinopteri; order Atheriniformes; family Pseudomugilidae; genus Pseudomugil; species Pseudomugil gertrudae. Next base: position 22,555,360 of record JBAMHV010000003.1, on the reverse strand, counting down.
GAATGTCACACTGGGGTGTTATACATTAATAGACAGCATAGTTTGGTTTTGGACCTCCTCGGTACTTTACATGTCTAAATATCTGTAAACAGGGATTTGGATTTGGACAGAACCTCAACCACTCTAACTTCTGCAGATTAGTGTCACATTTTCTGAGTTTATGCTAAAGTGATGGATTGCAAGTTAATTCTGATCATGCCCCCTCGTTAACATTTAGATGAATCAAATCTCACCCGAAAGGAAGTGATTTGTATTCCCAGAACCATCTTTAAAACTGACGTTGCTGAACGAACTATGCGCATGTCTCCGTTTATCTCAACCCACTAACCTGGACGTTTCACAAAGAAAAAGAGAAAAAACTCACAAGTCTAAAACACATACTACCATTTTCTGAAGCTGCTCCACAAGAACATCCTCCTCAAATCATTCATAATGTACCGTATTTCCATCACGCAGGTCACTTTTGATTAATCTTTCATTCATCACTTTCTGTTCAGTTAAAATCAATTTATTTAGGGGGAGGGTGGACGGCACAGTGGGACGCTTTTGTGGCTGAGCAAAAATTTAATCTTGTGATGGGGAGTGAGTTCTGGTGCCTGGGGAGAGCTCCATAAGGGTTTTGGGTGGTTTGATGAGGGCTGTACACAAGTGTGTGCATGTATCTTCTCCTGCCAGCCTAAGAGCAACCGCATCGATCCACCACCATCCCCGGGATCTTCCCATGAATGATCTGCTGCTTGTCATTGAAGTAGAGCATGTTAATGGGGGACATCTTGGTTGGGGTACAGCAAGGCCCTGCGGAGCCTCGGGGGTTGGCGTGCTGCACCAGGTGGGTGTGTGGATATTTTTGCATGAACATGTACTCGCACTGGCCAGAGCAGTAGTTGGCTTTGTACCGTTTGGGGGCAATGATCCAGTCCCAGCCGAAGGCCTCAAAGTCCACAGTCAGAGGGTAGCGGCAGCAGCGAGACTCCGTGGAGTGCTCGTCACAGTCCAAGCCGAGGTTTCTCCGAGAACGTTTGCTCGTCTCGAGAACTTTCACTTCCAGGAACGGCTGCTGGAATCAGGGGGGGACACAACAGACAGAAAGAGGTGGTTATAAAAGAACTACATCACAGACATAATGGTAAAAGCTTCAAGCTGGCTGCACCTCAGAAGGTCATTATCTGTGTGTCTGTGTATGTGTATGTGGGTTTTAGTTCTGGCTGTACTGGAAACGTAAAGGATGAATAAATTATCTATCTAAATACAATGATGTGAAAAAAAAATCCAGATTTAAAAAAAAAAAGATAAATCTGTACACCAAATTAAAATGAATGACAGTAGAAGTTACCCACAACAGAGTGCAGCACATCCCAGCTCATCATCTGTTTGTCAACGCACAGTATTTTCCCTTCAAGATTAGATTTTATTTTTATTGTTTAAGTCCAACCAGCTGCTCACCTTTCACTACACCGGGTTTAGATTTATAGCAGGGGTCCTCGAGGGCCGGTATCCAGCAGGTTTTTGTTGTCTCCATGCTCCGACTCAGCTGACTGAAATTACTTAATAGATTGACAAGAAGCTGTTGGATCTATTTGATTTGCATCAGGTGTGTTAGTGCAGGTAAACAGCAAAACCTGCTGGAGGCCCTCGAGGACTGGAGCTTGACACCTCTGCTTTACAGCAAGCAAATTCATCACAACAGATCATTTAAATCCACATGAATCTTAAAAAAATAAACCCATCATAGGCTTACTAAACAGTTTATTAGCTGAACACGTTCATGTATTTCCCCACCCGTGTGTGTTATTAATGTAGGCTGTGCAGGAAGGCACTACTTGATAGTTTCACTTCATTTATAAATTTCTATTTAATTTTCTGGTTTTACTTCATTTAAAAAAGGATCTGACAATAAAATTTCAGGTTGCAACAACTGAATCCTCCTTTTCTCTCAGCCTTCCCTGCACATCAGACAAGCTGTAACAGTTGTGAGAAATGCAAATGAGTATATATTTTTATTTATATATTATATTTGTCCTTTGTGGCTCCTGCTGAAAAACAGCAGCACATTGTGACTGGCTACAAGGAGGTGGACGTCACTCTGTCTGAGGTGGACTGTCTAGATAAAACCTTTTTGGACATAAGAATAATAGGATTTAACCTTACATTATTCTGTTATTAAGAAAACATGTTTATAAATATAACTTAGTCAGTTTTTAAATTTAACAAAGTGCTCCAGTCTGTGAAAATATGTGTTCAGCTGGTATCAATGTGAACAAACATCCCAGATTGATTAAAATTTATCAGAAAGATGAACTGAACTGGGTTTTTTCACTTGCAAAACCTGGTTCCATGATCATTTCTCTACTGGTACAGTGAGACCGGTGGTTTCTGCAGACAACAAACCCCCTGATATTTTCTGTTATTCTCTGTTCTTTTTACTATTTTATCGGCTCTTCTTCTGTCTGCTCGTGTTTTAATTTATCTTTTAATCTAAGAGTTTGTGCTTTGGGCGTATTTGCACAAACATGTACAAAAGTGTACAAACAGCAAATAAACCGTCTGAATCTGAAAGATGCAACATGTTTTGCAGAATTTCACGAGGCAGGGCTGCATCAAAAAAGAGATATCAACAGCACATAAAGCCTTTCCGAATGGTTTTATGCCAAGATGAGCTAAAATGAGTTTGACCTGGACATTTGATAAAACAACTGTCTTTGTCCCAGTAAAGACGCACATGAGGATAAGTATTGACCAAATACATCGGGCACACCAACAGTGTGTGAAAAAAAGGCTTCAATCTATTCTGTTGCTGCATCATGCATGTAAGTTAAACCCAATTCACTGCAAAGATGTCAATAAGTCTCCTAAATGACGACTTTGTCGGATGACTCTGTTCTGAAAAACGCTTTAACTGCAAGCTGACATGGAGGATAAAAAAGCTTCTTTTCTATCAATTTCAGATGCATCCTGCCATCTGAGAATAGAAACGGAAACATTACTGGAAGTTATCTGTGTTTTTTCATGCTAATCTTTACTATTTTTATAAAAATAGATGAGAAAATATTAAACTAGGTGCTGCCTCCAGAGGCTCATTTGAACTTATAGATAAAAAGAGAAATATAATATTTCTGTCTTTCTTTTGTTTTTTTTGTGTGCAACATTAGAGCACAAAGGCTGGGATGAAGGGACACAACACAGGTAAATCCAAAAGAGAAATAAAATAACCATGCAACATGCATGATGAAGAGCATAGTGAAGAAAGTGCAGGCACGGACAGGCCTGCACTGAACTGCATGATAAAAGTCAGAGGGGAAGTCTGGCAAAAGATGATGTGGTGTGAAGTTATCAGGACTTAAGATATACAAAGTAGCATGTCATGTGTTGTAACAGTACAGCGATCAAAATACCCTAAAAAATTCCCACACGACGACTTTAACAAGCCCGGGTTAGAGGGGGCTGATTGTAAGGCTTAAACTAATGCAACAGAGAACTGCACGGTGTTACAGCCCTTCTGCCTCTGCAGGAACATTTCACAGCCAGAAAGATGCAGAGCCGTAGCCGTAGCAGGTAGATAAACAGTTAATGCTTCTGTTGAACTTTTACTTTGTGAATAGATTAACAAATCAAGACATAATGGGTAAATCAGGAACTTTTATCTGCTTGTAGGTGCATTTCTGAACTACAAAAAGACCCTAACCAGCAGTTTACTTGTGTTAAATTCAGAATTCCTGTCAATAAAGTGTCTGTTTCCATTGCTGCATTGAAATCCTTTAATGAATAAAAACATGATGCAAACATGCATATAAATATTCTCCAGCACTCATTTCATATTTAGTCCTGCGCTTTCCTGACTAAAATCAGTCCCATTTGCATTTGAACACCAGTGATGCTTTACTTCTCTCTCACTCATGCGTAAACTCACATAACACTAAAAATGACAATGCTTTCTTTGCAAACACGGCTGCTTAAGCCTTTCTCACACGCACCTTCCATTAATCTGTCGGCAACTGAACATGTGTGAATTTCTAAGCTGTAATATTATGACAAGGTGCTCTGACTCAGCTGGGCTGAGTAATAAATATGCATCACTTTCAACACGGCACACATAACTGTTGTAGCGCCACTGCTGGACACACACATACAGTAGTGACGCAGCTCTGTTCAAACCTTATTCCTCCATGATTTCACTGACAATAATCTGCAGCTATGACTCATTTTTTGAGCTGAAACAAAAAAGCTTTGGCTCAAACATTTGTACTTTTAACGCTGCTATCAAATATTTTGTCGCACACGATGCTCCCTGTTTTATTAGCTTGATGTGAATTTTTAAAGCTCAGCAATAGGATGTTATGAGATTTAGCCAAAAGTATTGGGAGCTTTGCAGACCTATGAATACTGGTTAGACTCAAAAGGAGGCTGCAGATTAGGTAACATCATTACATCACAAGTTGTCAACACAGTTAAATCTTGTGCCTGTATAAAAATGACTGTTTAATAAGCTTTAGCAAGTTAAAAAAAGCATATTTTCAGCTGCATTTATCTACCACAATCACTGTAAGCTGTCCCGCCAACATGACCTGTTATGATAATGCAATGTTTCTTCTCTACAATGTGCAATACATTACATCATAAAAAATGTGCAACAGGTATCTCACATCTCACTCAAACGTCATGACTGTCATTCTCACTGGCATGTTTGAATGCAGAGTGATCAGAAATAAGTCATTTTAAGGTGAAGCCTTTATGTTGCATAGCTTATGTGTGAAAGGGGCTCCCAGAGAACCCTGTAAATAATCTGCTAAACCGGCAATATATATACAACCTTTCTGATAACATGTGAGGTATCAGTGGCTACAATGTAGTAAAGTTTCACCTTGGCATAAAAAACCTGTAAATATCTGATAAAAACAAACCTTTTAAGAAAACTCTAGTAAATCTCCAAGTTGCATCATTTTATTAGCTTCTAACATTGATTTATATACTCTGATCAGTTCACTTGTAATAAATTTTTCATTGTATAAATCAATCATAACGCTACTGAGTGTGAGGCAGATTTCCTGATAATTTCATGTCCATTTGCTCCCGTTTTACTTACTAAACGTTTTACTAATTAAAACGTTTATGATGCCTTCACTTCACCAAAAACGATGCTTCTATTAAAGAAATGATAAATAAAGAAAAAGATAAAAGAAACAAAATAATTTGACTTATATGGAAGGAAATTAGGGCTTGGACTGATAATAACAAAGAGCCAACATGGATTTTATGACGTGTTTACATTCTCTGAATCCAGCATTGAGCTTAGATTAGCATGAAACGTCGCTGAAAACCATCAAACCAAAACCTGAAACGTCTCCCTCCTCTTATGTAACAAAGAAAAAGCGTGAACCTGCTTAAAATTCAGCACCAGCACATCTCACAGTTTACTAAAATGTAACTTAATCAATTTGTCATTTTTAAGAATCAACACAATGTGCCATTTAAGTAGTGTTTCAATAGGCATTGACAGAAACTAGCCCTTTCAAGCACTAATGGCTGACTGTGTATGCTTGGTTTGATCCCTGACCCTGGAGGTCATCTGCAGGCTACTATAACCTTGACCTTTGAGCGTAGCAAGAAGATCAAATATTTTACTTCAGCGTGTTTATTTTACAAAGGCTTCTTCTCCCCACAGTGATTCCAGCTGGGCTGCAGCACAGTTTTTTGTGATGCATTCAAAAGAGGAAATAAGCTGCGAGGCTGTCGGGGAGAGACCATGACAGGTTAGCCTTTAGCGCCTTGTTTTAAGAAAAAAATCTCAGATTAAGGAGAAGCTGAGCTTGCCTCTGTCCTGTTTGTTGTGTTTCTGTTTTATTTTTGCATACTTGCATGTGCTTTTAATCTTTTTTTCCCCTTTCTTTCTCTTTCTTGCTTAAGAATAACATTGCACACTGCTGTGTGGTCAGAGGGCAACGATTTATTGGCCAAGACACCAGAGCTGACCTCTGGTGTGTTGTGAAGATCTGACCCAAATAACCACTTGGTAAATATTTGGTGTTGCTTAACTTGGGTAAGTGGCCTACATAATTCAACAAAGATGTTGTATTTAGCTGTCAGTCACAGTAACTAACCAGATTAATGGCTCACCAATGACTTTTGCTTTTGAGCAAGTTTGAGCTTGTCAGTGCGACTCCGTGCATTACACTGAAATGAGATGTTTAGCTTTAATAAAAGAGCGATGACGCATATAAAAACCACAAACATCTGGTGATTATTAGAAATGTTTTGCAAATAATAAACTCTGCATTATGCACACAAGTGGTTATTGTTGGTTTTAGTGGATTTGAAGATGGGATGCAGTTCATAAAGAAGGCAGATACCAGATTAGGTTTTACTGGACTGACCTAAATCTCATATTTTACTGTGTTCTCACACATATAACATCTTTAAGGTAGAGCCACTGTCTTTTAAGAGGTCACTTGCTGAATGCTGTAGTAACCTGCACATCTCGAAGCATAAATAATGGAAACTTGACTTTGTTTGGTGGAAACAAACCTTAGATAACTTGGTACTAGTGCTGCAGGACTGCCTGATTTTTATCATTTACAGTATCAATCAATATCACGTGATAAAAAAAGTGAGCATTTAAGAAATAATAATTTTTTATATGGTATTATTATGTCATACCTTATTATATGGAGTCACTGCTTTTATCTACACTGTATTCAACAAGACAAATGAAACACTTAAAACTGGCGAAGGACACTCGCTGTCTCGTCTTACTGGGCACAAACAAGCAAAATTGTAATCTTTTATGCAAGTGTGAATACTCTCATGTCAAGATTTAACTATGTTTATAAGAGTTTCTTCTATTCATGTGACTTTAGCAGCATGTTTTTGAAATATGTACATGGAAGTGAGCTGTGGTGCCCCAGGGACAGGTCTGAGGATCCTTACCAGCCCCTCCTCCCCAGGTCGCAGCGAGGTAACTGCCAGGTCATTGCCGCTCTCATCAAAGGCGTTGATGTCAATTCCCCAGTTGGTGTGGGGCTGTTTGAACCAGTTCTGCAACACATGCTTAAAGTCAATGCTTTGCCAGTGGCCGACCCTGGAGTTGAGCTCTATCTTCAGGGACCGGATACGGATGTGGCGGCTCCCCTGCTCCGTGACGGGCTTCAGTCGCAGGATCTGCAGGTAGACAGTGGAGGTCTCTTGCAACGGTCGCAGATACACCCACAGCTGGGCCTTCAGCACCTTGGTGAACATCAGTTTGGGGCTGAACTTGAAGAAGCAGCAGCTCGGTTTCCCGTTCACCTGCACCAGGGGCTCGGCTGTGGAACAGAGGATAGTTTCATTTAGATTTAGCATTGCAGTGTACGCACAAGAGATGACTGAGGGTATCCAAATTGCACAGATAAAAATATAACTGAGATCCAAAAATGTTTGATCCATCCATATTTTGTTTACAAAAAAATATTTGATGCATTAAACCCCATAAATACCTTTCTATTTTTCATTTAGTCATGAACATGTTTTGTTCCTAAATCACTGTAACTGTAATTATTCTCTAAACAAATAGCAGAAAGTTATTAAAAAAAGCATTCCTGCTCTTTGCTCTTTGCAGGAATGTTAAAAAATATCCTGCAAAAAGTTGAATTATTGAAATAAAGATGATTTTTTGCCTACAATAGTATATAACATACAAAAAATGAATGCTGAAGAGGCATGAAATCTCATCTCTTAACAGGAAAACATGTGAAAATGGATTAGATGAGTAAGAATATACTGACACACCACAAAGTGGTAGCTCGCTTATTTGCTGCTATTCCCAGCACACAGTACGTGTTGCTTATACGCGTTTATTATCTAAAAGACAGACATATTGGCTAAACTTGAAAATGACAGGTTCAGAGTAATTATATGTAAAATAAACAGCTTAATTATACCAACAGAAGCAAGTTTTCACAGCACGACTTTCTAAGACACTAACACTGATCCGACTGAGCACAGTTTGTAGTAAACCAGCAGCCAAACTGGCCATCTGCGAGGAAGCTGTTGCGTATTATATGTGCACATGGCCCTGTGGTTTAGTAAGGGTACATTTGTGATTACTTTAAGGTGGGAAAAGAGATCAATTTGCATATTAAAACAAGAATCAGTAATGGTGACCAGTGGCCAGATGGTAACCTTACAGTCCCCTGGGTCAGCCTTAATAAAATGGACTAGCCCTATATTACAAATAGTGAAATTAAAACATCTCTCTTTTTACTGATGCCTCCCCCCCAGTTATAAATATATTTAGGGTGCAGATTATGAGTTATGTCAGAGTGCAACGGGCAGATTTATTCCTGTCATGATCTGCGGCTCGTGTTTCTGGGGTTTGCACCACATGTCAGTTCTGCACATGGTTCATTTACATAGACCTCCATCTGATATAATGACATCCATCCGTTGAATTCATACATTCATTTCCATGTAAAGTGTTCATTTATTAAGGGAAATTTATTCTGTTTCTAAATAACATGATAATGTGCCAACAGAACACAATAGAGCATCTAATCCGCCCATTTTCTCATATCAGATTCTGTCCAAAAAGATTTTTTTTAAATCTTGCGATTGGACATGCATCTTGTAAAGACGTTGTTATTCTTAATTGTTTTGTTTAAAAAAAAAAAGAACGAGAAAGAGGAAAAAAAACTGCTTGGACCTGTCAATCACTGCTAAATCTGAGGTTGCTCAGGCAACCTGCAAATGCTTCCTGGGTCAAAAGGTTATTTGGCACCTCAGCCTAGTTAAGAAATGGGATCAGGGGTCAAAACTGTCAGCCTCTTTACATCTCAGGGGTGCTGGGGAGGGGCGGCCCTAACAGCCAGATTGAGTTTGAAGGTCAAGGTCGACCCAATGGCAATGGTAATATGTCTTTTTTCACATCGCACGCCTTTTCACCAGGGAACCATTCCAAATCCAGAGACACAGCAGCGCTGAATTGGCCGCAGTTTGTTGTTGTTTTGATTAGGGTGGAGATCCTCCAGCCAATAGTGAATTGTTTAGCAGACTCCATTGACCAGGCGAGAACACTGCAGCAGGCTGTTTTTTTTTTCACACTAAACAAGTATTGTAATTTAATTATGAGCATGCATAGAGGGATATGAATTCACAGAGGTACAGATGGACTATCCATTAGAAGAGTCCAGGGCGAGCGTTGAATAAGGGCCAAGCTAGGGACAGACATGGTCCTTCAGCCTGTATTTCCAAGCACAGTCATTAGTGAGTGTAAATTATACAGTGTCTCACGCTGAACAAACAATATGTCAATGTTCCTTTTAGTAGGTTGCTGAGGTCACAGCAATTAACGTGGGTGGTGTTGTGTTTGCTCATCGGCACAAAACTGGGAACGCACTATTCTGCAGTTTGCTTGAGGTTTAGTTGCCATTTTTACTTTTGGGGACAGACACACAGCAGCTCTTCGTTTGCCAGCAGTTTTCATCACTTCTGCTAAGTTACTTAAAAAAAGGGCAACAACCTGGCAAACACGGCGGAGCTGAAACGGTTCAGTTTCCTAATCCGAATCTCCAGAAGGAGTAACCCGAGAAGCAGGGCCTGTATGCTGGGATTCAATTTAGGACCCGAGTTATTGAACACACCTGCAAAACATATGAGCCACGTCATGTTAAACAATGACTGCATTGATAGGTGAAATCAATTTGTGCCTTTATAGATCCTGTAAATGCGCAAGCTAGAGGCAAATGAGAATGCCTGCAGCTCAATTACACCCCATGTGTTGGCACAGCGCTGCGTTGTGCAAAACGAGCATGGCCAGCTTGTAAAGAGCAGAAAACCAAGGTGGCATTTAATCCCTCCACCTGAACGTACTTTTTCTCACCACGGGAACAAATTACTGGGGAAAAAAAGGGCTAAAAGATTTTACAGCAAGACTTTTTTATGGCCTAATTTCCTGGACAATTTGCTGAGTTGTAGCTCAAGGCTTTAATACTCTGACTTCAGTCCTGCCGTAAAGATATGAACTCTGATTTTGTGCTCAGCAACACCAGCTGGAGCAACAAACACCTCTCGGACGAGCTTAACCGATGACAAACATGCTAAATAAGTCCTCATCAGTATGAACAGTTCCTTATTTTGCTTCGCTAAAACCAGAGTGAAGAACAGCCAGTGGGCACATTTTTCAAAGGAAACAGGTTTGTTTGCTTTTCCTCTCCATGTCTTCGAGCCTGCTTCATTATTACTGCAGCTTATTTCCCTCTGGTATAATTGCAGCATATGCAGTGCACAAATTTTACTGCCAGCACACAGCGGGCCTGCAGGTGGGCCTATCAAACATCTGGTGGACTCCCCGGGTACCTGTGTTCCATAGTTAGCCTCCTATACATGCAAGCAAGGGGAGGCATATAGAATATAAGGGTTTATTCACCATGCCATCTGTCCGTTTTCATGCGATCGCAGCCCATTTAAATGGTTTTAGCAGTAATGTCACTGAGGCGTGGACGAGAACTGAGCCAGTTAAACTGTTGAAAGCAGATGGATGGGGGAAGTTGAAATGTAGTTATACAATGAATAATCCAATCTTGCCTTTAAAATAAGGTTTAAAAGAGGAAAGGGTCTTAATCAAGCAATCTTTTAACAAACAAAAGAACAATTTCACAAAGGAATCCACTGCTGTAAGCAAACTTCCTCCATCAGAGATGTCAACTTAGATTATTTGTTTCCATCTTGTGCCTTTTTTTGCCTCAAACATTCCCTGTGAAAGTGAGTTAGGCAGAAAAGAGGAAAAAAGTCGCTGATGAATCTGCTTTTAGAAACCGAGATGCTCCTAAGTGATACATTTAAGCATTATTTGCCTGTTTTATGCCTGCCTCAGAGCAAAAAAATAGATTTAAGTTTACCCAAACTCTGCAGGCTGCATGGATCTGTGGTAACATGAGCCAATCAGGTGAAAACACACAGCTCGTATAGGGCGGGGAGGGAAATGGTCATCTATTGTTAATGTCCAAATGGATAATGCATAATGGCACAAACGTAGATAGGAGTTTCATTTGCATATATATCTATATTTTCTTTTCTTAATGGGAAATGCAAATGTGCCATTTTGTGGAGTGTGTGTGTTTGGAAGCCTTCGTGTTGAATAAATGTGACTCTAGGGTATCCCCACGCACCTCGGCATATTAATCATCGTGACACGTTCACGACCCTTCTAATAAGACAGGGGCCACAGCGCACCCCCACAAACATCCCATTCCACCCAAGCCTCACTCCCTCTTTGTCTCTCAGCCAGTCCCAAGGGAGCGGAGAGGGTGGTGGGGGAGGCTGAGCTTGAGCTGTGGATAGAGGGGTGTGTGTGCGTGTGTGTGTGAAGTTAGACCCCCTTATTCAGAAGGCTCTCCTGGGACAACGGCAGGCACAAGACTCCTATTAGGACTGAGCACGGTAGCCCCCCAGGAGCAACAAAAGACACCTCCTAATGCTCCCTGTTCTAGCTCAGTGAGCACACACGCACACACACGGAAACAGGCGGTCGCACATAAACCCACAACATACACAGCTCCGTAGTGACTGCCTTCAGTGAACACACTCAGGACTCATTGTTTTTAGTGTTACATATGTTTGCATTATGAGAACGTTTGCTGAACAGCAGGACGGGAAGAGCAGTGAACTGCGATGAGGTGGACAGCTGGACAGCATGAAGCATGCTGGGGTGTGACCGCTAGTGTTTGTGTGCATCCACACACACATGCAAGGCAGGACAACATTGTTCTCTGCCACATGCAAAACTTTTCACGTGCTTCGCTTAAGAAAACATCTAAACATGACAGACAGATTGCTTTGATTAATGTGGAGGTTTTGTTTCTAGCGGCTGTAGTTTTAATGACAGTGATGATGAAGATAATCTGGATTTTTTTAACAAACAGTTAACAAAAAATGGCTTTATTCTTTTCCTTCAACTACATCAAATTCTCCACTTTGATTATAAAAACACAAATAAAAGAAAAACGTGTTTTGAAACTTTTGCAACACAAAATGACAAAAACACAGATTTAATATTTTTGCAGCTGTTCCGATGATAGAAAGTCCTACAGATGCACACATGGATACAGCACACTCAAACACACATGCAAAACACATGAAACATAATGTATATTTGTGTTATTAGACACTAAAAACTAAACTTTTCCACTTCTCCAAGGCGATGAGGTTTGCATTAGGCGGCTGGATGGGAATATTTATGTATAGATGTTAAGCAGTATTTAATTAAAGATGCACCACAGGGCTGCATGACAGTGTGGTGGTTAGCACTGCAGCTTCACAGCGAGAAGGTTTGAGCCTCGGCTTGGACAGTAGTCTATCTGTGCAGAGTTTGCATGTTCACCTCATGTTTGCCTGGGTTCTCTCTGGTTTCCATCCGAAGACATGCATGTTAAGCTGACTGGGCACTATAAATTGTCCTTTGGTGTGAATGTAAGCGTGAATGGTTGTTTCATATATATGTTGGCCCTGTGATGGACTGGTGACCTGTGCAGGTTGTGCTAATAGCTGGGATAGGCTTCAGCAATCCGGAATTGGATTAAGCAGTATAGAAGTTAAATGTACTACATTGCATTAACTTACAACAAACTTTCATCTTACAAATGCACATTTTTCATATTGCAAGCGCTAGTTGAATGTGTTGTTTTTAGTTTTATTTGTGTTTAATACATGGTGTTTATTTCAGGAACAATGCTATGTCTGTTGTAAACTGACATGCAAGCATTCAGTCATTCATAAGTGCATTCTAAGATTTAAAACATGACAATGCAAATTACTCGTGGTCATTATTTATCTAGAAAAAAAAGGGACAGTATCAGTCAGGTCCTGCTTTTGACCGATACTGTACCTGTCTGAGACTTTCAGGTGTGCACACACATCAGCAATCATCTCAGAGATGGTTGGTAATCAATCAGGATCAACTCCTGCAGTGCTCAGAGAAATTGAAACAACTCTATTTGCAGCTCGAGCAGCTTCAATCAGCCTGCTAAATGTTTAAGTTCACACTGGTACAATCAGAAAAAGACTGAACAAGCCTCTTCTCCTGAAAGATCACTTAGGTTTCCAGAGGTGTCCAGGGTAAGCTTGAAATAGAGAAATTTCATCCATCCATTTTCCACCACTTATCCGAGGTCGGGTTGTGGGGGCAGCAGCCTAAGGAGGGAAGCCCAGACTTCCCTCTCCCAAGCCACATTCACAAGCTCAACTGGGGGGATCCCGAGGCGTTCCCAGGCCAGCCGCGAGATGTAATCGGTCCAGCGTGTCCTGGGTCTACCCCTCCTCCCAGAGAAATATCAACGTCATGCATAGCACCATGTTTGTTGACAACCAAACAGCAGATCATCAGCAGCTTGATGATGGTGGTGTGATGACTTTGGTTTGCTTTGCCTTTTTGTGCCAGCTATAAACACTTCAGTATGACAAAGTATTGTGCTACAATGACGTGTGTATTCTTCTACCGTTGGTGCTGTGGGTAACGGATGCCTCTCCAGTAGCTCTCCACTCTTTTTAGTTGTTTTAACCTTTTATTATATAAACCTTTTTCTTTCTACTTTCTACTCTTCTTGTGAAGACAGAGAGGGTTTGTGTTTTAGAGGGTTATTTTTACCTTCAAAGAACCAGTTCCTCAGATTTTTTACTCATGAGAGGAACTGTTAGCTTTGCTAGCTCGACCCGGGATATGACATGACATCCTGACGGAGCTGAGGAGGAGATTAAGAGGCTGCAAAGCCACGGCCAAGCTGAAGGCTCAGCTAGTGGAGAATCGGAGGTACCACAATCCATCAATTCACTTCGTTATCATGGAGAATGTGGACTCACTGCTGAACAAGACCAACGAGCAATCTGCACTGTACAACCAGCGGACCTACCCAGCTCGATCATCTTTACGGGGACATGGCTAAACCACTTTGTACTGGACGCTAATGTGGACCTGCTAGGATACACTGCCACAAAAGCTGACAAAAGCGAGTGGAAAAAGTAAATGTCGGGGACTCATCATGTATGTCAACAATCGCTGGTGTAATCCAGGACATATCTCCGTAAAGACAGTCTTGTGTTGGCCGTGTTCTCAAACTGCTAGCTGTAAGCCAGCAGCCATGCTATCTGCTAGCTGTTAGCCTGCAGCCATGCTATCTGCTAGCTGTAAGCCTGCAGCCATGCTATCTGCTAGCTATAAGCCTGCAGCCATGCTAGCTGTTAGCATGCAGCCATGCTATCTGCTAGCTGTAAGCCTGCAGCCATGCTATCTGCTAGCTGTAAGCCTGCAGCCATGTTATCTGCTAGCTGTAAGCCTGCAGCCATGTTATCTGCTAGCTGTAAGCCTGCAGCCATGCTATCTGCTAGCTGTAAGCCTGCAGCCATGCTATCTGCTAGTTGTAAGCCTGCAGCCATGCTATCTGCTAGCTGTAAGCCTGCAGCCATGCTATCTGCTAGCTGTAAGCCTGCAGCCATGCTATCTGCTAGTTGTAAGCCTGCAGCCATGCTATCTGCTAGCTGTAAGCCTGCAGCCATGCTATCTGCTAGCTGTAAGCCTGCAGCCATGCTATCTGCTAGCTGTAAGCCTGCATCCATACTATCTGCTAGTTGTAAGCCTGCAGCCATGCTATCTGCTAGCTGTAAGCCTGCAGCCATTCTATCTGCTAGCTGTTAGCCTGCAGCCATGCTATCTGCTGAGGGAGTTCAGTCATGTGATCACCATCTGTGTTTACATTCCCTGAAAGCGGACGCAGCCACTGCAAATGAGAAGATCCACTCTGTCACAGCAAGGCTGCAGACTTAGCACCTATTCTATGTATTTATGTTTGTTCTTTTGTATTGAATCTTCCTTTGTTTATGTATAAGCTGCTGGAAACCGAATTTGATGGAGTCATCCTAAAAGGATCAATAAAGTTATGTCTTATCTAATCTTATCTTACAAAATGTGAGGTTGTATGTTTAACAGCAAAAGCTTGTCCTAAACTGGATCATACAGCTGGACAATGATCCAAAGAGCAGTGATTCTACCACAGAGAAAGAAAAAGATGTTTCCAAACCTCAACCTGATGTGACATGATGAGAAAAGTGCAAGTATAAAAGCTCAGAAACCTCAATGAACTGAGATGGTCAGAATTCCTGCACAATGATGCGACACTGATCGTGTAAACAGAAAATAATTACTGCAGTTAAAATTCAAATTATGTATTTTTTCCTTATATTACAGTGTTTCTGAATTTTGTCATCATTTCTGTTACATGTGTAAGGGTTAATCAGAGGCCTGATGAACGTGCATGTTCTTTTTTACACGACATCACACTGCTCGTACCATTTACAGGCCGTTTCTCACTGTGCAAAACAAGCAAATCCTCTGTATGATTTTATTCTGTACCAGATATTGTCTTCATAAGGAGCTGCATGGTGGCGTGGTGGTTAGTGCTGCAGCCTCACAGCGAGAAGGTTGCTGGTTTGAATCTCATCTTTCTGTTTGGAGTTAGCATGTTCTTCCCGTGTTAGCGTGGGTTTTCTCCGGGTACTCTGTCTTATTCCCACAGTTCAAAGACCTGCATGCTAGGCTGATTTGTCATTCCAGTTTGTCCTTCTGGGATAGGCTTGAACTACCCGTGACCCTGCATTGGATGAAGCAGTATGGAGAATGGATGAATATTGTGTTTTTTTGGTGTTTACAAGCTCATTTGTAATGTGTTGCGCTACTTCTGCTGTCTGAAAACAACCTGAACAGACTGCTGGTGTCTGCAGGCATGTGTCTCTAGGCAGCAAGAAAAGTTAGCATTTCTATTGAGTTAGTGTTGTCATTTTATGAATTAGCAAAGAAAGAAAACAAATTTTAAGAAGAGAATTAAGATGCTGTTATAGCGCAGAAAAAGCATCTTAACTTTAATGGTCACAACCAGTGGTGCAGTGTACAAAATACGCCCACTAAAATCAGACCAAGCTGGTTCCAGTGCTGGTTCAGAGTCAGAGCCAGACTAACTCCTGGTTTTAAACTGGTTCTATCCAGGCACCAACTCTTTGCTGGGCCACTTCAGCTTGCATTTGCAGCTGGGCAGGGTTACCTGGCCAGAAAATGAGCATTGAAATATGGACCGACATCTTAATAGAAGCAACGAAATGGATTCTATGAACAAGCAGAGTTGGTACGAGAAGGAGACTCTGTGCTTCCTGGATTTATGTCCATCTGCGCAGATTCAAAGTAAACCATAAACGGAACAGATGAGTCACTTAGAGGAAGAGTTGCCAAGGGGAACAATGCTAGCCAACAAATCTATGTTCACATAAATGTTTCATCTTTGATATGTAGGATGAAGAGAGCGAATCAAATTAAAATGAGTCTGTATACATACACGTTTCAGCTAATGTACATCAACTAGCAGCTCAGCTAATGCTAACGATGCTACGCTGCAACTGTTACTCACTCCTGTCTAAGAGGATGGGAGAGAGGGGGATGCTGCCTCTTCATTCACCGTTTCCCCCTCCTGCCCCCAAACCATCCATCATTACATGTTCCCCTACTATATCTCACCAATTATGACCCAGTTTAAGAAAACATAGTTGTCTCTTCCTCCTTAAGATCAAACTATGTGATGATGAGTAAAAAATTGAGCACATATTCACTTCTCCATCAGTGGTCACATCAAAATACATTTAAAGTCTGCTGGGTATGTCGTGTGATAAGAGACAATGCTTCTGAACAACATAACTAAACATAACTAACACATGGATTTACAAAGGGGTGTGTGTGTGTGTTTTATAGTGAAATAGCTGTATGTTTTCTACTCCTGCAGGTTTTGTTGTTCAAAGATTAACTTTAATGGCAGCTGTCTTGAAAAGTGATAAGTCTACAATTAGGTGTAATATTACCCTGCAGTGATTACAGCAGTTGCTGTAGTTAGGCTATGCTATGTGGAAGCAATCTGAAGGCAAAGCATAAAAAATAAAGCCATGAAAACAATGAATTGATGAAACCAGAGCAGGGACTCAACTAGAGTCTCTGAGTACCAAATAAGAGCCCTGACTGCTGTGACAGTATGTCCCATGGTCCATTGTTTTCTGGATATAATCTTCTAAACCATCAAGGTTTTCTCAGATAGAATAATAAATCACTTACATTTATTAAAAACATGATTACTCTGACAGATTATGGTTTATATCAAAACAAACGACATCAGGATTGATATGAAAGAAAAACACGACCACATAGGCACCTGTTTTTTTATCATATTTGGACGAGTTGAGTAACTCAACAGATTTACATGGAATCCCACAAAATCTGCACGACTGATGTGAATGATCTCACTCGATTAGGTGGACATAATCAGTAGGTTTTCAGCCCATTCATAGGGTCAGCAGGGCCCCTAATGTGTCTTAGTAGATCTACAGTAAAAGACATAGCAGATGTCGCCGCTATTTTCAGTGAAAGCTGCTGTATTTTGAGATTCATGCACATTAACTGTGTCACACGAAAGTTTACCTCCTAAATAGCATCTTTCTGCTAATGTCCATCTGAAACATCCACTTTCTTCAGCTTTTCCTGGCCAGATTGAGTCACCTGCTGAAAAACTTAGCTTTTCCAGCTCAATCCGCAGAGGATACCATCTGCATTCCCATACACCATCCCTCCAGCAGTCCGAGGTGTTTCCCAGACTTTGTGGGATCCCATGAAAACCTGTCGGTTACTCAACTCGTCCAAATATGATGAAAAACAGGCGCCTAACGTTCGATCTTGTCCAAAGACCCACGTGTTCGTTGGAAATAATGAGGAGAATGGTGGTGTAACATGAAGAAATTGAATCTTTTAATCGAATGTACAGACAGAGCTTCGGCCATCTTGTTTCGTTCAGCTGACAGAAACAAGTCTGTCCTGGCTCACAAAGACAAAAGAGGAAGAGCTCTTAAAAGTATAAACTTTTGATGAATTTAAAGGCCAGCTGGACCACAGCCTCAGACTCCGCATTGGTTTGTATGCTGACTTGGGAGTGGTTGTAAAGAACCTCGCGTGTAATGCGCCTCCTGAAAGACAATCCTGCTGCAATTGGTTGGACTGTGTCACATGACCTGCACACTCTTGGACAGGCGTTGCACATAAAACATTGCATCCTGACTTAACTATAATAGTTGCAGTTGACTTTTAGGTTTCTTATATATCCCTTCATGTCCTGCGTAGCAGCCTTTGTGAAAGCTAGTAAATGTTTTATATAAGTGTGCCTGTAGCAGTGCAGCAGGGCCAATCAGAGATGATGGGGGGTATATTCAGAGGATGAACCTGAATTTAAATTAAAGCTTTGTTAAAAAAAATCCAACAAGCTGGAACAAAAAGTTATTTTTTTCAATTTTGTGCTAAAATCTTTCCTGTCGTTCCGTAATGTGATCAAACTTTCATGTCATGCCCTTAGACGAGAAAGCTGTGAAACACTTCCTTTCTGGAAGTTTCTCCATTCAAACTCTGGGCTGAAGGAAAAAACACCCTGAATGCACCAGAATATCTGAGCCAGACGTTTTCTCACAAGACAAAGTCAGTGACCTGATTGTGCCAAACTTCTCCATCCCGCTTCCTGGAGAAATTCCCGCCTACATCATGTATTGATAATTTCCTTTATGAGTTTTTCTTTGTCTGTATTTTATGAATCAAAAAAGTTCCTGAAGAATCCCTTGAACCATAAAGAAGGCTGTGAGATGGTGACAGCACAGTGAGGAGAACTATTAGCACAGGTGATAAATACGGCAAGAAGCTACACTCTGCCACACAACAGAGGCTAATTAAATTTTCATGTAGATAATCATGAGCTAATCCACCATTAATTGTACTTCTATCCTTCACAGCGGCTCCCTCGCGGGATCCCACATTATGCCCATGCAGCATTTCGTTTGCTTAAACGCCTCTTAGATTTAATGGACTCTTCCATAAACTCATCCTCAGCTCCTCCTCACCCACGGCCACACAGATCCCAAACACATCCATCAATAATAATCCTTTCAATGATCTCTATTTTATCTTTCACTCCCCTCCTCCTCCTCCTCCTCCTCCTCTTCACTCATGTCCCTACATAGGGCTTAATTACTGGTGTGAAGTAATTATTTCCTTTATTAGTGAAAAGTAACATCTGTTTCAGGTCTTTTTAATTGTACCTATAAAAGCCTTCCATTATTTCTGTCCCTTTAGGATAGCATTGGGCTGCTTGTTGCTCCCTGTGGACCCGCTCTTGTCTTCCCTCCACCCCTCTTTCATACCCGCAAGAAGAGCTGGGTGCCCCTATCTAGCTCGAGCTCTTTTAAATCATTTAAAGATGCAACAAGGAAGTCAGCAGAGATGCAGAAGTGAAGAGGATATTCCTTCATGATTTTCTAACAAAGCACTTGTTGAATTATGAAGTGACATATTCCAGAACATCATTACGGGCTTCAGTGAATATAGTATGATGGGAGCGTGGGAATAGAGGAAGGAGGATTGAAGGAGTGAGATTCCTGACGTTCTGGGGAAATTTAGTCTCTGTATTAATAGACTTTGGTCCCTTTGAAATTTTATTAGCCATAAAGTTGACAGTATGTTGTGCAATTTCTACAGTCCCACAAAAACCTCTTCTTTTTAAGCAACCTGCTTATGTCCCAGCATCTAA
This sequence comes from Pseudomugil gertrudae, assembly GCA_037177535.1. NCBI lineage: Eukaryota > Metazoa > Chordata > Actinopteri > Atheriniformes > Pseudomugilidae > Pseudomugil > Pseudomugil gertrudae. The sequence goes on along the minus strand of JBAMHV010000003.1, from coordinate 22,535,750 downwards.
ACAATTCAGCACCAAAGTTTGTCTTTCTAAGCTGATGCCAGCAACTACACAAGAGGAACAGGTGTCATCGTCAAACTGAGACCTCCATGGAATAAATAAATCTATAAAAACCTCACATAGTCATCAACTTCCAGCAAACACTGACCAGTGAGTTGAAGACTGTCCGGCTTCTGCTGCTCTGTCCTTTTAGCGCTCTCCCTCTTTATTTTTATGGTTCCTGCACCTTCAGGAAATTACCCTTTTATAGGGTCAACACTATAAAAGACTTGTTTTTTTTTTGTTTTTTGTTTTTTTGAGGGGAGGGAGGGGTGGTGGTTAGTGAATGTGTGTGTGGATGTGGATGTGTGTGTGTAAGGGGGGGGGGGGGGGGGGATAAGTTTTCAAGTTCCTCCCGGTTCGTCTTTTCTGCCAAAGAAAAAAACCTGATGAGGCTAATAGTCTTCTCGTCCAATATATCACATAGCTGTGAACTCTGTGACCCTTTTTGTCAACAGGAGAACTTTTTTCTGGAGTGTGCACGTGAGACTGTGAGACCGGGCGTGCGTGGACAACTGGGCTTGTACGTCAACACAACAGTGCGTATGTGGAAATGTGCATGTTCATACAGTGGCATGCGGGAAAATGCACTTGAGAGCTGTTTAAGGCTCTGCGTCTTAACACGATTACATAACAGTACAGCACAGTCCTTCCTAACGGTAGCGTCCAGGTAATTATGATGTGTTAGTCTCAGTCTGTGTCTATGCTTCAGTATAAAGGCCGAGCATCTGCGAAACAGAACTGATTTCCAACATAACCTACAAACCCATTCCTCTGTTTGATGGTATAAAGTTATAGGTGGAATATAGGCTGTGATGGAGGAGAAGCATGTGCTGCTCTCTGCTGGATCCTCTGTCACTGGCTAATCTCAAATGTACAATGAGCAGATGATATAAATATGCTAAAGCAAGAATTTACCAACAGAATAAAACATGTGATGTTGAAATTTCCTGCAATCCTGCAGGAACACTCCTAACATCCCGCCTGCAACCTACTGGAATGCAGAAAGGTTAAATGTAACTACAGGAGCATAGGTGGCAACTCTCCTTTGACCTATTTCTGGCATTCATTCGTATTTTCACTGGATTTCTAGAAGTTTCTAGTACAAAAAAGACAGATTAGGAAGGTCTCAGCTAAATTATTTAGGCATGAGAATAGTCAGATCATATCTTCAGCCATCTAAAGACAAAAACAATGTACATACACACATTTACATACACAAAAGTCCACATAATGCAGCTGGTTTAGCTCATGTGTTCCTGCTTGTATAGGTTTTAATAAAACTCATTTTTTATGCAACATGCAAAGCAGTTACTTCAGTGACACACTTTGCAGAGGGAGATGTTTTGGTGTACAAAGTGCTGCACTATGATATAAATAGACGCATTATTCCATGATATTTCATAGTAATTAGAGACCAGGAAGCATGGACCCTTTCAACCCCCACTCCAGCACCCACGTACCTTGAGTGAATACTAAGAAGCAACTCTGGCACAGGTCCAATTCAGCATGTATTGTATGAACCCCCATGGCCCATCAAAGGCAGTGTGCATAACCATGAAAGGTTGATTGGGTTTGAGGTGCGCAGGGAATAGTGTTTGAAGTCCTTCTTCTATCAGAGAGACAGAAAAAGGCACTTTTAATCCTGTGGGATCGCTAAGACGCCACAGGCAAAAAAACAGATACACTCATTCTCTCTCAACTCTTCCATGGGTACCGGAGAAAGGGAAAAAGAGGAGGAATAAGAGGGAAAGGGAGCTAACGGGGAGAAGGTGGGGGTGAGTGGGGAGCAGATGATCAAAACTGCTACTGACGTAAAGAGATGAGGCAAACGGATGAGAGAGGAAGTGCTTTAACATGACAGATTTAGCATTGTGATCTCAGTCATTACATTTTCTGGCTGGTATGGGGCTGTCAGAAACGCACTGGCGTCATATGCAGTGGCAAACTATCATTTTGATGTTTTCTGGGTGAATATGTGTGATTACATGCAGAGCATTGCAGACAAGAGTTACAGATATCATTTGAAGCTGCATTTTTGGTGGCTGTGTTGAGGCAATGTGATGTGTATACATCATCTGGAAAGAAGAGAAGGATGTAACAAGTGATTAAAGACAAGCTACAGCTGCTATTCCACATGTTTCTGAATACAAGGTAAAGAAGAGGAGGTCAGACATTCAGCCACTGACAATTTAGCCATAAAATCTAATATAAAGGCCTATAATATCACACCAAATCCCCCATAATGCACCAGTAATAAACAATACCAGAGTTGTGCACAAAGAATGGTATAGGGAGTTGTATTATTGTCGCATCCAAGAGAGAAACAAATATATTAAGATTTAGTAAATATCTAAATAATCTTTCCTGTTATAATAAGAGATAACTTAACCTATACAGGTGAGGAAGAAAAGTACGAGTGTTTCTCAACAACCAGATTATACACCTGCACAGATAGATAGATAGATAGATAGATAGATAGATAATTCTGCCTTTTTCTTTTCTTATTTTGCTTAAAAAACCGAGCTGTGCCTATAAACTTCATTTAAAAGGCAAGTGCGACCAAAGGGGGGCCGCAGCATGAGGGGAACAATAGCAGCTTTTTGGACACACTTTTCCTCACTGCGATGAACAGCAGGGGAACCGGTAGAGCCTCCTATAAAAGACCGATGGAGCACAGCTGCCAGAGTTCACCAGTAATTTTATAAAATGTCTCCAAGGGGCCTGCCGGTGGATTTATGGGAAACTATAAGAGGGCGAGCAAATTGTTAGGAGGCAATAATAAGAGGGCCCTGCATTGTGATCGTAACTCCAGAATTTCAAGGCCCACATGCAAAAGAAGTCTGCCAAATCTGCATAATCATTAATAATGCACTTGACGTTCATCTCAGTTGCAAACAAACATGCTACAATAATAAACAAACAAATAAATAGTTTGAACGTGACAGGCAAATGCTGGAGCAGTAAATACCTCTCCATCATCATCACCATCATGAAAACAAACAGACCAACATGCTGAAGCTGTTTGTTTCATGGCTCCCTGAGCTTCCGGTTATTGATTTATCAGGTTTACTGCTGAGCAAAGTCATATTTCTAATTTTGTAGTGTAACTTTAGAAAAAAAACAAAGTCGCAAACAAAGTTTTTTACAGATATATTTAAAAAGCAGCTGGAAAATGGACTTCCTGGCGGCTCCACTGTCCGCGCAGCAGGCCTGATCACTGGAACAATTACGCACAGGGCGCATTTAACATCCCCGTTGGGTTGTAAACCTTTACTCACGCTCTGAAGCCATCGTGATCACGGACTCTGTAGTGGCGTGGTATTCATCCTCCTCCATAAACTCATCCTGGGACGATGCGTCTCCTTGGAAATCGTGATGGTCCAGAAGTTGCTGAAGCGGAGGCGCCTTGGGCAGCAGCTGATTGACCACCTCCCGGCTGATGTTGGGCGCCTGCTTCAAGCGCAGCTTGCTCAGGATCTGGGACTTGATGGTCTCCAGTCTCAGTACTTTGCTCTGTTCCCTCCAAACGCAGGCGGAGCACTCGTGGGAACCGGCGTCCTCGTCCAGCAGAGACAGCCCGGCATCCGTGGGCGTCTCGCTGGCAGGAGGCAGCAGCAGATTGGGCTCATCGCTCCCTGATTGTCCAAGAGAGATGAGCACTACTAAGCACAGTAAGAAGTTGTACCTCGGCATGACGATGCGCGAACACCAAATAATCAGGATAGGGAACTTTTTTCTTCTTCTTGTCTTGTTTTTGACTCGCTTTATCCCGTTATATCCTCCCAGTTGAATTTGAGCCGATCCTTATTTTAAGGCACGAAATCAGTGACATGCATCTAATCCAAAAAAAAAAAAAAAAACGATCAACCTGGAGTTGCTTTCTTTTCAGCAGAAGTTTTTTTGCAATAAGTTGTTTTTAAAAGTGCGTTTCAGTGTGTCACGGCACAAACTGCTTTGATTGAAAGTTAAATGATCTGCCTGAAGCATGCATAGCCCGCTCACGTGCAGTATAGTGGATGTTTTGGGGTCCTCTGTCCAATTTAGTCCATGGAGGTGTGTGTATGTTAAGAAGTGTCACTAAAAAATGTGCAAGTGCGGTCAAAAAGGGGCTCTTTATATATCTCAGCTGCTGGTGTCGTAATCCGTCTCCATTGGCTAAGATTGCAACAAAAGGCTTTTAGGTCTGTCACCAAGTCAAGAGGGACAGAGCGAGGGGAGGGTGCACGCGCTATTATGAGAGTATAAATGTTTTACAGTATACAAACAATGCCTCACATTAAAAATATACACCAATTAAGATATTAATGCCACGGCAGCATGTGGTTCACTGCGCTCTGCTGGTTTTAATGCAGCGCATCAAAGAAAAACGTGTTTTTCTCTCGAGTTTATTCCAGCATTTTCTAAAACACAGAAATATTAACATTTATAACACTTTGCCTTTTTTTAAAACTAGAAATCCTCTTATGAGGATGCAAAACTTTTATAGGTCAAGGAGTGGATGCAGCTTCTACCAAAACCGAGTAAAACTTTAGGTTATATGTCTAAATCCTGGTCATAATAAAAAATAATCTGGATTTTATTTTTAAGTTAAAATGATTCAATCTTAATGTAGGCCTAAAGGGCAAAAGTTCGTTTTTACTTTGATTTAGCATAGACAAAATATGTTATTATATAAAAAGACTAATAAGACCCGGCTGAATGAAAACCTGCCAACATTTTAAAATCTCTCTAATTATTTAATAATTATGGAATTTTCTCAGATTACGTCATATTTATCCCAAAGCATATCCTTCAAAATGAAGGTGATGTATCTCATTGTTCCAACTAAACAGTGGGTCATCATTGGTATTTACCTGTTTGCGCGTGGAAATATTAATAAACGCTTTTATAATAATATAATTTTAGCTTAAAGAGTAGCAAGTTTTCTGAGCTGCAACACCGACTCACTAGTGCCACCTACTGGTGTTAAATATGAACGCAGCAGTTGATAGATAGACAGATAGATAGATAGATAGATAGATAGATAGATAGATAGATAGATAGATAGATAGATAGATAGAT
>JBAMHV010000003.1:22514872-22530550 GCA_037177535.1 Pseudomugil gertrudae | reverse complement strand
TAGATAGATAGATAGATAGATAGATAGATAGATAGATAGATAGATAGATAGATAGATAGATAGATAGATAGATTTTCTCTCACTGCAGCTGCTTCTCTGTACTTTCATATTGTTGCTGCATGGTGGTGTAGTGGGTTAGCAAGGTGGCCTCACAACAATAAAGCCACTGGTTTGAGCCTCTGCTGGGTGAGATCTGAATTTGCATGTTCTGCTTGTGTATGTGTGGGTTCTCGGTACTCTGGCTTCTAACCACTTCCCAAACACATAGGTTTTAGGTTCATTGATCGTTCTACTGAGCATGAGTGGCTGTTTGTCTCTCTGGGTTGGCCCTGTTATGGACTGGTGACCTGTTCAGAGTGCACCCTGCCCCTCGCCTGTTAATAGCTGAGTTAGGCTCCAGCTGCCAGCTATGCTGCTCCTCCTGCAGACAGCAGCATAGAAAAGTACACTCACAATGGTGATAGAACATCAGCAGCAGGTCACTGCAGACCTCAGAGCACCTGAGGAAGAAAAAACTCATTTAAAGTTGTCATAGCATATGAGTCATATATTCTACCGCTAGCTTTTATACTAATCAAAAGACTTAAAATGGGTATTTTTTAAAAAACATTTATTCTTTGATTACAGGATGACACAATTTTTAAAGAAAAACGGTGTTATTTTGCATAAAATATAGATTTCAAAGTCGTCTGTTTCTGTTATTTTTTCTAAATACGTATTAAATTTACTAAGAATTAGTAAAAACACTGATTTTAACCTTTACATAGAAAGCTTTCACTCCCAATATGTATTAAACTAAAAGTCACCACGTGTTTTTTACACTTCCAGAAACAAGAATGATGATCAAATTGACATTTAAAGGCTTTAAATGTTTTGAATGTTTGATTTATTTTAAGAGTAAAGCTTTTTTTTTTAGAGATTTAAACAAAAAACATGGAAATTATATACTAGAGATGTCCAATATTATTCACGTCATCAGCATTAAAATGTGACATAGAAAATCATCTGTATTTATTTTTACCTTTATTTAATGACAACTTTTACACATGTACATATTGTATCCCAAACTCTTTGGCTACGTCTCCTCTAAATCAGAGAACATTTACGAGATGACATGTGAAGTTTTCCAGATATGCTTGTTTGGCATAACTCACAATAAATCCTGTGTCTGTGATAAAACCTCAGCTTCACTTGCAGCATAAGAAGCTTAGAAGTAGACTCGTCCACATGTTTTGGATTACTTGAAGGTGTCTGCAGATATCAAATGTGCTGCAAAGAGGAGGGTATGTATATCCATCATCCATCTATTTTCTACTGCTTGTCCCTGAACGGGGTCACGGGGGGGCAGGAGCCAATCCCAGCTGACATCAGGCGAGAGGCGGGGTACACCCTGGTCCATCCAGTCCATCACAGGGCCAACACACACAGACAAACAGCCATGCACACACACACTCACTCCTATGGGCAATTTAGAGTCTCCCATCAGCTTATCCCCAAGGTGCATGTGTTTGAACTGTGGGAGGAAGCCGGAGTACCTGGAGAGAACCCACGCTAACACGGAGAGAACATGCAAACTCCACACAGAAAGGTTCCTGGTTTGACCCCCACCGCAACCAAGGCTTGAACCAGCAACCTTCTTGCTGTGAGGCCACAGTGGTAACTGGATGATTAACTCCTGTTATATACCAGTGCACAGACCTCTTTTACTGGGCCACGAGGTCTGGCAATATGAACAGCTAAAACGATGAATGCAAATTCAAATGAAAATGGACAAAAAGGCCCAAATAATCCACAGGGGGTAATGGTTTCTTCCCACTTGAATCTAAATCATTACTGGTAAAAATATCTGGCATGAAAAGCTAAATGTGGATATTTATTATACATGAATCCTACATATGGTTTTAAACAATGACAAGTCGTCTAATGTAACGGCAAGGGTTACTTTTAGCTTAAATGTGTGTATGCATGTGTATTTGAATGAGTGTGTGTGGCTGGAGTTGATTGATTGTCTAATTAATATTATCTTTGATAATTAATTTATTTATATATATATATGTATGTATATATACTGTATAATATAATATGTGTGCATACTATATTTATTAATGATAATAATGATCTAATAATATTTAAAATTAATATTATATATTGATCAATAAGTTTACTACCATATAAGTCCAGTTTTGCAACTCCATCAGAATGAACATTTGAGAAAGTTTATGTTTTACATCAGAGATTAAATAAATACCCTCAAAATGCAGCAATAACTCTCATGTTTCTTCAGCCGACAGACCCCTGTATTTACCTCTCGGTGACTATTTAGTATTCACATGTATCATTTATTAATTCATTGAAATCAGCAAATGTCTTAAATGGAAAATACAGACCTATTCAGTAAAAGCTTAATAATAATAATAATAATAATAATAATAATAATAATAATAATAATAATAATAATAATAATAATAAATTTTATTTCTAGCGCCTTTCAGGACCCAAGGTTACCTTACAAAACAATGAAAATAAAAAACATGAGAATTAAAATCAGTTTAAAACATAAAAATTAAAACATCATAAAGCAAACAGAGAAAAGGAAAAGGTTAAAGTGTGTAGGTTAGATTAAACAGATGAGTTTTAAGTTGTGATTTGAATGATGGAAGTGAATTAATGTTAGCTTATAAATCATAAATCCTGTAGTCATTAATTACATTAATCATGCAGTAAATTACCACGTGCTTATCTAAACTATATAACAAACTCAGCTTTCATAAACATGACTCCAGTAAAAGTTTGATCTTTGACTTATTTTTTTCAGTGTTAGCGGAATGAGCGCGGCGGTGGGACAGTTTGTCCTCTGCGGCTTTCCGTACATCCCGGCTGGGCGTCGGTCGCTGCTGCGTAGGAACCAAACACGAAACAACCCTACGGCCCGTAGGCGTCTCTTACATAAACTAAAAACTTCATATAAAACATAAAAATGCTTTCGGTCACGCGTGACAGCAGTGTTTCGCCAAAAAAGCGGACGTATACTCGGGGAATGAGCGAGGATGAATCTCTTCGTAGCATTATAAAAGAGGTGAGAGGAGAAAAATCACGGCGTCATTAATGTTTAACGTTAAAGCCACAGCTAACGGTTAATCTGTTTAGAGTAAGAAAATATTATAGTTATATCTAAGAGGAAATGTTTGCCGGTATTTCTAAAGTCTCAATGAATGCATTTGTTGTCTTTGTCACTCCCGCAGCTTCATTTCACGTCTCCATTATTAGCTTAGTTAGCTTCTTGTGTGTTTTTGTTGTGGCTGATGCTAAGTTAGTTTCCATCGTCTCGCTTTCAGACTGAAAACTCAACCAGACGTCTGACACGAAGCGACAGCCGAGCAGGCACCCTGAAGAGGAGGCCAGACAGCCAGGTAAGAGCCAGAGAAAACTGCAGCTGACCCCTGACTGACCCCACCTGTCTTACATCCGCTATTATCATGCAACATAACGATAAAAACATATCTGCAAGGTGCAATAATAAAGTTAATCTTTGACCAAATGTAAAGTTTTTCTCAGAAGTGTGAGGCTCTGCTTTAACACTTGGTAAATAAATGTATTAAGGGTTTTAAGCTAGAAGGAGAAAAGCTGATTTGATAGTATTCATTGTTTATCTGCAGACTGTAACATTAAACTGATTATTTTATTATTAATATAATAGTATGGGGGTATTTTAACATGTTGTATTCAGACATATATTACTTTGCTGTTACTGTTATGACTCAAACATAACCCTGAAAGCTGAATTGCACATCTCTCCCTGTGATTTTACTCACAGGTTAAATTAATCTCAAGTATTTTGTTTTTAGGTTGACAAATACTCTTAATTTTTCTTGTAACAGCAAAACACTGTGTACTCTTATTGGTTTAGAGTTTTTAGATCTTTCTGCTGCAATAAGGAGAGGCAGACTTTACTCTGCAGCTCATTGGGGGGTAAAGCTGTGACTTGGTCTCAGCTGTAGAGACGTCACATCAGGACAGTAGACAGAGGTACTGGTTATAGTGGTTATAGTGATTTATTATGACATTATTGCTCAGAGAAAAAGGAAAATAACTGCACAGAACATTTTTATTGCTCTTATTTCCTTCTCACTTTGGACAGCCAACAATTAGATTTTGATTCATTTTGTGAGCAGAACTTTTACCTGATCCAGTCTTCTAGTTGGTGGGATTACTGCAAAGGATCTTAGAAAAACATTTTTGTACATATTTATGTATTTACCTATTAACTCATTTCGTCTGTCCACCAACTAGTGTCAACCACATTCCACTGCAGAATAAATAAAAAAAAGTTTATGTAGAAAATGACTAAAGAAATTAAAATCTGCCTCATCAGTAAGGATATCAATATAATAATGTCACACAAAATATTGAAATACTTCCAATATACCCATCTCTCTCTCTGTAATGCAAAAGAGTTGCATTATCAATACTCTGTACTGCTCCAGTACAAAGTGTTTGCAGTTAACGAGAGCTTATAACCCGCACTTTGTCACAGAGTTTTATGCAGCATTAAAACTGGAAAAAGGAGTTCCACAGATGAAAAAGAGTCATTCTGGTTTGGTATAAAAATGTGCACAAGTGATTTAGAATTTGCATGTTGAGAAAAGTGCAAATATTGCTGCTAATAACGTTTAAAATGCTCTTTAAGCTGTTAAAAATGTTAAAACAATTTTTTTTGTTTCCTCTCAGCAATCTGACCAGGACATCTTCATGGGAATACCAGAAATGGTGACTGCTTTTGTACCATTTTTATATCCCAATTATCTTTAAAAGTAGCCTTTCTTTCACTTTATGTTTACAGTTTTAAGTCCAACAATAAATCATTACACTGCAGATTATTGCTTTTCATATCCAGAGATGGTTCTACCTCCCACATGCACACTAAGCATTTTGCTCTCACTGATTGGCATGCATTCCTCTGAGGTTGCCCACATTGATTTGTCACCATGTTTTTGGTGTAGCTGGAGCTGCAGGCCAGCTACGATGAGGCGGTGCAGGAGCTGCATGGGCTCGAGGTCGAGCGAGAGGCTCTGTTGTTCCAGGTGGACGTCCTGCAGGACACACTGCAGGGCGTCGAGGAGCTGCTGGCTGAAGCACAGCGGGAAGCTGGGCAGGTTAGTTTGGTAAGTCGAGGTCTCACCAAAACCCAAACACAACTCGATTTTATGTCTGGGCAAATTTTTTATGAGGAAACAAACAAGCTGCAGAGTTTCATGATGTGATGTGCATTTTTATTTTGAAGGAGCTGGAACAAGAGAGGGTGGCCAAGAGGAAACTGGAGAGCCTGGTTGGCTCTCTGATGCAGGAGGTGGAGAGGCTAAAGGAGGTAAAATGGGAACTGAATAAAATGTAACATTGCAGAGGTAATGAATTTTTACATGCAGAAGTAATAAAAAAGGGAACTTCTCACACAAAAAGCTGTCATTTCTGTTCTGTTTACATTCAGTTTGTAAGAGGATCTCTGCTCATGTCAGATATAAAATGGTGCTACAGCGAGCGAAACAGGCCAGTGAAAGAATAAAAAATGTAATTGTAGGTTTGAATCATCCCTAAGTCATATTTACACAGATAACTTTTAGGTCACTTAATCCAGTTGCAGTGTTTTCATTTAGTTTTTACAAAATAAAAGCGATAAAGCTGCTTTTTGTAGGTCGCAGTTCTCATAAGATGTCATCGCAGAACAAGATTTTAGAGTTTTATAGTTTTATCAGGTTGCAGCGGTCAGAGGACGTGTTTTTATAAAAGCATCAATGTTTGAGAGGTTTTGTTTTTTTAAAGTAGGTGTTTCCATTACCAGTTTCTTATTGCAATATAAAGGGCAGTTCTAAGGGTAATGGAAATTCATTGACCAAATCCTTCATGAGCTGTGATGCTCAGTACTGACTGCCACTCATGGTGTAAAGCTGGTCTGTTCATATTTTCAGTCTAAACAAGGTTTACAAGGCAATTTGTTTCTTGTATAATGATAGTAATTCAGTTTCATTTTAAAGATTAGAGCTGTAGGTGCAGATTTCCATCACTGAATTTAGCTGATCTACCTTTAAGATGTCAGAAAACAGTAAAGATAAGGTCATCAAATAGCCAGGAGTTCAAACCAGGCTAAGTACTAACACTTGTCTCAAGGAAAGATGTTTGGGAAGCGGGACACCCACAATAACTGGTATTTTTACTTCATATTAGACAGACAGACAGATGTATCGATCGAATGATCGATAGTTTTATAGAAGTACTTTATTCATCCCACATTGGGAAATTTAGACGTTACAGCATCCATGTACAGTCAAAGTATTTGAAACAATGGAGAAAATACAAAGCACACATGCAAAGTATGCTTCAGTTTACTAAAGTAAAATCTATATTTTATCTGCAGGAAAAGAAAAATGGACGATCAGCTCCAGTGAGCGATGAAGCGACAGAACGGGAACACCAAATGAACAACAGCGCTACTCAGAAAGAAGATAAAGACTCATCGCTGTGTGAATCCTGCAGAAGGCCTGGTGGGCTAGCGGGTGCAGATCACACAGGAAGTGTCCCCGTGAAGGTGCGCATGATGGGCCATCAGTCTTTGGGCCTTGCGGTGGATAATGTAGCGTCCATCGATGGAGTCCATGGGAGACCCTACAAAAACCACATGGAGGACGGACGAGAACCTTCTCCAGACAGGAATGATTCAGACAGCTTAAGTGCCTACGAGGATGCGTCTGCTGAGACGCCAGAGCAGGACCGGATCTTTCCAGGTGATGAAGAGCTACCTGATGATTCGGAGGAATCCCCCCCTGGTGGCTGTCGGGTTGATGGGAGCGAGTCCCAAAACCCAGCAGACAGTTGTATTCTGTCTTGATTTCAGCCGAGTAAAGGGTCACAGATGAACCGTGGTGGTTTTATCTATTTCCAGAGTGCTTTCACTACCAGTTTATTACTGTTATCATTATCAATATCAGCTTCAGCTGCAGTCAGTTCAGGATTTATTCATTGATTTAAGGCAAAAGTGTGACACGTTTTCTGGTTTTAGCTTTTTAAGGGTCAGAATTTGGCTTCCAGAGTCAATTAACTTTATTAAAATTCAGAATTTATTTTATTTAATCACATTTTTCATTTTTTTTAAGATGAAAATAACGACAGGCAGCTTAATCTGTAATAATCTGTAGTTGTAACACTGACTTCACAGCAGACTCTTCATTAGGTCTAAACCCTTTTCCTCCAGTATTCCCACTGTTTTTCCATATCTAGTTTTAGTGGGAAAATACTGTTTGACTTCTGCCCGGACACAAATCTGGATTAACCTGTATCCAAAATACAAAGAGCTCTGCAGCATGTTGGTCAGGAACGTGTTGGATCCACAACCAGGTTTTCTCTCGGTATTACTCAGCCTCACTCATGTTAAGCATGCGAAGGGGAAACCTGTTTGAAGGGATTCTTTGCAGGTTTAGACACTTATATCAATGAGAATTTTTAATATACTAAGTTGAATCTGTTTACTTTTTAAGTCCTTTTTACTTTATTTGCTCTGAATTTTGATAGATTTTAATTTGGTTGCAGCTGCACGTTTTAAAGATGTTGTGTTGAACATATTAGTCAGAGTAGCATTCCTCCTACAGCCCAGCACGTTGGAAAACACCGTGCATGTCCTGCAGGCCGCTTTCACTCTAAAACTAGTTTGGTATGTTTGCACATTTTCTTTCTTTCTTACTGAAATCTGCTCGTCTGTTATCCACCTTGTTTTTCTACTGTGTTTTTTATATTGTTCCATATCTCTGAAGTGCTTAAAGGCAACTAAACATTTCACCTCATGTCATACCTTTGCATGAGAACAAAAACACGGATTGTTTTACAAACTAACGATGAGATTTTCTATCTCGTCCTTTTGCACCTAATAATCTTACGTCATTTACGTCTTATTTCTTGCACAATCTTATTTTTAAAGGGAAATTTTTTTTTGGATGTTTTTAAAAAGTATATATGAGCACCCAGCGGGTCTTAAATGATTTGATATTGATAAAAATGTTTTATATAAATACTTTTTCATTTAAGAATACTTGAAAATGTGTGAAAGTTTGTCAGTTAGCATTGTTGTTGGTTAGTAGCAGCATAAAAATGTTATTATGTACGTTCACTACTTTGCCTTTCTCAACTTTTCTCCCACATTCCTGTTTCAGCTGGTTCACATGTACATATTGATTATCTGCTGATAAGAAGATTGGTCCAATGACATGTTGCTGTTTTTTCCTTCCACACGATAACCACAGCGCGATCCGGTTATCTCATCTGATGATGACAAGTCTGTTGTTGGACAGTGTAATCAGGTCGAAGGGATTTAGCTTATTAAAATATATCCTTTAAATGTCACTGATACTACTTGACAGTTTACTCAGAAAGTTTATGCTCAATTTTTCTGCACAAAAATGCAAAAGATGTCTTTACTGTAATTTGATGCCTTTTCTGGGTCTGATCATCTTTTGATGTTTTTTGAGACGTTCTTATGGTGACGAAGGATGATTTATTAAAGATAAAATCTGAATGCCTCAGATTTGTGTTTTTTGTGTTTAGACCAATGTTTGAAGGAACACAGAAGTTCTAGAAATAAAACCCATTACAGTAAGTTTTAATAACACTTGCTAGTTAAAAATGAGGAAGGAAATGTTAGTTATGATGTCATAAGTTAATTTAATTAAACATGTAACATCATTTGACCAACAGATGGTGAAATACAGCTTTTTAAAAAGACACCAGAGCACTTTGGTTTAGAGTTTTAATAATTTAACATGAACAAATCTGTTTTATTTTCTCATCTTTATTCCAGCATAGTTTGGATTCAGTGATAATAATAGATTGAAATATTAAAGAAAAAAACTACTATAGAATAGTGTATTGAGCCGCCACCTGAGACGTGCTTTCAAAGCATGAAATTAAAAACGCAGCTGACCTGAAGGAAGTGCTGCTGTTCAGTAAAAACATTTGGATAAAGCTAGTATCAAAACATCCCCTTTGCTTTTTTCATGTTCAGCTGTTTCCACTGCGGCAGCCTGGCGAAGGCATCTTTTGTGATCCCAAAATGAGCGACGAAGTCGGCGTCTGAGAGGTGTTTCTGAAAAACAGAAAATCATATTCTTAAGTCCACTGGAATCCTTCACTTACACTGAAAATAAGATCCAACAAGCTGTACGTTGCAAGGTTCAGGCTGAGTTTTCACAGATTACATTATGTATGGTGTATAGAATAGTTTATTATCTCCCATCAGCCCAGATCCTAAGAGTTATATCAGACAGGAGAGCTGGTGGCTTTATGAGAATATAAGAGGCATTTTATTAATATCATAAATTAAATCAACTGTTTAAATTGCTGCTCATCTAACCCAAACAGTTCCTAATGATTACCTTTATCAGATGTTGAAGATTCCTCATTCATTTGCAGCTATGGTTTGCTTAAATGGTTATAAGTGTGATGTGATGCATAGTCAGAGGCTCTCAGAGTAAGGCAGATCTTTGCAGTTGTGTCATCACATAACGTTGATCTCATAACACCAGTACCATACACACCTCTTTCGCGGTGGGGTCGACACCTTTGGGTAGCTCACTGGAAACCTTGTTGACCAAAGTGTTGAGTGGAAAAGGCTGAAAGTACTTTACACTCTCAGCATTGCTCTGCTCCTGGAAATTCACATGAAAAGAACAAATGTATTCGTTTTCATATTGTACGGAGATCTAACGCTGCCAAAGTTAAAAACATAAAACTATATCCAGAATGAAATGACTGAATATTGAAATGAAACATATCCATATTTATTACGATAAAACGCACAAAGCGCTCATATAAAGTTTCCAACATGTTTCCCACCTATTTACAAAATCCCATCCAAACTGCAGCGTGTAAAATTACTACATGTAAATCTCCATAAATCCGGCTTTATTCATGGTTTTTGTCAATGTCTACTGCAACTAATAAATAACATTTATACCATTTAGAACAAAAGTAACAGATCTTTTAGTTTACAGAACCTATTTTTATTGCTCAACAGAAAGAAATCTGACTTAACGCACTGCTGTAACAGTAACAGGTGATGCTTCTTCTCCCAGCTCCTTCTTCAGCTCTTCGTAGCTCTTTCCTCCCTGAACAAAACCAAAACATTTCACTCTTAAGTTTAGATTTTTTTAATTAATAATTCATCTTCAAAAGCAGTAAACTCACGCTCCATTTGGAGGGATCCCAGGCTGTAAACCAGCCAGTGAAGGTGGGCGGCTCGAACCCTTGTTTGATGGTGAGGATTGGGGTGTCTGGATCTCTGTCACCTGGGTGGGTGCGCAGGTATTCTTGGCTTGTGATCACTGCCTCTTTGCGCTCCACCTCATTGGCTTCTTTGCCAATCCAGAGAAACACCTAACAATGTGCTGGTTACTAACAGATAAATAAAGGTTTGTTTTGTTTGATTAGATCTATACGACATCCTACCTGGTCCCACGTATCAAGTAGCATGACATCATCCTCACAGAGGTCATCCTGTGTGAACTGAGTCACCTCAGACACAATAAAACGGCCCGTCTTATTGGAGCATTCGAACAGCCGTGGCTGATGGTCCAAAATCACCTGCTGTAACCTGCAGGGGAACAAATGTGCTTCCTTTATGGGCAACACGGGTCTGAAGCTTGTCAGTATGGATCATTTACCTCTTGCCACTTGCATAAGGAGCTTTCCCTCCAAGCAGCTCCCAGAATTCCACAGGCTCCTGACCCTCTGCCACAATCTCCTCAGAGCCTTTCTGTGAACCATGGCTAATCACAGCGCTCACCTCCTTTGCCATGGCTCGTTCATCTCCACTTGAACCCTAAAAACATCTAAATTCAGTACCAAGTCTGACACCTTGATCCAGTTTCATCAAATTTGATGTGGATCAAAATAATTAGTCTGCAGCTACAATCAGACTGCTGACAAATCCTCAGGTGAGATTCTTTCACAACGCCCTCGCATGGAATCGGATGTTTTAAAGTCAGATTTGGGCAACTTTCATATGAGGTTGGATTTTTTTAATGTAGCAGTCTGAAGAGCCAACTGGCCCAAATCAGAACTCATGCGATGTTGACGTCACTGTTTAGCTGAAAAGTTAAGTTAGCAGGACAAACTAGTGGTAATTCCAGCACTCCTCAACAGCTTTTACTTCCATCCGTGGAAACAAACTTCAGCAGGACACAACCTGTTATTGATCTTCAGAGCTGTAGTTACTCTGGACATGTGAACAGCCACACAAAAAAATCAGAATTACAGTCTGAACGCAGCCTTTTAGGACCACTTAATGTGGCAGGTCAGCAACATGTCTGCATTTTACTGGAGAAAAAAACAACCCACCTTCCTTCCTGCCATCAAAAACACTTCAACACTTAGTATAGTACATTATCTGGATCAACAGAAGTAGACACCTGAGCGATTACACCTAAATGATTCAGTCTGACTTTGTTTCTGTAACAAGCGTCGCTATAAAGGAGGATTTTTAGGGTTTGCTTCCCTACAGCAACAAACACATTGGTTATTGCAAAACGTCAGTTTAAACCTAGAAATACTTTATGATTCTTGTTTTTTCATCCGCACATGCTTTAATTTCCTCAGATCTATGTCATAAACAGCACCCTAGACCTGAAAAATATAGATACGGTCACTTTTCATTCCTAGTTATTTTTACAGCAGGTACAAGATAAATAAACTGACCTGATCTTCAGGACAGTCATGGAGGATTTGGCAATGTGCATCAGAAACAGGAAGTCGAAACATTTTGATTAATGTGTTGGTTTGTTTTCTTCTGCTGCTAAATTATATCAATACAATAAAAGACAATGTTTAATATTAGATTAAGTTTATCAACTCCCACAGCTCAAAATCTGTTTGCACTTTTTCAACTAAAACAAACTAACTTAAAATAACTTGCCAACAGAAAGAAAAAGAAGATAATCAATTCATTATTATGGGCAGCATATTAATAAAAATGTATTATTTTAGATTTTATTTTGAAGCTTTTTTTTAAGTTCCTGTTTTTTCTGCATCTGTGTACTTCTGTTATTTTACCCACAAATGAGCTAATAAAGGAATATTCTTGTCCGTACGATTCTATAACCATATTTTATGACTGAAACTGGTTTGCTGTGACAGACAGTTAATAAACACAAACAGAAAGAGGACATTTTAGTGTCAGGGACACCTGTTACCTTTCCACACCACAGATAAATTCCTGACTGGCTCTTCAGTAAAAACACATCGCTGGAGTTCAGAGAGCAGGACAGGGCTGGAACCTCGATGGTTTTAGTGTTTGATGGGTCAGAACCATGAACCTGGAACAGTCTTACTGGAGGCTCGGGATCGGCAGACCCCTTCCTAGATGTGCCCCCCTTACAGAAAGAGAAACGGTGAATAAGCAGGGCCATTTGTGGAAGAGTAGACGTAAAAAGAAACAAAAGGACAATACATCTTACTTCAAAGATGACCATTTTCCCCTTGAAAATGGCCATGAAGTGTCTCGGCTCCTTGTTCATTGTGACTCTGACTTGAACGGGCTCGTCGTTGTACTTCTGATCCAAGGTCACAGCCTGAAAAGCTGAAGCTGCCAGTTCATCCTGTGAGGCATGACGCCCCTGAAATACCACGATAATGCAGCGTTATGAGTTTAACATTTTAACCTGCAACCCTGACACATCACTGCAGCCTCACCTGCCAAATGTAGAGCAGATAGCACTTCTTGTTGTTAACCAAGTAAGTGTAGAGGATCAGGTAGCAGTCGCCTCCATAGAAGTATCCGTGCCACTTAGGCTCCACAGGCACAAGCTCCAGATTTTCAATTCTCCACACCTGGATGCATAAAGAATGAATTCTTCCCCGCGAAAGCCACAAAATGTTGTCTCTTTTTGAAAATGTGACAGCAAGTTTAGCAAAATGACACTTTGAATCAATAAAGAACAAGATTGTTTTACATAAATGAAAGATTAGCTGGAAAATATGAGACACAACAAGCTCAAATTTAAAAAATAAAAATGTATTTTCCAGCGATGCATGTGTCTATTTCCTCCCTAAAAACAGCTTTTGATCAATCACAACTCATCTACAGACATTGTCATGGCCACTGCATGCTCCATGCTGGGTGCCGAAACCACAACACAAGGTAAAAAAGTGAAGGCCACACACTAAAAGATGCTCCTTTAAGGTTTTAACAATGTGCGCCGGCCCTTCTACAAATGTGCATGAAGACATTTCTCCATACAATCATCACACACTGTGTAGACTGTTTGCACCTTGTGGTGATTGTACATGTGGAGAAGTGCCTTCATGCTTCCTGCATGTCTGTAGGGCCTGAAATGTCACATTATTAACATGTTGATGAATCTTTTTCATGTTGAAATCTAAACAGAAAGTAAGAAAATATGTGTTTGGTTTATATTTATTTGTTGTAAGTAAGCTTCTTGGAAATAAATCTGATGGAAAGCCGAAGTATTCTCCTTCTTAATGGAGCCATATTTGTTAGGAAAATCCATTTGTGGGATGAGCAACTGAGTTGAGTATGTGGGTCGTTGCCAGGAAAAATAAACCGATTTCCATGTATGATGCAGAAGAGAAGTGCTCAAATGGAAAAGCATGGAAGAGAAAGAGTTATTCCTCCCTCATGCTTGTTGGATTTCTTTGTCAGCAGGCGTCTTTGTCTGGTTGAAGATGCACAACAGAAGCTCATGGTGGCTAATTTGGCATCCATCTTGCCTCGTTCTTGTACCATAACCTCTCCTAAACCAGTAAAAGAGTCTCATGTCTTGCTGTGTCTGTGATTTAGTTAGAATGAGACTTTTTGTTACTTTGCTTTGTTGCATTATATTTATAATGAATGATGAGAATAAAACTGAAAGACCTGCAAGAACTGTTAATGTGATTTCACACATTTATCACAAGTATGTTATTGATAAGAATCTGATGAAAAAGTACTGATAAAAATCTAAAATCATGACAACTGGCACTGGTAATATCCTGAACTAGTACTGGAACAGCTTTGTGGCATGCTGTAGGGTTGGAAAATGATCTGAGGCTAATATTTTACAGCACCACATGCAGGTACTTTCTGTCTCTGCTCTTCTTCTACCAAACCTGCATGACCTGCACGGCCTCTTTGCAGCTCACTTCTCTGCTTGTATGTGCCTCAGCTCAGCGTATACTCAGCAAAGATTTGAGTGCATAATAATCTCATTTGTATGGAATATGTGCTCGCTGTGATCAAACTAAAACGTTTACAATCTGAATCTAGGTGACAGACTGATTCTTTTACTAAAATCGCAGTCTGAAATCCTGCGCCAGCCTTTTGGCTGCTTTCCTGCTGCTGCTTTAGGCAGCTGCTTGTCAGAGTCACTGTAGATTGTTGCAGATACCTTACCTCCACTTGGCCTGAGCCATTGTCCACCATTCTCTCTTGTGCAGCGACATCAGGCATCACATGCATCAGTGAGGCATCGAATTTCTCCTGTGCGATGTGAGCTAAAACATAATCACACATAATCAACCATGTCAGAAAAATGAACGTGCATGTTTTTGCCTTTGGATTTTACTGCACGAGCTGGCACATACCCACTTTCCCCCTTGTGTTCACTTTTCCCAGGCCTTGACTCTGGTCTTTTACTGTCCACTTCTGGAAGAGTTGCTTGAAGAGAGCCGACTCTGCCCCGTCGTTTACAGTCTCCACGTTTGTAGTGAATGGGTAGTTTTTCTCTTTGATGAAGTCCTGTGACGGCATCAAACGCAACAATGAAAATTAAAATGGTAGATCAGCTGAGTAATGATGTAGTATCACTCACCAAAGCCCTGGTCATGGCAGTTTGTTTTTCATCTTTGTTTGCTTTCTTCCCTTTCCATACAAAGATCTTTATCCCCCCTTGGTCCAGGAAGTAGCAATCCTAAGATGATTATTAGATAATTAAATCAGTTTAATTAAAGCTTTGGAGTCCATGAGGTAGAACATATATTCTTCATGTGTTCACGTGTTTATTTGTTCACCTCATGGTTGAGCAGATCCTGAACCAGGGGTCGTGTTGCAACCTCTGTTACCTTCATCTCACCGTCAGCATCAGATACACTGAAATCAAAAGCACAAACGAATTAACTATAGTTAAAATTTCCACCCATAAGACATTTCAAATCACGACTCTGGAGCAACTCACTGGTAAAGAGTGAGGTTTGACTTAGTTTCCTGGTCCACGGCTTCATCGGGAGGCCCATCTGTCAGCTTGGATGTTCTTTCTCCGAGAACGCTGTTCAGGACCTCCATGCTCTGAGGAGAGCTGCTCTCTGCATCACCCTCCACCACCCTAACCTCGGCCCGGCCTCCTCGCTCTCTGTCTCGGATGTCTTTAGCCAGGCACATGCCCTGAGAGGGAGGTACAGCAAAGATCCAGTAAAGCAAAGATGTTCAGTTCACAATGTCAGTAACATGTAACAGGTCTCAACCTATCTGACTGGGTTGATAGTGTACTGTTTTGCCTCTTCAGAACTTACAAGGAGATCTCTTGCACTGTATATTTTATTATTTTTTTTATTTAACATTTATCTAACCAGGAAGTCACATTGAGATTCAAAATCTCTTTTCCAAGTGAGACCTGGCAAAGGTAAACAGCCAAATCACACAGTAAAAGC
>JBAMHV010000003.1:22445186-22511467 GCA_037177535.1 Pseudomugil gertrudae | reverse complement strand
TACAGATATACAACCCATCCACACACACCCCACCACCCTTCTCCTCACACACCCATACCCAGACATCCCCATGCACCCCCCCCCCCCCAGAAACACACGTGCACACACACACCCCATCATCCCCACACCCCTTACTGCCCCTCACCCCACCACACTCAATCTCCCCATTCCCCACTCCACATCTGCACACCCACACCCAACCACCGTCCCCCCGCTCCTCATCCCGCCACACTCCACTAGGCACCACCTACTCCCCGGGGCCCCCGGGGACAAAACAAACCAGGAAGAGCCATCCCCACCACCCGAGCCAACAGCCAACCTCACCCGGGGGCCGCCCCCAGCCTACCATAGTCACCCGCTATCCCTTCTCTCCCACACCCTCCATCCCCCTCACACATGCCACTCCTACCTCAAAGATCTCGCCCTACATACAGACACACACACATATATACCCCTGCCACCCAACACACCACCAAACCCCCATAACAAACATAAAAAACACACAGCCCCCCCACATATACACACACCGCACCCCCTCTCTCACCCAAAAACATCCAGCCTCATGCAACACCCCTCACATCCAATACAAACATTCAACCCGGATCCCGGGGCCACAACCATTCACTAGGGTATGGACCAGGCCACCATCCCGGCGGCAGGCCCAGGTCGGTCCAGTTCCCAGCTCAAGCACCGGCAGACCCCCCCCCATCCACGAGAGAGGGGAGGCCATTTCCGGACACCCAAGCACAGGACCCCCGCCCAGCCCACCCAGAGCGCCCCAGCCGCCCGCCGCAGAGCCGACGACCCCCGCCCAAACCCCCACCAGCGACCACACCCCACCGCCACGAGGCAACTCCAACCACCAACTCGCCCACTAACCAGGGCCAGACATCCAGTCGCAACCAACGAGAGGCGGCCAAAATTCACCCCCCAGGGGACCGCCAGAAACCCTAAGCCACCTGCCAACCCCCAATCCTCAAAGTGCTGAGGTCACAATCCTCCACCCAGACTAAGTGACGGAGCTAATCACAGGGGACCAGAGGGAGTGAAATTCAGCTAATTGGTCTTTTGAAGTGGCAGACATTTTCTTTCTTTCTTCCTAACATCGTACATCTATTATGATTTACATAAGTTTCATATGTAGAAACTGTGTCTAGTTTAGTTCGACGTCATGTTTAATTTCTTTTCTGGATCAAAGGCAGTGAGAAAAGCAAAATGCCTTGTTTGGGTAAAATTTTTGCAACATTATATAAGATTCCCATAATTTGCATTTTAACAAATAGAATAAAGGTTTTACAAATCAGACACTGTCTTAATGAAGCCAGATGCTGTCCATGATATTTTAGTCTAGTCTAAATATTGTAGTTTTGGTTCAGGACCAGGTCAAATATGGTCTAAATGCAAATAAATAAATAAATAAAAGCTTAAATTGCATTTTTACAAATAGAAAAAAGGTTTCACCAATCAGAAAGAGTTTTACTGAATATACGTGATGTTTAAAATATTTCAGTACAGATTTAAAAATGCTGTTTTTGATCAAATGCTGGTGTGATGTGCTCTGAACTCCCAAGAATTAAGTGAAATCAAGCTTTACACATATGGTAAATCTCAGCTATATGTGTTTAGGGAAGTGGAACTGGAAAACAGCTTTATAAAAGCTTCCATGCATGAGAAATCAGAAGTTACTAAACTGTCTGTTACACCTGCTGCATGTAAAAGAGGCCAGTGTGTACATATTTAATTAGTAACGTCAGAACACGGCAGCCCGGAAATAGAAATTATTGTTAATCCATGATTTCAATAAGAGCTCTCAAATTGTTTTCAGTGCAATCCACTGGCCCAGTAGACTATTACAACAACATACACAAAAATAATTCATTTATATGAAATCATTTGATGATATCTTGTTCCCCATGTACAGAAATACCCATCTGTACCCTGCTGAACAGGTTTTAACGCGGAACATTTTGTGTATTTATTTATATGGGTGTAATTCTACACAGATATTTAAGATTAAAGGTTGTTGTTTCTAATACATTGATAAACTGAAAACTACTCAAATAACGTGCAATGTTAAGTTTCAGTTTATATATCATAAAAAAATACTTACCAGGTTGTGTGAGGTATTTGGACGCTCATGCGATCCTCAAACATCTGATTTCCTGTCTGATAACAAGCAACCCTCAGTTCTCATCCGGACAGTGCTCATGACATATTTGCCTGACTTTGCATTTTCAGGACTTTTCACAGCACTCTGCCCAATCACGGAGGAAGAGTCAAAATCTTGTAGGCAAATGTGCTGAAAAAAACACACACAGAGACACTGACTCATAGTCATGTCTGTTTGCCCACTCCGCCCTTTACAAACTCATTTACACAACATATATGTGCCCACGCTGGCTCAATAAATCCAGAGGCTGTCCATGATATTTACACTGTATTCACGATGAATGTGGTAGTGAGCTTGGTAATCGTCATAGCTGTTCATAACATTTATTGTTAGTAACTTTAGAAGAATTATTATTTTCCACAGTGCATTTAGAAAATAATAAGTATGAAACTATTTTAACATATCGTCCATGTTTTTGTCTCGAACTAAAATAAAATACAAATTTCTGATGTGGTAGAATAATTTGATGATGTATGTGTAGCAATGTCACACTGTAAAATACTCACCTTTGTGTTAAAGCCCTGCATTTAAATGTAAACATTAAAATGTTAGATGTCCTACCTGTCCAACAGGTGTGCCTTGGTTTTAAACACAGAATGGAAGCCAGCAGTGAAGCTCCTGGTCAGCAGCTCTTCTATTTTTACAGATCTCACACCTCTGATTTCATTATTGTGTTGTAAATAAAACTGCTTAAAACCAACTTCTTGGTTTTTGAACATTTCTAAGAGATTGCTTTGCGTTAGAGTATGCAGTACGTCTGTTTTCTGGCTAAGATCTGGGTGGTTCCACATGTGTATATTGACGTAAACCCATCATATAATGGGGAAAAAGTGCTATGCAGTTATAAAATTACTTTCATAAAGCTTTCATTATCGTCAGGAAGTCCCTCCCACTAAATATCCGACATTACATTTGACTGCAGAATAAATAAAAACACTCTTTATGTACAAGATGAATAAAGAAATAAATTAAATCTGTTTCATCAGTAACATCTGCTCTAAAATATATTTTATTGATATTGATATAAAATGGATGTAGTCTAAATATCGATATATTGTTGTCACACACAATATAGTGATATTTTGATATATCAATATTTTCTCAAAACCTTCTTGTGGACTTGAAGGAAAATGTTTATAGGTAAACAAATGAGTTTTGGAATAAAGCCTGATGCTTGGGTTGACGTGACTAATACAAAAATTAGGGAGATTCATGTTTTATGATTATTTATTGTGACGATGAATAAATCTGAAGCTTTAATAATGTAACCCAGCTCATCTCATGAGGATCAGAGGGCCTTACATCATCGCTGCTGTGTGGAGTATTTTATAGGAAGCAAAGTAAGCCCATCATCATCAGTTATCAGCCAGAGTACTATCCCTTAATGTTACATGACATCCAGCTGGATATGCGTTAAAACCCCATAAAATACCTTGGAACCCAGGACACATCACCATTTTTCAGTCCAGCATGGAGACGCTATTATTCTGCAGACAGGGGCTGAGAAACAGGATGCAGATAATACAACTGAACGAATCCTTAGATGACTCTGAAAATGAGTGAAATATACAAAAATATACTGAAAACATTTTAATATTTCTCAGAGAGATGAAAGCAACATAGAAATAGAGGACTGATGTCATCTTTTCCAGTATGATTGATTAAACATTCAAATGGAGCCATTATACTGTTATTGACATAGATGCATGGTAGTGGTTCTGTTAATATGAACACGCAAAGCAGCCTTATTGTTGTTCCTATAGAATGAATAGCACAGTGTTTTGCTTTGCAAAATTCATTAACTACTTCAGACGTACGGGGTGTGGTGGGTGTCTGGTTTCACAAAGGGAAAAAAGCTGCACTTCAGCATCTAACCTGCAGAATCTGACAGCATGAAAAAATCCCATCCCCCTTTCCGTGTGTCTCCAACAGGAAAATTTTGGATACATTTAAAACAGACATTAAAATGCCATTAAAATTCTCAGTTGTGAGAAAATAATTATGCAAAAGTTCAGTATTTACTCAGCAGTTTTAGAGTCTTCTATGGAAACTGGGAGGAAGTAGTTATATAATCCAGTGAACACTGTGTTATTATGAAGGAAACCAGAGACAGCTCTACTTCCTCCCTTTACCCTTTAATTCTTTATTCTAAGTACTGTTTCTATTAGGATGTCACAGCTATTAGAGATGCAGCTGAAAAACACAGCAGTCACACATCATATGAATACATAAACTTTAATCTATTTAGGCAAAATCAATGAAAAGCTCTTAAAATTTTAGGACTGGAAATGTAATAGATTACAATTCTGCAAATCTTTCATATTTCTGGTATTTATTATGATGATTGATTTAATCTGGAAATCCAGAGAAAGCATGTTTTCCTGTTTAAAAAAGATATTTGAGTTTATTCAACAGACTGCTGGACTTTAAATTTACTACCAAACCAGGAAGGATTTAATGCTTTCATTACACTTTCATTCTGTTGTCTTTAATCTTCTTCATCGTTGTGAAATGAACACACACAGTGAACACACTGCTGAACTTGTAGACTTTGCTGTGTAATTTGCTGTGGATCAAAGCTGTAGCATCACTGCCTCTGACTGTTACTTACCTCCTAATTTACATGGAAAAGGTAAATTACTAACCTCTTAACACCTATGGAAGACATGTAGTCTGGGGGCACTGTGTGTTTAGGTGTGGTCAGGTGTTAGTATGTGTGCGTGGTTAGGTGTGTGTGTGGGTGGCACTCTGGGAAATGTTTGGGACAGGCAGCTTGGGTAACCATAATTTTTTGTTGCCTGCTTTTCACCTTATTGCTTTTGTTCCCTGGGGCCCTGTATCATATGGTGAACAACAGGGTTTGAGTGAAGTTTATACCATAAAGTGATGCAAAATGTGTCAAGGAAGGGAGCTAGGAGGTGGGGTGAGGACCCAAATGCAGGCAGGAATCGGCAGGATTGCAGATGAAAATGGTTTATTTAACCCAGAACTAGACAGACTAAAAACTACAAAAACAAAGACTATACCTACCTACCAACCAACGCTATGCAGTGCAATACAATGAACCCGCAACCACAACTGAAAACCCTAGGACTAAAATACAAACTGAACTAAACAAGACCCAGGTGCACATAAACAAACACAGGTGGAATCAAAGCAAAGCAGAAAAACCAACAACACACCACACCCAATGTCCAAACCATGACAAAATGTCTCAGAAAATCTGATATGTCAGGGGTAATGCTGGTCTTTTTCTATTCCCACTATGAGCTGGTGATAAAAAAAAATGCTCTCTCAGTTTGGACTTGCATTTAAATTAAACTAAATAAAAAGGCTATTCTCAGATTTTACCTTCAACTTTAAGATTTTAAACAAAAATGGAGTTAGACCCTTTAATAAAGAGAGATTTTGATGCCAATGTCAACATGCAGATTTGTTTTCATTCTGATCATAATCACTATCCATTTATTTCCTTCCCAAACTGCAGGCGAATCCCCACAGACTCCTGACTCCAGCTTCTTTCTTACTCCCTCCTCCAACCAAATGCTCCTCTGCTTCATTCATACCCTGTTTTTTAAATACAATAAGATGCATGTCCCCCCAAAAACCATGCACTGAAGTGTTATTTCTGCTTGTAAATTCATAGTGCGGCAGAGCTACCGTAAGAAGTGCAGTATTTCATCCCTGCCAGATGTTAAGGCTCCTCCCAGACAGCTAAAACATTCCAGCCCACCTCTGGGAATCTGCTGGCTCCTGCACACACACAGTTCAACTTCACTCAGAATTTTAAAAGGAACTAAAAAGTGGCGAGTTGACACGAAATGAAAGCACTTGTTGTGTTGGTTGCTTTGGCCTGCTTTGCCAGCGCTCAGCACCAAGCACTTATTGACTACTTGGAAAGGAGGCTGCTTGCTATCGAGGTAAGTCTCTCTTTACTTCCTTACTGAGCCCCGTGCTCCAGAGTCCCCTTGAGAGGAAACTTTCAGGGACACGACAGAGGCAATGGAATGCAGATGTGGATCAAACCGGGGAAAACACAGGAAAATACACATCTTTTACATGTCTGTGGCTGTTAGTGCCTCATTTTAGAGGTAAAAATGCAGCTCTGAACACATATGATGATGTTCAAAAGGGTCATTTTCCCCCAATGACTTCATATTAGTGATATTCTGCTGGTAAATCTCACAGAGTACATTGTGTCAGTTTAAACACTTCTTCAATCTTTTCTCTCATGATGTGTCTGAAGCCCCTCAAACAGAGATTTTCATGGTTGACACTCCAGCATGTAGCTCAGTAACAATGCCTGCTTTGCTCAGTAAACTCACGTCCCAGTTACTGATCACCTGCAGAAAGGAAATCTCATTTCCTCCACCCACAGCAAAGTCAGGATGTGTTCCAAAGCAGAGAGCTCAGAGCACTTTCCTGAAAGGTGGATTCTTGCCACGTGTGGCTTGAACCTGGCTCTTTGAAAGATGAGTTTGCTTCAGTGTATACACAACACAAAATTACAGCCTTGAGTGCTTTTTAGAAATCCATTGTCAATTACTGTATAAATAAACATCTGTGTGTAATTTTCAGAGAAATTCCAGCAGTTTGCATTCAGACTCAGACTAAACTAATCAACTTTGTTAAAACAGGACAGGATCTCTCTGTGGCACGAACAAACCGCCCGCTACGCCTCTGAGCTGCGGGAGCTGAAACAGCAGATGGTGTCGCAGCTGGAGAGCCTGGATAAAGAAAAAGAAGCACTGAGGATGAATCTGGACAGCGTGGGGACCAGGGTGGACCGGGTGGAGCGGGAGCTGGACTACCTGGAGACGCAGAACGGAGCGCAGCCATGTGTAGATGTGGACGACAAGCTGATAGAGCAGCAGGTGACTCTGGTGAAAGAGAAGCAGAAGACCAAGTATTTAAAAATCACAGGTGAGAGATGGAGTGGTACTTTCAATCTGCAGTATAGGAAACACTTTTAACAACACCTTTACATGCTGTTTTACTCAAATAACTAAATAACTTAACACTGTTTCTGTTATGTTGTATGTAGAAATGATGTAAGAGGTTTAAAGCAACAGGTCACTCAGTGATAAAGTCATGTTCTCATGGAATTAACTAGAAACAAGCTGCCATTATTGGGACTGTTTGTAGTTTTGCAGCAAATCCTTTTTACTAAAACAGAACCTCAAAACCAGGGTTAGATTATTAATGAATCATTGGTTAAAATCCTGATAAAACCATGTCCTATATGTTAATACGCATCCTGAGAGAAAAGACAGCTTGGTGTAAAAGTGTATTTGCAATTTAAGCAATTAGAATTCAAAATACATGTTTTGTCTAAATCTGAGACGTCACACTAACGAGATCGAGAATATGATTAAATCCAAAAAAATAAATAAAATCTAGTGATTTAAATGTACACAAACTGTCCCCAGTTATACACTATAAATGTCCATATCCGTCTCTCATCTGCAGACTGCAGCGACATGATCTCAAATATAAAAGCCATGAAGATCCTGAAGCGTGTTGGAGGACCAAAGGGCATGTGGACCAAAGACACCAGCAAGGCCTCTGGTAAGGTCTTCATTTTTAACGGGACAGCTGACGACACCATCAATGAGTTTGCCACCGTGCAGGACTTCACCCGCTCGGCTGGCATGTCTCTGTCCACCAGCCTGAAGCTGCCGTCTGCCTGGACGGGAACAGGACACGTGGTCCACAACAACCATGTGTATTATATAAGTCAGGCAGAGGAGGTTAGTGTGGTTAAGTATGACATGGGAACTAACTCTGTGACAGACAGTGCGGTGTTTCCGGTGCAAGACCACGTTCCTGTGTACAGCTTGACCCCGGAGACACTGATGGACCTGGCTGTGGACGAAGAAGGCTTGTGGGCCATTTACGCCACAAAGCAGAATGAAAGGCACATCTCTCTGGCTAAAATGGACGCCAAGTCGCTGGACATTGAGCAGATGTGGGACACAAACTGTCCGAGGGAGAACGCAGAGGCAGCCTTCGTCATCTGCAGCACTCTGTATGTGGTGTACAACACCAAGCAGCCCGGCCGCTCACGGCTGCAGTGCGTGTTTGACGTCAATGACATGGTGACCAGTGAGGATGCACCACTGGTTTACTTCCCAAAACGCTATGGATCCCACTCCAGCCTGAAGTACAACCCACAGGAACAGATGCTGTATGCCTGGGATGACGGCTACCAGATCCTGTACAAGCTCCTCTTAAAAAAGAAGCTGGAGATTTAAATTGATTAAATCCAAACAAATTCAGTGTTTTAGGAAAGTTTTTGCCATTAAATGATATCTAAGTGCTGAGCATTTCACATTCCAGATGTTTGAATGTCTTTCCCACATTTCAGATGGTGTATCAAAGGGGATATATCCTGCTTTTAAATCCTTCCTTTTAACATGTAAATCATTCATTTATTGTCTGTATAAAGTAGAACCGCAATGCTTTGGTCTGAATTCCTGCTTATTCTTGCTCCACACACACCTTATAACCCTGTTCTGAGGTGCGTCTTCAGAGCGACTTGTTTTGGTGCCGTCTCTTTAAATGTGACCTGTCATGCCCCGCCCCCTTCCAGGTCACAGGAAGTTTAACTCTACTCTGTTCCGCCATGTTTGTAGTTTAATAGCAGTGATACACTAATCTCCCGGCAGAGAAACATTTTATTGGTAAGTTTACTATAAATGTCAACGTATCAGATTCACGAAATTTGTTACCCGGAAGTCCACGACCTTATTTAGCAGACCCACAGCAAATACTGTGATGTAATAAATAAAATATAAACAATAGAGAATAGAGAAAATTAAACAAACTGACAAATATTACCAAAAAGAATATAAATATATATGTGCAGCATCAGGAGGGAATACATTTACATTTTCTGCATTCATAACCACTTAGAAGTGCACAAAAAATGTATTTAAGGGCTAAAAAAAAGTGGATTTTGCATATGTCTCCTTTAACTCCACTGTGTAATCCATTGGACATATTTATCTTAAACATTCACTGTTCATCCTGGATGCAGTGATGCTAGACGGAATAAAATGTAGTCCTGACACAAAGCATGGTGTTTGTCATCATCATAATCATATTTCTAATGTAGTAGAACAAAATTCCAATGATTGAAGTATGTGTGATTTGTCATCCGTGAACCAAAAGGGTCTAAATGACTGAAAAGGTAAATATTAGTGTTGAGAGATGTTTAGTAATGATTTATTTCTGATCAGACCACACTGTAGACCTCTCTGCGTCCCCTTTATACCTATTGTTTGTAAAAGAACAAAAAAATGTGATGAAAATACACAACAGTCCTGACAACCTCCTTTAATCCCACTAACTGTTCATGTTGCTTCACATTTTCATTGTGTTGTCTTATTTTCTGAGGGTTTTTTTTTTGTTGTTGTGTGTGTGGACTGATACAGCATTACGCCAAGCATCATCATCATCACCTCCTCTGCAGTGTCACTGAAACGTCAGAATATGTGCAAGAACTCGCTAGCTGGCTGGCACTGTGCATTATGTCTGCTACACATCTGACTTGTTTCTGCAGAAAAACACCTTCACATTAACAACCAGCTCCATCATTTAGGTCATGTATGTAATGTACTGCATGTTTATTTATAGCTAAATGTACCCATTAGCTACCGTATCCCACTATGATTTTCCTTTAACATAAAAATAAACAGCAAACTAAACCTGTTCAACACTTTGTCTCTACCATATTGTTTTCTGATTTACTTTAATACAATGTTTTAAATCTTCAATGCAAACCAATCATCTCAAACCATTTCAATGAGCATCTAATAGAGCACAAATACACACATTCACTTAAAAAATAAAAAACTGCATGTGACTACTTGTTTTATTAAAGCTCTGTGAAGGGCGATCATTTGGTTCAACAAGCTTGCGACTTGTATTTGGCATCATCTTCATCCCATCTGGCCAGTTTTGTCTCCTCAGCACCTAAAAGCCACATTAACTCACTGCACAGACACAAACGGTAAAAGTTATTTAAACAGCTTTATTTTTTGCAACTGCATATAAACAATATAAAATTGTTAATTATGTCTGGATAAAATCTATAGTAACAAGTTCTGTAAAACAACACGGGACATTTGTACATTAGAGCCTCGGTTTTAAACAAAGGTGCCATTAAAAAAAAAACCCTTCAGATAATTTGGACCCAAATTTTGATTCCATGCGAGGAAAAAAGTGGTTGTAGTCTTTGCAGCTCGGGCTGCTTTACATCAGCAGATGAGGTTTCTTCGTCGTCAGTCCATATTTCTCCATTTATTTGCACAACTCCCACAAATTTCTTCTTCATACTTCCAGCCAGGATCCCATTTAAATTTCACACCGCATCCAAAAGCCAACATATCAAGTTGGGGAATTAAAGGGAAACTCACGAGTCAAACCGACCTGAACACATCTGTAGTTACAAATAATCATATTGATTATGACTGCTGCATGTTTCTATGAGAAATTACAAGTAAAATTACAGTTAAACACACAGAACTATTAGAAACATCAAGGCTGAAATAATAGCAAAGGTTTCAGGACAAACAGCTTCCGGTTGAATCCAAAATGTCCCGCAGAGTCCCGTTCCTGCCTCCGTTCCAGGCACAGTCCTGCAGCCCTTATTGCTTAGATACGGTTGGTATTTGAACACTCTGCACATATCAGAGTCTCAGATGAGGAGTTGGCATGGTGACGTCACGGAAGAATCGATGTAGAAGAGCATTTTTTGCAGAGAGCCTTTTGTTTGGATCATAATTCAGCATTTCCTATAAAAACAGAAATAAAAAGACAAACGGTCACGTTGTTAAGCACTTCACAGGTAAATACACTCCATTTTATTCTCATTAGCAGAATATTTTATGCTAATGTAGTCAGAGAATGCAGTCTTTTCACGGTTTTCCCGGCATGTGTGAATCGGATCGCTGCTGAAAAACAGTGGAAACTTGAGGGAAAAATACTGCAACAAAATTCATGAAAGATTTTTTATGTATTTTAACCAAACTTCACTAAAACTCCAATTTAACAAAAGCCTGCAAACACACCAGTTTGACAAGGTTCACGAAACGATAAATAAATCCAAAATGTCCTCACTGCGAGCAGTTCTCGTCCGTCCTCGTCAAGAAGCGGCACCACTTTGGACAACTCTTGCCGAGCCCACTTGGGGAAAGATGGTTTGTAGTCAGGCATCGACGTGACTCCAGGCCAGGCGGTCTCATCCGGTGTCCCCAAGGTACGAAAGATTCTGAATAACTGATCAATCTCAGAGTCACCGGGAAATAAAGCTCTCCTGGTGATCTGTGAACAAGGGAACACAAATGCAAGACATCTATTGGTTAATGTCAATACACCATCATGCCAAGGCTTTAGAATTAAGCCATTACCATTTCGGCAAAGATGCATCCCAGACTCCAGATGTCAACAGCTGTAGAGTAGTATTTGCAGCCAAGGAGGATTTCTGGTGCTCTATACCAAAGTGTTACTACCTGATAAATATCAAGACATATATTTGTAAAGACACACACAATAAAAAAACACCATTGTAATCATCAACAACCACATATAAATATGCTAAAAATCAATAGGAGAGACTCTTTAAATCAGCTCTTACATACATCAGATAAAATAAATTATTATTATAAAAACCTTAAAGCCTATGGACACATTTAAACCGGGTAGTGCAGACCTAACCTCATGTGTATATGTGCGGACAGGTACTCCAAAGGCCCTTGCCAAGCCAAAATCCGCCAGCTTGATGTCCCCCTGGGCGTTGATGAGGAGATTCTGAGGTTTCAGGTCTCGATGAATAACTC
Organism: Pseudomugil gertrudae; assembly: GCA_037177535.1. NCBI lineage: Eukaryota > Metazoa > Chordata > Actinopteri > Atheriniformes > Pseudomugilidae > Pseudomugil > Pseudomugil gertrudae. The sequence continues at coordinate 22,499,455 of JBAMHV010000003.1, read as the reverse complement.
TGTGAGAGTGACAGAAGGCCAGGCCTTGCAGCAGCTGGAAAAGATAACTCTGAAAACACAAAACCCATCCAGTCACATGAGTCAACTCAAACATCTGCGGATTATGAACTTAGAAGAATCTGAAGTCATGATTACCTTAACCAAAGGTAGTGGGATACCGGTGACTGTGGACGTGTCCATAAACTTTTTAAGATCCTGGTGTAGGAACTCAAAAACAAGGTAAAGTTTGTTCTCGGTGTGGATGACATCCAGCAATCTGAAGCACAATGACAGAAAAGGCTGCCTCAAAACCCGATGCTTTAATTTGCACAAACATTTTAAGCATATATATAAAAAGCAGCAATATTTAGGACTTACTTAACAATATTTAGGACTTACTTAACAATATTTAGGACTTACTTAACAATATTTAGGACTTACTTAACAATATTTAGGACTTACTTAACAATATTTGGGTGGCTGAGTTCTTTGAGGAGTGAAATTTCTCTGATGGCTGTGCTTGGTACGCCCTCGGTCTCCCTGAATGAAATCCACAGCAAATTAATTTATCTCAGGTAAAAGCTGAAATCTGCCATTTCCAACAGCATAGATCATTTAAAAACCAATAAATCAATCAATATTTTCCAGTGAGTTGACACCTCAAACAGCATTTCAGAAAGATTCAGTTTTCTGTATCAAATCCTTGCAAGTCACTAAATGCAGTGAATAATAATGCACAACAGTTGGTAATAAAGTTATTATTTAAGATAAAACCCATTTTCAAAACATGCATATTCTGCACAGAAGCATCAACCGAGACTTTATTTCCATATTAAAAACAGTTTCCGGTCACTTTCAGCAGTGAAACAATAACTTATAGTCATATTTACATACAGTTACACTAAAAAGTGTTGTTCTGAGGTTAAACTTGAAGTATTTAGTCTTTATATGTGGCAGATTTGCTTGTTTTTACCCCTTTATAACGTAAGTGTTCGGGGGGAGTAAATTTACAATGTGTAAGTTAGCTGTAGTTAATGATAAAAAGCTAATACTAGTGGATTATACAGCTTTAACACAAACGGAATCACCGCGTTTCATTTCGCGGTGATAAGCTGGTCAGGACCCACCCTGTCACACCCTGATGGAGACACAAAACTGGGTCAACCGTAATACAATCTGAAGCTAAATGAAAGTTACTGTTAGCATCGCTGACGTTAGCGCGCGATGCTCTGGTGATAATATCAACCCAAACTTACGTGTCAAGTCTGATTTTCTTAAGAGCAACAGTTTCTCCGGTCACTTTGTTCTTGGCCTTATACACGACACCATAAGTCCCTTCTCCTATCTTCTCCACCTTCTGAAACGTATCCATTTTTGCACAACGACAGAACTGCTCGAGGTTTAGCCTCTTAGCAAAAGTCCCGTCTTTGTGTCTGAGCTAGCAAACTGCTCGCTGGCTAAAGGGACAGACGTTAACAAGCAACGCGGGGACCAACATATAACTAACTCTTGCTCCAGTAAACTTCATGCGGTCCAGACACGCCACAGTTGAAGGACGGGGGTCCCGTGGAGGATAAACTCTCAGGTTTAAACGCAGTAAACAAAGACGCAACAGACGGTCATTTGTAGACCCCGATGGGAATTATATCCGTAAATATGAGGAATAGCTCGGCGGTTGCCTCTCAGTGAAAACACTGAACCAACACAACAGCGTTTCCCGCGTTGCATCGGGGGGCCTTCGTTTTTGTACTCAGGACACACCGATTACAGTAGTTGAATGAGACCGTGAAATGGCGGCATAAAAAAGACAAACCATCAAGCGCTCACACTGATCACATGGTGAGACGTCAGTGATGACGTTGCACCTTACGCTCTTTACGTAAACCCCGTCGAGATAGTTCTGCTTTGCATTTGTGTAGTTTTTAAAATCATTATTTATATCTTTAGTAATGTCACTTCCTGTCTAATTGGCACAAGTAAACTATGGTAAACAATTTAACTTATACTGAAAAACAATGTTCGAATACATTAGGAGGCTGAAGTATACTTCAATAAATATAATTGAAGATAATTAATAAAATGATAAGAAATATAAAGTCTGAGTTTTTTTGTTGTTCTTATCTATTGAAAATATGTTTTTAATGTATTCCATCAATAAATCATGCAGATGGTTATTTTCCTGATTAGGGAAAAAATTTAAATAGATTGAAAATTCAGAATAAGACAAACGCAATTACAAACTTTATCTAAAACAAATCAATCAAAAGAGATCAGTGAAATAGCCTTTAAAAAGATTATTTAAAAAGTTAAGTTTTCCTAATCATTTATTTGTTTATTTACACAACACAAGGAACCCAGAACTGTACAGAGCAAACAGAGAGACCTTTTTAACATCTTTTATACAGCCTGTAATTTTTAAAAAGTTGTATTATAAACTTAAACTGCATAGAAATTAGCACAGAAGAAGAAAAACATGCCCAAGCAAAGGATTACAACACTTTCTACATACAAACCGTGTAAACTGTGAACCTGCTGTTCTCATCATGTCAGCAGCAAATGAAGGAGGGTGACTGGCTCTCTCTAGTGGCAGCAACTAGCACATGTAATTACTAGTCAGCACCATTTCTTATGGTTTTTGTGGTGTTGGTTTGTCTGTCGGAGTGTTAGTGGCATATCTCAAACATTTATGGGTGGATTTTGATGACATTATTAGAAAATCTAAGGCATGGAATATTGAGGGTTTTTTGCATTCTTTACTATGGGGAGAAATAGGTAACTTAACATTAAAGCCTTTAACAAAGGTAAATTATTATATTACATTGGCTTGGCAGAGGTCTGCACGGTCTGAGTACTTCTAGTTAATGTTTCTCTATCATCTCCCCGTTTGTAGGGGGGTAACCACAGAAGTAACACCAGCTCTAATTAACCCCTTTGTTTCTTTATTTTCTACATTTATTTATTTGATCAGGTTTTTATTAGAACATTTAAAATGAGAATATATTATGTATACATATATTATGATGATAATCCAATCTTTCAGGCTGCACAATGGAATAGTGGTTAGCACTGTGGTCTCACAGCATGAAGGTTGCTGGTCTGAGCCGTGGCGCTGGGGAGGCTCAAACAGGGGTTTAGTTTGCATGTTCTGCGTTTGCATAGATTCAAAAGACTCAGATTAACTCGTCCAGAGTCCAGTAATAACACAGAGAAGCAGGATTTTGGTGTTATGCTGCAAACAGGTTGATCGATTTAACCACCCATCCATTTTCTACCACTTTTCCCTGAACGGGGTCGCAGGGAGCTGGAGCCAATCCCAGCTCACAATGGGCGAGAGGCGGAGTACACCCTGCACAGGGCCAACACACACAGACAAACAACCATGCACACACACATTCACTCCTATGGGCAATTTTAGAGACTCCAATCAGCCTATCCCCAAGGTGCATGTCTTTGGACTGTGGGAGGAAGCCGGAGTACCCAGAGAGAACCCACGCTAACACGGGGAGAACATGCAAACTCTACACAGAAAGGTTCCTGGTTTGACCCCCCACCCCAACCAAGGCTCGAACCAGCAACATTCTTGCTGTGAGGCCACAGAGCTGTTACTGCAGATTACTGGGAGAACACAGGAATTCTGTGCAGCTTCCCTGCAACCCTGAATTGGGCTAAGTGGTATAGAAAATGGATGGATGGATGATCTTCCACAACAGTCCATTTACAGTAGAATTAGAAACATCTGTAAAGGAAAATGTCTTTGTGTTTACTTCACATGGATTCTTCTGGTCATGTGCATCTCTGGCTTTGTGTTTCTCTGTGCAGGCGGATGGATTAACTTTTCTAAACCTTAGAATAGAAATGAGTCACTGCTTTAATCCTTCACAATGCTCTGTCAGACACAGCAAAGGCCCCAGCTGGAATTTGACAAAGGGCAATGTTGGACACTCTCATCTCTAATGACATTTTCCTATCAGACCATCTGGTTGTAATAAAAATGACAGGCTGAAGTGGGTCTGGTTCTGAACCATGACATTAGAAAACCTTCAACAGGAAACAACACGACAGATGTTAATCAGCCTGATAAGTCATTAGGAGACTCGTAGATAATACAGGCATGTTATCTGTAAAACATAAGCTAATGTCTGCTCTGTGTATTATAAATGTATTGATCTGAAGATGTGAAGCAGAATGATCTATAAGTCAGATGTTCTTTGCTGCATGAGGAAAATACCCTTTTTTCTGTTCAGACATAGAAAGCATTGATAGCAATACTGCACATGACCACAGCTCAGAGGCTTGATATGTCTCCGCTCGGCAGATTTATGTTTAAAATGACATCTCTGGACACTACGGGGAAGCTGTTTCTTATATTCAGAATAATGGATATTTCAAGGCGGTTTTGCACTTTGTGTTTGGATCATAAAAGTCTCAGTTTTAAGGAGAACAACTCAGTATCACTTTAATTTGTGACGAATACTGAATGACAGTTGCTGTAGCTGTGAGCTGAATTTCCTCTATGATCCAGACGACCTTATTCATCTGCTTTTGAATGGCCTTTTATTACTTATCAGTCAGTTCATTGTTCCATAAGCTTGTTCTGCTTTCCAAGTCCAGCCACAACTGCATTTTATAAAGCAAACCTCCTCTGACGGTCAGCAACAAACTACGATTTTCACATCTTGAGTTTTGACACTAAATTAATGTCAGTATCAGAATTTCAGTACCATCTTAACTTAGATAATATCCTGTGGAGACTAATGAGAAAAGAAGTAAATGGTTGGCTTTTTGTGGTATGTTAAGTCAGGTGCTCTTTGGGGGGGATTTATTTCCTCCTGAAATCGGTTGTGAGCACATGAGGGGTCACATGCAGTGCCGCTCTTAGACATGAGACAACAACTGTGGGAAATCCACCATAAACTATGATAATAAAAACTTAGAATGACTGTCTTCTGACTCGAAATTTTTGTTAGACTTGCTTTCTCTTTATAAAACACATAAAAATAATTAAAAAAAAACAACAGTATTATGATGTTATGTTTTATTAATGTTATTTATTTAAGATTCTGTTTTGGGATGAAATCTCTTGTAAAAAGACTTTTACAGAAGTTTGTCTTCTAGATTATTCTGTAAACTGTAGCTGTAATATTTATACAGTGTTTTTAATGTTGCTACAGTGGAACTAAAACAATCATGATATTATTGTAAACTTTCAGCTTTAATTCAAGGACCAAAATTAGTAAATTAATAGGCAAACCATGTTTATTTGTACATGTACAAGACAATTCAAAGTGATTTGCATAAAAACATCCAAAGCATTACATATAGTAAAGAAGAATAAAAACAGTAAGAATCACAATAAAATCCATTCATCCATTTTCCACCACTTATTCCCTGAATCCCTGAACGGGGATTGCGGGGGGGCTGGAGCCAATTCTAGCTGACATCAGGTAGGAGGCTGGGAACACCCTGGACAGGTCGTCAGTCTATTGCAGGGCCACTGTTTCCCTCAGCTCAAACCAGCAACCTTCTTGCTGTGAGGCCACAGTGCTAACAAACTGCGCCACCGTGCAGCCTACAATAAAACATAAATTACATTAAAAGTTAAATTAGTTTGTTAGTTCCTTCATAGGTTCATGAGAAAAGAAATGTTTTTAACCTGGATTTAAAAGTGTCTCCATGTGGGGAAGTTTTCATCTCTACTGGCAGTTTGTTCCACATGTTTGCAGCATAACAGCTAAATTCTGCTTCTCCATGTTTACTCTGGACTCTGGTCTGGACCAGCTGAATCCAGACCAGATCTGACTCTTTGGAGCTTGGTTTTTATAGTCTGAACATATCACAGATGTATTCTGGACCTGAACTGTTCTGAGATTTATAAACAATCAGCAGGGTTTTAAAATCTATTCTGTGACTGACTGGAAACCAGCGTAAACATTTCCAAACTGGTGTGATGTGTTTAGACTTCTTAGTTCCAGTTAAAGCTCCAGCAGCAGCATCTGGATGACCTGCAGATGTTTAATGATCAGCCTAGTGGAGAAAGGTGTTTATTTGCTCTAAACAAAGACACAGTACATCTCCTGGACTCTGGAGTCATCTGGTGACAAAGACACATAAAGTTGTGTATCGTCTGCATAACTGTGATAATTGATGTCAAAGCTCCAGGACAAAAACATGGTCTGAGAGTGTTGAGGAGCTTCGTCCTTTGTGGAGAACCCCAACCACTTAAGTTCCAGTGGCCCCATTTTCACAGCTTTAAAAGTTGTTGTAGAAACACATTATTTTGAGACCTGATTTTCATCATTTGGAGTTAAACCTTGAGGTCTACAGTTGCTCTTCAGCTTTAGATGCTTGTCAGTTGCTTATAAGCAACTTGCAAAATTGCAAATGTGAACGAACCAAACCCAAACTAACCCTAACTAAGTTAGTTTCCTCCACACAGTTTAGTCATCCAGGAATCACCATCAATGCTCTTCTACATGAAGAGGAACCAGACAAAGTGACTCGGTCATCTGGTCAGGATGCCTCCTGGATGCCTGGCTGGTGTGGTATTCCCATCAGGAAGCAGTCCGAAAGACCCAGAACATGCTGAAGAGACTATCTTGTCTTGCATGAGAATATGTTATATACATGTACATGGCAAACCACTGCTGGCTAGTAAACACATGAGTAAAATACAAAGCCATTGAGATGTTTTCCCTGTAAGAGCTGGAAGAAAGCTTTAAATAAATGATTTAGGGAAAGTTTGATAAAACAGCATTTTATATTAAGTTTTATAATAAGTTGTTTACCTTTTGAGACACTTTTTTTCTATTAGCACCAAATGCACAGCTTAATTTTTAAGTTTATCAGACTTTATTTTAACAGTTCTCTGCTGACTTAAATGTTTTAAATTCTGGTTTAAATTAATTTAAATGCACAAATACCCAAAGCAAATTCATTTTTTGCATTTAGCTGTGCATCGTTCACAGTGGCCTTTCCTTTTGTGCCCAATTTGTTGTAGTTTGAACAACTTAATCAGCACAACATGCAGATAACTTTGAAGGCAACTTTTTAATTGTGAAACAGAAATAAAAATTTTGACTGACTATTTACAGTTTTACTGCTGCAGGTTTCTTGGAATATAAAATGAAACACTGGAATTTGTACACTATTTATATAAATAATTATTGGATTGTTTTTATTTATACTCAGTTCATTCTAAAGAGAGGAGGGCGCTGCATGGTGGATAGTTAATGTGGCCTCACAGCAAGAAAGATGCTGGTTTAAGCCTCAGCTGAGGTTTGAACAGCACAGAGTTTGCATGTTTTCCCATGTTTGTGTGCACCTCCAAAGACATGTTGGGTTAAATGATGATTTTTAATGCACGGTTATGGTTGTTTGTCTTGTGTTGACCCTGCAGTGGACTGGCGACCTGTCCAGGGTGTACCTGTTCCTCAATGATGGCTAGAATAGGCTCCAGCTTCCCTGCAATTTCCCTTGATTTAGATGTATGAGGAGAAAAATAAATAAATAAATAAGACTGGGATTGGCTCTAGTCCCCCCCCCCCCCGCGAACCCGTTCAGGGGTTCAGGGAATAAGTGGTTGAAAATGGATGGATGGATAAATAAATAAACGGATGGATGATGGAACCATTCTCAGACCTTTCTGTGTTTCCAACAATACATCCCTGATTTTCCTTTAAATAACCTTAACACTTAATCTTTTGCTGGCCACTAATTGTGTGTTATAGTAGTTCTATGAATAATCTCTCCAACCTTTGATGTGAAACTTTTAATTGCTTTAACTTCTCTAATTAATCTTCTTTGTTGTTGAAAAAACAAAAAAGCCAATAAAAGCATGAATTAAAGTTGTCTTAATTCTTCGATATTGTCATTTTAAACATGTTCTTCTCTTACTGAAAGGAAGGTCTGAACATGGGTGCGTCTGCGTCGCTGCAAGTGTAGTCACTGATCTGCAGCAGCCTGAGGTGAACAGCAGGATTTGGAGGAATGGCGGAGGAAATAAAAAGATGCTATTGAACGGGTGCCCACACACTGATCTTGTGATGTCCATGCACACATAGTTGTAAGGTCATGTTTGAAACGCAGGCATAACTCGAGCTTTGCTCACAGTTCTCTTAACAATGTCCTGAACGTATTCATTGACTTTCCAGTTTTTCCAGATATTTGTTTTATTGGTTTTCATTGGAATTGTTAAAATGCATGCTATGTATTCTTTCCTGTAAATTAGCATTTATTACCAGAGCCCTGCATCATGTAGTATTTATAGTACACATCATCAGAATTAGAAAGTTTGGCTTTAATGTGTCTTATCAAGGAAAGGATTAAAAACACAGTTCATGTTATTGTTCAAAGTTAAATCATGAAAAAAATTCAATAAATGAAAATTGTATTATTTATCCCAAAAGGAAATGTAAATGTTGTTTTTTTTTTAAATAAATGAATACAACTTAAAAGAAATTTAAACAGAGCTCAGTCTTTCCCTGATGAGGGTGGTGCCAGTTTTCAGACTCCCAGTGATGTCAGAGGTGAGAACAAATTTTATGGTAATTCAGGTTCGAGCCCGTCTTAAAGGGAGTGAGACGACTGGAAGGTCTCTGGAAGTTTTGTAAGGATTTAGGACAGCAGGGTGAGGATCGAGCTCACAAAGGAGACTGACAAACAGACAGGATGAAGGTGCTGGTGCTTCTCGTTTTGGCTTTTACTTCGGCCATGGCAACGAGTAAGTACATCTCATAAGTGTTCAATTTAAGTGTTTAACAAATTAATTTCTTTACAAGAAAAATGGGCACATTCAATCATTTTATGTGCTTTTCTCTCACAGTTAACATCTCTGTTAACAAAACTAAAGCAAAACTTTTCTGTTTATTAGATTTTATTCTGCCAGTAACTTTATGTAAAAATGCTTAAATTTACAAACAAAAATCAATTTATTGCTTACATATCACAAGTTGTTTCATGCTAATATGCTTAAAATGGATGATGTGTGAACTTCTGCATGGTAAATTATACTGTGACATTATGACCTTGAGGCATTTTGCATTCATCATTAGATCCTTTGATCTTTTGCAAGCTTGTGTTGTAATTCAGGAAACTGGATTATATTTCCAAACTAACATTTCTAATAATTAGAAAACATTATTATGATTTTAGATGTTAGATTAAGCTCTTCTGGCTAGTTTTTTTTAACCTTCCACTCACTAACACATCAGAGCTGGGAACACTGGTCAGTGAGCCAAAGTCTGGGAGCCCTCATTCCTCACACTGGGATTACTGATGTTGCTGCTCAGCTGATAGTCACATGAAAAGGATTGAGGGGGATTGTAGGCCGTGTGACTCCCGCTGCCCAGAACACCCCTCACCCCCCTACACCAGAAATATGGTTCCTTTATTTGAGCATCTCAAGCATTGTATAAATTCCACAGCGGTCAACAGAGACATCCTCTTAGCGGTGCATCTCTGATAACATCTCCACCACAAAGTGAATGCTTATTCACAGATTCTGATTGATGTTGCTTCATTTGACGTTCTTTTGTCTCAGTAGTTTGATGACTTTGTGATATTTTTTGCAGGACAAAGAAGTAAGTTCACACGTTACCGATCATGGAATTCCCGGATGTATCCGGTGTGGCAAGACGGAGACCCGAGATTCAGAAACTGTTGGAATGGTGAGATCAGATTTCTTTTGTATGAACATGGGTCTGTTCTTTCAGCCCACCTATTTGAAGATGTCAAACTGTTTGTAACATGTTCTGCAGGTGGTGAAGTGACCTTTGACCTGAAGAATGATGGGCCCACCCTGACGGGAGCCAAAACAACCTTCACAATCAATCTAAATTTCCCACCGAACCAGACCGTGCTGCCTGACGGACAGGTGGTGTGGGCCGAAAACTGCACTATTGAGGGTAGGATAACTTCTACAGTGTTCAGTATTAGCTGGTGTGCAGGGGGTGTATCACAGGTTACTGTGGAAACCTGATCATCTTTCTAATAAGTTTTTTTCTGTTTATAAAATCCTAATTATATTTATATATTGAAAAAGAAACTATGTATATTAATGAATGTGTATGTATAAACATGCAAGAACAAGCGGAGGCTTTGCATTTTTAGCTCGTTGCCAAGCCAAAGACAGCAAGATGTTAAGAAAACAGCTCAAAATGTTCAGTATATCATCACTCTTTTCTCAGATTGCTGTTCATAATTTACATAAAATAGAAAAGAAAGCAGGTAAATAAAGTTAGATTTATACTTCATGACAGGTTTTCCTACTAATAAAGTACATTTGCTGTGTTTGTTCAGGACGCCAGTATCAGGAGGGCGACGCTGTGTATCCAGACCAGGACAATGAGTGGACTGGAGTTTTCCCAGATGGCACACCTTTCAATGGAAGTCAGAACAGGAAACCCCACTATGTGTTTGTGTGGAAGACTTTGGGTAAATAATAAAATACAGCTCGCTTTTCTCTAATACTGTGCATTTAGGAATGAATGACATATCATGGCTCACTCAACAAATATATACATGTGTGATGAACTGATCAAGCTGATCCCCTTAACAATCCCCTTGATTGATCAAGGGGATTGTATCTCTTTGTTCTGTTTTAAATACAGATAATTTTGTGGGATATGACCAAAGCAGATGATAATGTCAAAAGCCTCTGCAATGTGACCAGTTCAATGAGAAATGCTACTGATGTGCACACATGATTGATTGTTGTAGAGGTTTAGGGCCAAATCTAAGATCTCAATTTGCGTGTACTAATTAGTGTAGAATTTAGCGTGTGGAGTGTAAAATTTAGCGTGTGGGGCGGGACTGTGGTTAGTATGTGATCTACTAAGATTGCTGACGCAAATGACAGTGCGTGCAAAGTGTCGGAGACACGCCTATATAAATGAGGATTTAGCGTGTAATATTTCAAAGAGCCACAGCAAAGTAATTAGATATGTTTTTGTGCACATGTCGTTTGATAATGTGCATATGATTTAGAAACAGCCAGCTACCTCAAAAAAACCTGGTTTGGTCTCATTTAAGGAATCCCGAGTGCGTGTAAACCTAATAAACCTCGCCATCCGGCTCGACATAGCATTTAGGAATTCAGTCAACAATCTGCGCTGATTTCCTCCAACAGCTCCAAAATAGCAACGCTGGATAGGCGATATGTTTTAATAGTTACTTCCTCTCTCATTCCAAACATGTTAACACGAGGAGGAAATATGCGTTCTGTCTGCCTTATTTGATGATTCCTGTCTTCGTCTTGCAACAATCACTGCAGCCATGTTAGCGCAATGTCAGTTTTGACACGTGTTAAATATAGACACAGTTTCTATCAGCAAAATTACTTTAGATAAAATCATATATTTACATGTTGTCCTCCCACCACACACAAAATTGCCAATTTACATATTAATTGAGGCAAAGGTACTATCTGGAGATGGACGCACAATTTTGCACTTTTGAAAGATGCAAACCCTTTTGCTCACTGTTAGTAGATCAGTTTGTAATTTTTTAGCGTGAGAAACGAGTTTGTACGCATTTTACTACACGCAAACCTTTAGTAGATTTGGCCCTTAGAGTTTAATACAGTTCCACACCTGGTTAGTGTGACAAATAATCAAAATTGTAAATTCATAACTTTCATTTATCAAATCTCCAAATCACACAGAAATCATATAACATAATGTGTTTTAAACTTCACAAGTAATACCCCTTAACAGAGGCATAAAGCCACGCTAATAACCTTTCTATAAGCCACATATCCAAATAACCAGCATTTTCCAGTCAGCCTAATGATCATATTGTCTTATATCAATCTTTATTATGATCCATTTTGCACCAGCAGACTACCTCCCAGTTAAAACCAGAATATTCTGATTGTCTGAGACTAGATCAGCTAAAAAGACTAAAATGATCATTTGATAGCTTGTTCAGCTGCAGTTGATAAAATAGATTATAAATATATGAAATAATCCATTTTTATATATAACATCTGTCATTTATTATCAACACCTGGAGCCAGATACATAAACCATAGAGGCACAAAAAGGACAAAGAGAGAAATGTCCACACAAACCTGTATTTAACAAAGATGATATTGGAAAAGGTACATATGCACATTTTGCCTTTGTTTATATACTTACAGCTATATCCGGCCTAGAAGGGATGCCTTAACTAAAGCTTTTCCCTGCTTTACTAAGCTACCCTCAATCATCAAAGCGTTTTTGTCTTTAAGGGCGTTACTGGCAGGTGGCAGACGGACCATCTTCCTCACTCACCATCGGAACAGACAATGTACCTCTGGGCTCCTACAGCATGGAGGTTGTCATCTATCATACCCGAGGAAGAGACCGATTCATCCCCCTCGGTTACGCCTCTACAGTCTTCGCCATCACGGGTAACCAGTTAACACATTTTAAGTGTTCTTACTTGCACCTCGATGCACCTCTTGCAGTTCTGATGGCTCCACATCTCTTGCTTTGTCTTTAGACCAGATTCCATTCAGGATATCGCTTGCTCAGGTCAATGATGTGAATCAAGCTGACCAGAACTTTATCCAGAACCAAGCCATCGCTTTTACAGTCACTCTGCATGATCCCAGTCAGTATCTGAACAACGCAGACGTTAGCTTGAGCTGGGACTTTGGTGACAACAGTGGAACGCTCATCTCCAGGGAGCGAACTGTCACACACACATACCTTTCTGTGGGAACCTTCCAACCTCAGGTGGTGCTGATGGCAAACATCCCGAATGCATGTGAAAACCCCACTGCTGGTAAGACTTTACAATACTTCCTTTTTTTTTACCCTTTATGTCTAAAAAATGATTTTACTAAAGCGTTTTACATGAATCTTTCAGTTGTTCCCGTGGATGCGTCTGCTGCTGCTCCTGCAGCAGAGGGAGGGGATGCAATTGGTCTGGATGTTCCTGCCTCTGATGCCACTCCTCTGGCCGTGTCCGTGCAGCCTGCTGACGCAGCCACAGAGACAGACGATGGCGAGGCAGCTGCTGATATCAACACAGAGGTCGCCTCGGTGACTCCTGCTGCTGTAGATGCAGAAGACGTTCCAGCCGAGCAAGATCCCGCTGATCCTGCTGCAGATGTAGATGCTGCAGTCGCAGAGGTTGCCACTGTTATCCCCGTCGCACCAGCAGTTGCAGAGGCGACAGATGCTGAAGCAGCTGCCGAAGACGACGCTGCTGTGGTGGCAGAGGCAGCTGCAGCTGCAGAAAACGTACCTGAGATTGATGCCGCCATTTCCCCAGCTCCTGTTGCAGAAGGAGAAGAAGCTGCAGTGGAGGTGGTTGACACCGTCACTGTAGCGCCTGTGGTAGACGCAGCCGTAGAGCAAGAGGCTGCAGCGACTGCAGCTGCTGCAGAGCCTGCTGTGGCAACTGAAGCCCCAGCTGATAACGTTGTAGCGCTCGCTGCCACAGAGGCCACAGAAGAAGCCGCACCAGTCGCTGATCCAGAGGCCGAAGTGTTGGAAACTGAAAATGTGGTTGCAGCTACTGCAGCTGCTGCAGGTGAAGGTTTACTTTAAAAAAATCACCCCAAAACCCACACGTGGTAAAATTTCATTTCTTTAGAAACTAACATATCCGTCTTCTTGCAGGTGAGGCTCTTCCAGCTGAAGGGGAAGTTCAGGCCGAAGTGGAAGCGGATCCTGCACAGGTTGCCCTTGTCGTGGCCAAAAGACAAGCACCAGAGCTCACAGCTGATTGCACCATCTACCGATACGGCTCCCTCGCCACATCTGTTGATATTGTCCGTAAGTGGGATTTAGCTATTTTAGGTGTGAATCATTAAAGTTATCCCACTGTGGGATAGTAAAAAGGATAATCTAATGATTTAAACATGTCTATTATTCTCTTCCCATCACACAGAGGGAATTGAAAGTGTAGAGATTGTTCAGGTGTCAAATGTTGTGTCAATGGCGACTGAACTGGATCAGAATGCTGTGGATATCACTATCAGCTGTCAGGGAAGGTGGGTTGCAGCATTCATTAGGAAACTAAATAAACCCACTGTGTTTGTTTTTATAAGGCCTTTTCATGAGACATTTTTTAAGCATTATCTCATTTAAATGAAAGAAATTGTCACTTATTCGCTTTGTAACATTTTCTTCTTCTTCACTCTTTAGTTTGCCAAGCGAGGTCTGCACCGTGATTTCTGATGCTGACTGTATCTCGCCGGTACAAACCATCTGTAACGCAGCTACACCGTCTCCCGACTGTCAGATGATCCTTCGTCAGTTCTTCAATGAGACAGGAGTATTCTGCCTCAATGTGTCGCTGACAAACGACGTCAGTCTTGCTGTGGCAAGTGCTAGAGTCAATGTGGCAGCAGGTGAGTGAGCGAAGAGTTCAACAGGCACTAAGATGACTTCTGCGGGTTATTTTTTCCTCATTTCTAAAGTGTGATTGCTTTTATTTCAGCCTCTGGTGGCTCTCCAGCTGGAACTGCTGCTACAGTACTGGGTGTCATGGTTCTTGCCTGTGTTGTTTGTTGCGTTGGCCTGATGTACAGGTAAGTGTACAGTTTCAGGAAGTTAGTGGTCAAAATGAAAGACATCAAAAACAAAAAGATCATCATTTATTAAAATAATACAGAACATTTTAAGAACCCAGACAAAAACACACTTTACTCTTTTATCCAAAATACCTTTTCATGTTGTAGTGGAATTTTTTATTTATTATTGTATTTATTCTAAGTCTATATGATGCTTGTATGACTTTACTGCTAAGGCCTTACTGTTGTGACATTGCTTAGGTTGATAGTAATCATAGAACCCATGAATCTAGTGCATAAATAAATACTGAGATTTACATTGATGAAGAACACCCCCCCCAAAACAACACTAACAATAAAAGAATTTATAGAAAGTATGTCCTCAAACTTTCTGGACCAACTAAATGTGGCATAAAATTGGTTTTGTTGAGCTTTTAGTTGACGTTCTTTTGGTAAAGCGTCTGCATACTGATGCCAGCATTGTGTGGAGATTTTACTATACCAGGGATCTCCAAATCCGGTCCTCAAGGGCCGATATCCTACAGGTATGCCTCATCCATGCCTCCCTGCAGCAACACACCTGATTCAAATTAATAGGTCATTAACAGGCTTGTAAAGAACCCAACAAGCAGAAAGGTGATCACTTTGATTTGAATCAGGTGTGTTTCAGCTGGGAAACTTTCAGTACCTGCAGGACACCGGCCCTCGAGAACCGGATTTGGAGATCCCTGCACTATACAAACAGCAATGCAACTCATTTGCCCAGGTGCAGCAGGTGCAGGGGACAGTAAGGATGAAAGTGTTTTGTATTAAATGTCGCCTTATCTGTCCCACCTCTGCCATGTTTCACAATAGGCGCTTCAAGCAGTACCAGCCGCTGAGAGAGGATGGCGCTGCTGAGAATGGAGGCAGCTTTGCAGTCACATCAGTGCCCCTGCTGTTGTGGAACTTGTTGAGTCGACAGTCACCAGGAGAGAGCCGTCCACTTCTTCAAGGACGGATTGTGTGAAAATCACCATCGGTTTATGCAGTTTGCTAACATATCAGCTTTAAACATGTCAGACTTTCTGTAGTGTTACTCCCAACCCTGAAACCAGAATCTGCCCCCTTTTATTACATATAAGAATCAGGAATTATTTCTATTACAAGTACAATTCTATTTATTTGTATCTAAAATGTCATTTAAATTGGTAATTAAAAATGTATGAGCCATAACCTATCCTCTGCTTCTATTAAACCTACTGGCAAATCAGTGTTAGACTCATTTCAATTTAAGATGAAGTTTATAACAGAACATTATCATCATGTTTTCTACACTGAAAAGAATAAAATGGTACTTTATCACCATCATGTCTTTATCTGATGTGTTTTGTTGGTTTATCCTGAGATGAAACATTATTCTACATCATCATCAGCAGTTAAATCTGAAAATATTCAGTCAAATAGCAACTGTTAGAAACTGAAAACTGAGGGTCTACAGGGTGGGCAACGTTAGTCCTCAGGTGCCACAGTCCTACAAAGTTACCCTGCTGCAACTCGTCTGACTCACCTGACTATTCATACTCTCCCATTAAAAAGAATAAAAATAGCCTCAGGTTGATAAAAATAATAATAATATATAAATGTGTGAAAATAATGATATTGTTTTATAATTCTGCTTTAATAGAAATATAAAACTGTTGTTGATTTTGTTGAAATCAGTGCAAATTGTTTTTTTTTAGCTCCTCATCAAACTTACCGGTATATACCTGCTAATCTGTTATCTTGTCCCACTGCTCATCACTCAGTATTTTCTATGACACGTTGTAATGCAGGAATAAAGCCTGACGTCACTGCAACAGACACCACTAATGGAGGACGCTGGTCTGATCAACATGACATGAAGAAATGTATGGATCAACTAAGAAGTAACAATAATAAGCAGAGTTTGCATTTATACTGTGAATTTAATGTCATTTATGTCAGAGCTGAAGCTCTAAAATGATCTTTTTCTGATAGTTTTACTCTCTTTTTACAGTTGCTTTGGAAAACGAGTCCTCGTCATCCTCTAGATTACAGGATATTAAACAAGTCTGTAGAATTTATTTTTAGCACCTAAACATCTTGGGACATCTAGAGGCAGTTTGTATCGGCGTGTGTCATTAATGCATTCCGCCATTCTTTGTGTCTCTTTACTTACAGTCTACATGCACATTCCTCCAGCTGCCTTGTGTAAAACTGCAGTGCTGCATTACAGTAATTGCCTAACGCAGCCATTAATCACACTCAACCAATGACACGTCTCTTTGTTACATCTACAGCTTACTCCTACAACCCAACAACTCTTCTGGGAGGCCTTCATTTTTCACAGATAATTCAGTTCAGACAGTTCAGCTTAATCACTACCAAATCAAAGGGGTCATGTGTATGTATTGTGTTTTACATACAGAAATCCTTCACACATTAAAAATCCTGTTTTCATCTCAGAGGGAAATTCAGTAGCCACACATGAAGCATATCCCACATGATGCAGTCGCTATAACACAGAGAGGTGCCAGTGTGTGCCAAAGGTTACCTCATCCAGACAGTTATATTTATTCGGTAATGGGCCCTGCAGTTTCCTCACATGGCCTCAAGCTGGTCGTCTATGACAGTCGACTACATAAGGGGGGTATTGGTATTCTTATAGGTATGAGTGTGCCCATCATCGGTTTCTTATACCTAAATAATATGGAACATCCCAGCATTTACTGTATGTCCTCAGTTCATAAGGAATTATTTATTTATCTGGTTATCTCAACAGTTGGTCTGCCTATTCATCCAAATAAAGATAAGGAACACAGTATTTCTCACATAAGACGTTCCCATACGTAGTGTAAAAGTAAATAACACTAGAAAAAGAATTCCCTTCAAAAGTATTTACTCCAAAATGAAAGAAGATGAGATATCAATATATGATATAAGAGATATCAAGATAGCAATACTGTTTTGGATGGATTTAAGTTGCCATACGGAGAATTGTTGATCTGTGTCACCATGGAAATTAGCCATTGTTTGAAGTTCAGGCAAACTGTTTCTGGAGACATAAAAATGTCTGATCTCTGAAGGTCTCCTACACAACAGTCAATCGAACAACGTTCTTCATCACCATAAAGACCCCGACTGGGGGGATGTCTTGTACTTCATGACCTTTTCTTGTAATTATATCAATGTGACATCATTTGTCCTAGTAAGAATGTATTTTTAGATATCTGAAATGTTCATTTTAAGTAGGAATAATTTAATTAAAGATATCTGAAATACATATCCAGGCAAGCCAATATATATTACAATTCACAGCTAAAATTAGTACCTAAAATTTGGTTTTTAGTGGTATTTTTCTAATCGCTGTTATCTTGACATCTAGTTTCTGCAATCTAAAATGTGTTTGAGGATATTATTTAATTAGAATCTGACTAATAAGAATCTAATGTGGAAATGTACCAGAAGGAACAACGAGAGCAGTGAGCTTTAAATAAATGTCAAAACGGCTCGCCATAGCCACGCAGCTCTGATTAATTGGGGTGTCTTTTCATTACTGGTCACTCCCATAGCAACGGATCTTAGAGGATGTAGTTTCCTTCATCTGTCCTCAGTGCAGAGAGAAACTATTATAATGATGTAGCAATAAATATCACTGCAGCGTTAGCTATGCTGCGTCTGATCACAACTCATAGCTCCAAAATAAGCTTTGATTTGTCGAATCCCTGTGAAATCTGAATTCACAGTGCATTTAGAAGGTCTTTTTCTGAGATTTACTCTCAAATAGTGATAGAAAGCATCAGAGAAAAACAAAAAGCAGAATTTCAGATGAATTATAGCATTTCTAACCCTCTGCTATACGAATGTATTCAGCTCTGAGTGAAAAAGAAGCTGCTGAAAGGCATGCATTGTTGCATTTAAGTTCTTTCCAACATCACTTTGTTTCAAAGACATCGATAAACTTTGTGTTCACAGTATGTGTACATTATTATTCTGTGGACTGCCGGTAAAATTTGATCAGATTTCCCATCAGAGCCACACCCAACCCTCAGACCGTATAGAGGAATATAAGGTAGGTTGCCTTGCTCCATGATGAAATCATACCGCAGTATGTTTATTCTCTATTTACCCATATTAATGACACGTATAAAAGGTTGTTTTATTTGAAATTTGACACACATACGGGGATGAAATGGAAACAGTTATTCCAGCCGGACAGTGCTGAGGAAGCAAAATTGGATTCAAGTCTCCTGTGGGATTTCTCCAAGAACCAAAAGGATCATCTGCTAATGGTGACATCTGGCTGATGGTTAGTAGTACTGACATGATTCATATTTGCAGATAACACTGTTCTCCAGGTTTTTGTCTTCTTTTTTTTTTACATTTATGTCTCTTCTAACCACACTGTTCATTTGGATATAGATGTGTAGATAGTCCTGGTAATGATAGAAATCTATCACAGATACCACAAAGGCAGGATGTAGAAAGTGAGCTTGTTCTGTGTGAAGAGAGAGACAGGATGGGTCAGAGGGGGCAGGGAAAGAGAGGAGAGAGTTACTGGCCATAAAGCAGGTTGATTAGATTACAGAGCTATGTCTAACAGGCCATTTATTACACAGAGAGCCAGACTGCAGTTATGGCAACCATGCAGATGTTGGAGTAAAGCAAAGTCTTCATGTATGTGTTTGTAAAAGTCAATCAGACAGAAACATAAATTAGTACATTCTATTAAGGAGAGCAGAGGATGCTTAATCTGGAAAAGAAAAGAGCAGGAGGGATCCAAAAGTAGCCATAGATTCAATTAGAAAATGACTGAGCTTGATTAAAGCCTGCAAACTGGTAATAAAGTGTGGGAATAGATAAATAAATATGACAAACATATCTCGTGTCAGGTTGTGAGCTGCAGGAGAACTTGCATAGAAATGACTCTGCTAAAAGTACCAAATATCGGGGTTGGGACACAAAGAGGGAAAATGCCACACCCTGGCAACACTGAGCATGCTCTGTATTACATCAATGTTATGCAGCATCGCTAGCCTGTCTGCAGACTGCAGTCAACATGGTGTAAAACTCACACACAGTCTGCAGAAGGATCTACATTAATGTAGAAAAAGTGCACATTAATGAGGGGTATTCACTTTTTACTGACATCACTGTGCACATGTTTATGTAAAATCTTTGTAAGTAAAGAAAACTTCAAATCAATGTGGGATTTAATTAGTTCTTCTTTTATTTATGAGTTTTGTCCTTAGACTTTAAAAGCTTTCACATAAATAACATAATATAAATTTTTAATGCATTTCTGTTGCCTAGTTTGACCCTGAAGCTGAACATATTTACGTGTAGATGGAGAATCTGATGGCGGAAAAATATGAAAGATAAATTTTGGGTATAAAACTAAACAGATTTCCTGAGAATGTTTGCAACATAGAATAACAGTGTAAATGTTAGTATTAACACAAAACACACCAACAAAGTTATATCACACTAAAAACTGTAATAAAGAGAAACATTTTGCTAATCAGGGACCAGCCCTGACAACAGTCAGCATCTGTGACTGCTGTTAACCAGACAATCAAGCAGTTTCGACAAGTCATACTCTAACAAGGATTACGGGATATTGTATTTTTCCAAAGGGATGGAATAACTGCAGTGTCATGGCTCTGCCCCAGACGCCCAGAATATCAATATAGTATTCCATTACTGTAAAAGGAGAAACAGACAGAGAGGAGCGAGGCAGGGAGACAAATGGAGGTGGAAAAGAATCAAATCAATGCATTCATGTGATTCACTTTAGGTTAGAATTTCAATCTTATAGGGAACCGTGAAACCAAACCATTGACAGGCGCATTAAGATAAGGTGTGGTAGATAGAGTCATATAAATTTATCTATAGCAGTCACATGGAGACACAAACTGACTGAGTAAGCACCTGACAAAGTGACAATGAGGATATAAATCAAGCAAAGGAGGAGGGGTGGGCCTGGAAAGACATCTTTAGTTATCAAAGCAGCGATAGGGAGACCAGTGTGGCTTCCTGCCAAGTGTTGTAGTTAAAAGGATGGAAAGTTGCGACTGAGACAGAGCTGCTGAAAGCAAAGAGAGAGACAGGGACTATCTCTGAGGGGTAGGGAGTGGCTAAAGCTTGTATACTGAGTGAGTGATTGAGAAAGGAAGGCTCCATGTGGGTGGGGTGAGGAAGTATGAGGGAGGGGGAGCTGTGATGCTGATGGGCCTTAGCGCATAAAAACCCACGACACTAACCAGTCGGATGTCCTGTTGCTTCAGAAGCAGCTCGCAGCCTTCAGCCTTCCACCTTTCCAGAAACCAGAGCAACCATGAGCCATTCTTCAATGCATACCTCTACCTCCTACAGGCGCACCTTTGGAAGCCCACATCCCATCTCAATGACCTCCTACTCCCCCGTGTCCTCTCGCATGCCCACTTCTGCAGGGCGCTACATGCGTTCAGTGCCACCCGTGATGGCATCCCGATCCACCACCTACCACCAACAGCGTTCTCGCCCCACCCCCCAGCCCCCTCGTCTCTCCTACGACAAGGTGGACTTCACCTTGGCCGAAGCCATCAACCAAGAGTTCCTCACCACCCGCAGCAACGAGAAAGCAGAGCTGCAGGAGCTCAACGACCGCTTTGCCAGCTTCATCGAGAAGGTGCGATACCTGGAGCAGCAGAACAGTGGACTGCAGCAGGAGCTCAACCAGTATAAGGGCCAGCAGCAGCAGGGCCAGCCAAACCGGGCATCTGAGCTCTTCCAGGAGGAGCTGAAAGAGCTGAGGCGCCAGCTGGACGCAGTCGGCAAAGAGAGGGACCAGTATCAGCTGGAGAGGGACAACCTGGCCGAAGACCTGGGCCTTCTCAAGCAGAGGTTTGTATCAGATACACACTGATGATTTTCCTTTTCATTTAAAGTGTTACTGTTGATCACATGTTTTATGGCTTGTGTGTCCACATCTGTGTATGCAAAAGCGATCTTTTTCATCAACACATTTATAATATCCTTCCAATGGTCTGCTTTAAGACTGAGGCAATATAAAGAACCTAAACATGAGCAAAATGCAGTGAAGGTGATGGTTTAGGGTGTGGCACAAGAGCAGCAGCATGGCAGAGGATGCTACAGACTACATCATGTGTGCAGATTTCTTTACTGGATGCTACATGAGCTGGAGAGTTCAATAAGTGCACAACATTAAAGTAATCAACCCAAGACTGTAATGCTAAACTCAGTCAAGGTTCCTTGTAACTTTATGTATTTTTTAGTAACTCTAAGACAAGTATGCATGCATGCAGGAAGATGAGGGAGGAGGATGGAGAGACTGGATGATGGGTGGGGTCAGTAGAGAAACTGGAAGAGAAGGGAGAGGACATAGGACAAGAGGAGAAGAGGGTTGGGTATCAGGCAGGCAGAGAATAGAGTCAGGAAAAATCAATGTGATTCAATGACTCCATTAGGTGTGTTTTCAATGTCCCTCTGTGCTGATGGGATGGTGCCAGAGAGCCCATTAGGACAAAAGGGTCCGTGTAACGCAGCATGAATTAAAGATGAGGAAGCCGGACCCACTAATCCACTTTATGTCCAGCCCAGACAGGACCTCTGTCTGACAGAATAAATGGAGCAGGGTTCAAAAGCATGTCTGCAGATTCAGCTGATCAATCAGGAAAAAATGAGCAGAGAAAGTTCAAACCTACACGCAATCAATAATGAAATAACTCATTTTAGTGATAGCTTTGCAGAATTATAATGACAGGATGTCTGGATTGAAACGAACTGAAACACCTTGTCATTTCATGATTTTTACTAGGGTTATGGTTACGGTTAGGGTTACGGTTAGGAGGTTAGAGCCCACAGACATCTGAGTTAGCCTGATTTTACCCACAAAGCCAGAAAGTTGTATGACAAAGATCTCTAAACACAGCAAACATGTGTAACCTGATTGTGTCTGTGCAGATGACCTTATTGAACTGTAGAGATGCTACATTTGTTGAAAGGAGCTGCTGCTGGTCCCAGTGGGCAAACTCCCAAAATCCTTTTAACCACTGATTGATCCACGAAGCTTCCTGCCAGCTGATGCTCTGCTGCAAACCTTGACTCAGTCCAGCAGTGGTCCTGTCCAAAAATAAATGAAGATATAAATAAGAGTTGTACTGTTCCCTCATCCAATCCAACTTTATTTAATCCAATTAATGTTTACTTTTTTATTTTTGAAGAAGATTCTTGTATTTATTTTTGAAGAAGATTCTTGTATTTATTGATTGTTCAGGAATATTATGTTGTTTTTAGGTTGGATGAAGAAGCCCAGAAGAGGCAGGATGCTGAGAACAACCTGGTTGCTTTCCGCAAGGTAAAAAATCAGCTTTACTGGATCAGCATTAATGTGACTACACTGTCCTCAGTTTCAAATAGTAAATATTTGTATTTGTTTTACATTAAAATAACACATCAGCACATGAAACCGCACATGAAACGTGAAAACAATATTACTCTGTCTAGCCCATTAAATAGCAACTGATTGAATAAAGTTAATATAATCAAATCAAAAGCAGCCTAGTTGGTCTGTTTTGTGGAGTTTAAGCACTTAACCATTTTTTTTCTTCATGAAATAAGGACGTGGATGATGCAACATTGTCCCGCTTGGAGCTAGAGAGGAAGATTGAATCTCTTATGGATGAGATTGAATTCTTGAAGAAACTCCATGATGAAGTAAGTGATACGATCTGAGCACCTCCTCATCATGCTTATAAATGAGCACCCAGATACTTTCATTCTGGAAGAAGGTAGCTACATCACCAGCTACATGTGTTTTTTGCTCCTGGTGCATTTTCAGTATTTCTATAAACAATATAGAGGATTTTGTCTTTCAGTGGCCTGTAAATCAAATGAAAGGTTCCTGTGCATATTTTACCATTTCTGTTGCTCATACTATCAGGAAATCCAGGATGTACAAGTAAGTGTCCAAACCCAGCAACTGAAGATGGAAGTGGACAACAGCTCCAGGCCAGACCTCACTGGTGCTCTGAGAGACATCCGGGCCCAATATGAGACCATTGCCTTAAAGAATATGCAAGAATCTGAGGACTGGCACAAGTCTAAGGTGGGCAGATGGGGCAGAAACACTAACTTACAGGAACATGTACATGTATAAACTTTTATTTGTTAATTTTGTGCTCCTTTTGTTTTGTTAGTTTGCTGATTTGACTGAGTCTGCAAAGCGCAACACTGATGCTCTGAGGCAGGCAAAGCAGGAGGCCAATGAGTCCAGGAGGCAGATTCAAGCTCTCAACTGTGAAATTGATGCACTGAAGAATACAGTGAGACAGAAAAATCACCACATGGGATATAGAAATGCTTATACGTCATAAGCAGGCCATGATTTATTTGTAACGGGGTGATTTTTCTTTCAGAACGAAGCTCTGCTGAGGCAGATGCGAGAAATGGAGGACCAGTTTGGCAATGAGATTGGCAACTACCAGGACAATGTGGGAAGACTTGAGGAGGAGATTCGCCACCTGAAAGAGGAAATGGCTCGTCACCTTCGGGAGTACCAGGACCTCCTCAATGTCAAAATGGCTCTGGACATTGAAATCGCCACTTACCGCAAACTTCTGGAAGGAGAGGAAAGCAGGTGAAGATGGATGTTTTTCTCAGTTAAATTCGGAGAACAGGCAGAATACTGAATATCATAGTTTTGTTTCTGTAATTTTACTATTCAAAGGAAGCTTTAGATAAACTGAAATGAAAACCTCAGCTTAAACTAAACAAAAGATTTTGTTTTTGAATATTTTACTTTGCTTGTAGGATTTCTGTTCCCATCTTCAATTTTGGCATGAGCAATCACCTTGGGGATCGAGGTAAGACAAACAAGTGTAAAGTCTATTAATGTAGTTGGTAAAGCTGTTTATTATAGTTATGAACTTTATCTAAAGGTATCATTTATTTACATTCTTCTTCATCACGTCAGCTGAATTTTATTCTTTAGGAATAAGTCTAAATATTATAATACCAAAGAGACTTAGCTGATGTTGCAAAGAACAGGAAGATGTTTCAAACTGAGCTTTTTTTGCTTGTAAGAACAAAAACCTTGTGGTTAGTTGCTGAAAGCATCCAAAATTGAGACCAAATCAAAAAAGTTTTCTCCATTTATTTGATTTGACAGCAACCGTTTTTCTTTGGGCCGATTATTAAAGTTTCATATCGATGTAATAACACAGAAGTAGTTTAGTTGTTAGAGCACATTGGTAAGGAGGAAATCAGCAGGGAGGGATTGTGATTTTTGTCTTCCAGGTCTTGAATAGGTGAAAATTTAACATCATAAATACACTTCATCACCGTTTAAAAGCAATTCTGTGTGTGACTGTTAGTGATGCAACCAGCTAGCGGGAGAAAGAAACAGAAAAGCACAACTAAACGTCCAGATGTGCTGAATTCAGACACTTCTTCAGCATTTTATTTTGACTTTTACAGATTATGAGAAAACTCCAGACAACATGGGCAAAAGGACCGTGGTGATCAAGACAGTGGAGACTAGAGATGGAGAGGTACAATAAAAACTAGCGCGCTAAAGCTGTAAATTCCCACAGGCTGCAGGGTACTGTTACAAACTTAAACAGTCTGATTGATAATTATTTTCATCCTTCTTTGATATTTACATGAATTACAGAAAATTCTTTCATTGCATGCAAACCAGCGTAACATGCACAAAATGTTTAGGAGGTCACGTTAACTTCAGACTGTAGCCGGTTAGCTTCAACTAGCCGTATTGAGCTTCTGCTGTTGTTTTGAGTAAATGCTGGCTTAAAGATGTGAAAAGGTTTATTACATTTTGATACGTTTGCACAACAAAGACAAAACTTTCTAGTTTAATAATACAGAGGCAGAGAGTGGATTTTGCATCTACACTGTTTGTTGTTTTTTTTTTATCAGACTCCAACGAGCAAACGCTTTGCTAAAGTTGACTTGTGTCTTTCCTCTGGAGCGATCCCTTTCCTGCTTTCTCTTTCTGGCCCCCGCAGATACCTTTTTACTTAGTTCAGCAATGACTAACTTTAGTTTAAAGAGGAGGAAAAGGCACACAAATCAGAGCTGTGTTCATAGAGGGGGAAAGCAAAGTGCTCCAGGTCACATGATCCTATGAGAGACGGATCCGCTCCTGCAAGTTATTACATCTGGTTTTCTGAAGAGAACAGCAGCCCCTCAGACCGGCAATACCAGTCAAACACTCAATATTCATCCCAGAAATCCTCCGTTATCACTCACATTAGGCTAATGTTTGGGTCAAAAGTTACTCACTATTGCTTTAACATTTCTAAATTCAGTAAATTTCTCATTAGGATAAACGGAAAGAGTCATAAATTTAACAGACTTGTTGTTTGTCTTCATCAGGTGGTGAAGGAATCCAGGAGGGAGAAGGAAAGTGACTCTGGTAAAACTGACAAGGACAACTAGATGGAAGCTCATTTAATAATGTGAAGGCCAGTGCCATGATGTAGGAAAAAAATAGAAAGTTGAACATTAGAAAACTACAAATGTGATCTATCTAGTCCTCATTCCCATTAGTTATGTGTTTCATTGTCTAGCAATTGTCTTTCAGCATTAGTGCAACGTTGGACGAATTCTTTTGGACAGTGTCAGTTTGGTGCTACTTAAGCCACTCAACTTTTGCTGAACCTGACCTGTGTCATCTGTAGGGCTACGCAAAGCCACTTTGTCAATGTACCACTTGAGGCCTTGTTTTACGGTGCAATCCTGTGGAAACCTTAGATTACCACACATTTATAACAGAAAAATACATTACAGACAGTAATTCAGGATGACAGTAGTTTGTGTCTCACTAAATACACTTTCTGACACTGCCCTTCAGCCAATACCTTTAAAAAACAGACCAAGATGAACATAATCTACCTGCTTTTGTTTTAGAAGCTTTGCTATTCTCTTCTTGTGCAGACCACCTTTTCACCAAAGATGTGGAAAAATTAATGAACATGTAAAAATGCAGTGATGCTGACACTGAAATATTACCAACTCATAAGACCTTTGCAGAATGTGCTAATGATGTAAGGAACTTGCACGACTGATGAAAGAAATTGTACATGCAAATAAACCTTGGAGCAAATAATTGTCTGTCTATGTTAATATTTTTATGATGGTATTTGATTTTTTTCATTCAATATTTAGTTATTCCTATTTTTCCTCCAGTGAGAAAAAAGTTGTCTCCTGTTAGAAAGGAATTTAAAAATCTAATGTTATTTTAGCATACAGGTGTGAAAAACTAAATCAGAATACCGGTATATAACCAGTACTCGTGATTTCCACTTTATCGCAAACTGCAACTAAATTTTACCAAATGGAGAAAATCTTACAAGGTGCTAACCTGTTGTCTGAAATAACCATGCAGCCATTTTTACCCATCAAAGTTTATTATAGCGTCATTCTTAGTGCCTGGAATACTCAACTTTTTCTTTTATATAAAATGTGTGTTGGTGTAGAAAGACGTCTAAAACCTGCAAGACAACGTCCCAAGGGTCGACTTTGAAGGTACTAAAGTACCCTGACATGACATTGTTGTGAAGTGGCGCTATACAAATCAAGTTTAGTTGAACTGAATTAATACGAAGTTTGTTGTACTAAAAATTTAGCCAGTAAATCATAAAATTACTAGTATACTTTGTCCAGGGATTTGAACAGTAACCCTTGCCTGAAGTACTAAACTCAGGGTTCAGGGTGCAAACAAGTTTCTTTCGATGACGTAATTCTGCTTCCGCTTCCTGTGTTTTCGCTCGCTCTCTTGGCGCGAGACTCGTCTTGTGTAGTTTGGTAAGGGAGACAGCAATTCAACTCTAATTTTATACGAATGGAAATATTTTTTATTTTATTCGTTAGCAGTTGTTAAAGACGGCATCTGGAACGTAGCGATACACAAAGTGGTTGGTTTGTTTCTTTTCTGAATTAGTGGCGTTTTTAATTGATCTGCATGAAGCTAATTGCTACTTTACATTAGCTGTGTTTGAGGAAAGTGAACTGTTCAGTGTCCCCCTCACAAAGATAAACCCTAAAGTTAAGTGCTTGTGATAACATACTCCGTTTGTAATTTTGACTTGTGAACTTTATTTTAAATTATTGCTATTTTGCTGTCTTTATGTTGGTTTTAGTTACAAGTTTAAATAAACTTGGCACAAATCGTGAGAAAAAAAATTTGTGCTATATTATACATGATTTGTAAAATGGGCAAATGTGTGGTAATTCCTCCCAAATGGGCTAAAATCCCATGCAATATTCTCATGCTAGTTTATATGTGCTAGTGTCAATAATAGACACGTGAATGAGATGCTGGAACCAGTGGCAATCCCATGTCTTGCACCTGACTTGATCCTCCATGATGGCAGGATCATCACAGAGTATCTGCAGTATGTGGTCACCATAGCCCTGCCATGAGTTCAGATCTCAATCCAGTTAAACACTTGTGGCATCAGGTTGGACATGCATTGGATGCTGGAGTGATCAACTTAAAAGATACTCGTAAATGAAGATTAGGATGTCTTGCAAAAGTCAAAAGCAATCATCTAGTCCACTAAGCAGCTCAAAATAAGAGTAAACACCAACAGGAGAATATTGCAGGGGGTTCAAACACACTTTTTGGACCCATATTCAGCAGTGTTGCTCACTCCACAGAAGCACAATCTTTATGTTATACTTCAATGTGATGCATCTGTTGTTTAGCAGGTGTCTAAACCGAGCTGATGAGGCTGAACCTCTGCACTTTAAGGCCGGCTGATACTGTAAAAACCTATTCAGGATGAACTGTGAACTTCTGGCAACGTGCAGTGCACTTGGTTATCTGGAAGGAGACACCTATCACAAGGAGCCAGACAGTTTAGGTAATTGGTTTGAAATTGCATTTACATTGTTCAAGGTTAACGAAAACATTTTCAGGGGGTATCAAGAACAGCTTTATTTAAAGAGTTGTCTGTGTGATGCAGAGAGTGTGAAGGACTTGATCCGGTATTTACGTCATGAGGACGAAACCCGTGATGTCCGCCAGCAGCTGGGCGATAGCCAGATTGTCCAGAATGACCTTCTGCCCATTATCATTCAGTATAGACAAGACAAATCTTTATTTGATGCCTGCATCAGGTAGGAACTCTCATGAAAGCTCCCTGTCCAAATGCAAAAGTATTTTCATGCTTTTTTTGTTTTTGTTTTGAAGTAGAATTTAATTTAAATAATTTTTCTGCATTTCTTTGCAGGCTCATGGTTAACCTCACTCAGCCTGCCATGCTATGTTTTGGTAAAATCCCAGATGATCCAGTGTTTAGGCATCACTTTCTGCAAGTGACAGCTCATTTACAGGCATATAAAGAGGTGTTTTAATAAAATCTATCCCTGAACAATTATGTATTGCTTAAGTTTGCTGTTTCCACCATCATTTATTAATATAATCAATACTATTTCTATGTGTTTTTTAGGCATTTGCCAGTGAGAGGGTGTTTGGCATTTTAAGTGAAACCTTGTACGACCTTCTGCAACTTGTGAGTTACATTTATGATCCTCTTGTGTCCTCTAAGAGTGTTTTTTGTCTATTTTTGCATATATTTAAAACTATTTTTGGCTTTTCTTGCTGTGCCGGCATTCATTCAGGACTGGGAGAAGAGACAGGAAGAAGATAATCTGTTAATAGAAAGGATTTTACTCCTTGTCAGAAATGTGCTTCACGTACCTACAGACTCCTCTGAAGAAAAGGTTTGACTAAATTGGATTGTGCACTGTTTCTTGAAGAGTTTTTTTTTCTCATATTGTTGCTTCTTCTACCGATTTATGGTCTTCTCTTGGTGTAGAAGGTGGACGATGATGCCAGTGTCCATGACAGGGTGCTGTGGGCCATTCACATGAGCGGTTTCGACGACCTGCTCAAGTTCCTTGCATCAGCACAGAGCGAGCAGCAGTGGAGCATGCATGTGTTGGAAATAATCTCACTCATGTTCAGAGATCAGGTTAGAAAAATGAACCCTTTGGCTCTTAGATTTCCATCCTTCCTGTGCTACAGCCCTTTTTGTTTTATTTTCACAGACACCTGAAGCTTTGGTGAGTGCTGGTCATGCTCGTTCAGAAGAAGAGAAACAGAGAGACTCTCAGGAACTGGAGGCGCTGAGGGAGAAGGAGCATGCAGAGAAACGCTCTCGCACATTTCAAAGAGGAAACAGGTACAAAGCACTTGCTCTTCCCAACCACACATGTAGAACAGCTTCAGTTCAGCTGTAATTATACAATAAAATATATCAGAATGTGATTGCAAAAGTAAAGTTTGTGGTTATTTCTTTTAATGCTTCTTTGGAATCAGTTACCTGCTGCAGCTCCTATCAAACCTTAAGGCAGAATTACATTATTTTCCTCTAAGAAAGGACATTTAGCTCAAATCAGACCAACCAAATAAAATTTCTCCTGCATAGGAAGCTTTTTCATGGTGGTAAATGTAGGAAATATTTACAACCTAATTTTTAAACAAAAGCTGGGATGCTACTTAACAATGGTCACAATATTAGATTTACAAATATTCACCATAAAGGTGCTACATGAATAATAAATAACACTCGGGCTACATTTACACTGCAGGCTGAAGTTGCCTCTATGCGACCTGTATCTGACCTTTTCATCACAGTCTGAGCAACACGAGTCTGATGTTTTTCAAATGCAACCCAGGCCTCTTAGATATATGGTCCACTATGTATATGATCTTATTCCATGCAACTTCAGTCTGACCAGGTGGCATTAATCCCAAATACACATCACAAATGTACATAAAGGTTCTGCTCATCATTCAATAATTATTTATAAACTCCTTATCTGTGAAGGTGCTCGCATCCCTCCCACCACCCACACGTTTCTCTGTGCAAACTTTGCTGCCACTGCTCCATAAAATGCTATACGGTTCTCCTCTTTTATAACCTCCTCCTTTAAACCAAAGCCATTTAAACGTGCTGGCTACAGCTGGAAAATGACTATAAAATTGCAACATTTACTCCGCTATTACATCCATGTTTACTTCCACAACCACGAAGATGTCACATGCACGATCATCGTCACGTTGTTGTGTCTTCTACCCATGCAGGACACATTTGGTGCACATAAGGTTCATGAAGGAAATCACATACAAGTCGCATTTAATTGGAAATGGGAGTCTTAAAAAAATAGCATTTCAAATAAAAGTCTGAATTAAGCATTATGCTCTGCAGTAGCTTTAATATTGGAGGTAATGGGAGTACAAGCTCTTCTCAGTGGATAAGAAAGTGTCAGTCTGCAGAAATGTTAGTGATGCTGATCTGTGTGAATAGTTCTTTGTGGGTATCACACAGTGCATATGATTCAGATACAGTCATGCTGAGTGTAAACATAACCATGCAATGGACAAAACATAATTAGATTAAATGGGAACAAGTCTGTATTGTGATTAGATTTAAAAATAGTCGCGATAGCTAGAGGTTTCCCATAGTCTCTGTATTTATTATTATATTTTTTCTCTGTCCTCCTGCCTGTGACCCTTGCAGGGTATCTCATTAAAACCTTTAAGGGATGTTCTAATCTCTAAAATGTGAGACAAGGCTTGTCAAGCAAGTTGATCCACATATGCATCATTTACAGACACCCTGTTTCTACAAATCTGTGCCATGGTGGTCGAGATTTCCTTAAACCAAGATTGCAAAATATGTAAAACGGCTTATTTAAAAGCAACCTAAGTTGTCACCTAACAGGAAAAATCTGTCCCTCTTATACATATTTCTTATAGAAAAGTGTTACAGTTTTTACATTTTTATAGGTATATTTAGCTTTTTTTCCCATCGTGTGTGTCTTTCAGACACTCCCGCTTTGGCGGGTCTTACGTTGTTCAAGGTCTCAGGGCAATTGGGGACAAAGATGTGATCTACCACCGACACGTTCACAACGTAAGTGACACAGCTTCCATACAGCAACTCTTCTTTTACGCGGAGGAATCCAAGCATTGTATGAGCTTCTTACAACAATAATTACCTCAGTGTGCTGTTACTTCTCATCTTTTAGTTCAACAATTACACCCATGACACGGGGAAAACGGTGAGACGTGTTCCCAAAAGGAATCGAAGGGCCCAGGAATGTAAAGACGAGCGGCGTTCAGCCTTTAATGTTCGGCTTTTCCTGCGAGAGTTTTGTGTGGACTTCCTGGAAAACTGCTACAATCGGCTCATGTACCTTGTTAAGGTCAGCCACCCCGACACATTTACGTTTCTTTCTTTGTATAATGGACTCAAACAGGCTCGTTACAGTGAGGGGAATTTAAAAATGGCATTTTGGTAATTTGGTAAAATAGGGTGAAATGTTGCACACACACTGACATGTTACACACACTGACATGTTGCACACACACTGACATGTTGCACACACTGAAGTGCCTTGTTGGAGCGAGCAGAGGATTTTGATCCACTTTAGTTAGCATTAAAGCTTGTAACTATAATCTTTATCACTGAAAGATTTAATGAGAAAAAGGCTGCAAACAGAAAGTGGGTTTTGGTAAAACATTTCACAGTATTTGCCAAAGTTGTGTTTTTTGTGTCTCCTCTACAGGAAAGTCTGATTCGAGAGCAAACCCAGCAGCACGATGAGACCTATTACCTCTGGGCGCTCAGTTTCTTCATGGCTTTTAACCGTGGCAACGGTTTCCGTGCAGACTTAATTTCTGAGACCGTGTCTATTCGTACTTTTCATTATATTGAACGCAACATCACTAACTACTACGAGATGCTGTTAACAGACCGCAAAGAAGCAACATCTTGGTCCCGCAGGTAAGATCCCCCAGGAAACGGCTGTTTATGACAACAAATATGATCCAGACCTTTAAGTTTGTTAATGCTTTTCTAGGATGCACTTGGCACTGAAGGCTTATCAAGAACTGCTGCTGACTGTGAGCGAGATGGACCGCTCACGTGATGAAAGCATCCGTCAGAGCTCCAGTGTTATTAAAAGTAATATTTCATATTTAAGACTATGCTTGAGCTAGAAGTGCAATAAATAAAAAGTGTTGATTTGTTTACTGTAGGTAACATATTCTACCTGATGGAGTACCGGGAGATTTTTCTGACCTTGCTGAGAAAGTACGATGAAACCAAACAACCTCACTCTTACCTGAAAGACTTGGTGGAGTCAACACATCTCTTTTTACGCATGTTGGAGCGCTTCTGCAAAGGGCGGAGAAACTTGATTGTGCAGGTAGGTTCTGTGCTCTCTGTAGATGACTGCATGCTTTTGCTCTCAGATCAGACCCTCTTTAAGCTCTTAACACGTTTCTTTATGAGCTGCAGAAGAAAAAGGTGAAGCGAAAGAAACCTCAGAATAAAAAAAAGGAGTCTGCTGCAGAAATTAGTCCAGAAGCTCTTGAGGAGACCTGGAAGATTGTGGAGGAAGAGCTGAAGACAACTGGGTTTCATGTAAGTGAGAGGCAGCTTTAGTTTTAATAAAACAGCTGATGAGAAAGTACAAAAATGTTTACAACACACGTAGCATTTAAAGACACAAACACACTCATGGCACAACCCGCCATGCCACAAACATCCCACCTGCAGTGATCCCTGCCCTGTTGCAATGCAGCTTCCTGTGGAAAAATGAACCAGACCATACCTGAGCATGAAACAGGTGCATTCACAAATGACTGTCTTTTGCCTGCAGTTGTCAGAGTCTGTAACTGAAAACATCGTTCCATTCGACACCGCCTCTGAAACTCCTCTTGAGGAGCAACGCACCGAGGCTATGGTGCGAGTGCAAGACGCTCTGCTTGCAAGGTTGGGACCAGAATCTCTGGGGCTGCTGCGTGCTGCCAGGTAATCAGGACTCAGCTCTACCTGTAGATTAGAACACCTTTGTCTTTAATGCAATTTAATTTAATTGCAATATCTAAAGGTGAATTTAATATCCTTTTTGTTAGTCTTAGCAGAGAATTTCCTGTAAAGATTGGCTAAGGTTTATATTGTTTTCTAAACAGGTTTTTAATCTAATCACACGTGTTCCGGGTATTAACAGGAGATTTTTCTGGTCTTGTTCAGGGAGGTTTGGCCAGAAGGTGACGTCTTTGGTTCAGCTGATGTGGAACCTGAGGAGGAACTGGAACTCCTGAAGCAGATTCTTCATGCCAACCTGCCAAGTAAGTTGTTCATGTCTTCGTTTTTATGCATCAACGCAGCTTTTCAACCACAACTTTAAATTTCAGGGTCACCTCCTGAGATTTCGATGGAGGAGGACGATGACGGTGCCGATTTGGAAGAGGAAGAGTACGAGCCCGTTCGGGTTTCGGAAACGGAGTTCAACTTTCTGGACTTTATCAAAAGGTGAACGATCGTTATAAACGATGCCCGGTCTTTTAAGAAGGTTTTTTATGATCGTAATGCAGCTTGTGAGTTGGGTTGCAGCTCCAGGTGAAGCTTTTGTTTCCTCTCCGTGCCCTGACAGATTTGCAAACCCTGGCATCGTACGTCCTTACCTTCTCCTGTTAAAATCCTATCCAAAAAACACACCCCACACAAACCACTGCATTGCTCGAATGCTGCACCGCTTGGCTGTTGACCTGAAAATGGACGCCTTGCTCTACCAGCTGTCAGTCTTCCACCTTTTCAACAAAATGTTGAACGACCCCGCTGCGGCCGCTTACAAGGTACGACTAGAACGTAAAAACAAAGCGTCGTCAAGCTGCCGTTACCGACATTAAAGCAAACTGTAAATTACACACAAAAGCTTTACCTTTTTTCCCTCTGCTTCACAGGAACTAGTGACCTTTGCCAAGTATGTGCTGAACCGTTTCTTTTCTGTGGCTGCGCAAAACAACAAGGCATATGTGGAACTGCTTTTCTGGAAGAATGTGGGGGCTGTACGTGAGATGACAGAAGGCTACAGCAAAGACGGGTCGGTGCTTTTCACACTCTTCTGACTGTGTTACAGGTTAAATATCCACATGTGTGTTGAAGTAAGCCTTTATTAATGTATATATTTCCGTATTAAATATGTCAGAGAGGGAAAGAAACCAACATGGACTGAAGAGGAGGAAGAGGAGCTACGTAAACTATACATGGAGCATCGTGATTCTGAAGGTTTGGTTTTTTTCACATCTTTTCTGGCAGTAGTTTTATAAGTTAAATGAAGCTGCACACTGTGAACTGGGAGGCCTGGATCCTGTCATGGACTGTCCCTATTTGTGCTTAGTGCCGGACATAGTGGAGACTCTGCTGCCATTACTCAGCAGCAGCAACCGGACTCGACGACAAGTCGTGACACAGCTGGTGCACATGGGCCTTGTTGACAATGCTAAAGAACTGAAAAAACAGAAGTATGTATTCTTTCTTTGTGTGTGTGAATGAAGCAAATAATATATATAATAAATTAATACACAAACTCTGTTTAAAAAAAAGCTGGTAAGTCACAAATACACATTTATTTAATTTGTTTATTAATCATACAGAAAATATGTGTTCACTGACCGACTTCATTATAATTTACATGATATAAACTAACAGGATTCATAAAGAATGGGTCGTGTTTTGATTGGCTGCAAGAAAAAATGTCAAGTAAAGTAATATTCCTCAACTTTAACTGTTTATTTCTACTGTGGAGAAATTTCTGAGCTGAGGTTCAGATGAACGTATGTGGTCGCCCGAAAACTCTTTATGTGTAATGACGAGGTGGTTTTTCTCTGTGTTATCCTCTCTGGCCCAAAACCGGCTCATGTTTCAGTGGAGACTTACTGAAGGAACTGATTACAGAGTGGAAAAGTACTGACACACAGGTACACTGTGTGTTTATCACCAAAAGTACATGTAAAGAAATAATACATGCATTGGATGAAATGAAATCTGATACTAATAAAAAACATTCCTCTTTGCTCCAATTTTTTAAAATATTTTTGTAAATATGGTCAGGGAAACCTCTCAAAGTGGAATTGTGTCTTTTCTAACAATAAAAACTTTCTTTTTTACTTAAAGGAAAGGTACTCGGATTGTGCTGTGGACAGAGCAGCAGGAAGAAGAACTGCACATGCTCTTTGAAGAGTTTAAAGACTCTGACGGTACGAGAAGTTTTACAAGGCGTTTCTGGTTTAATCTACCAGACTGACTCACTGCTGGAGTCTTTTCCACTTTGTGTTGGTCACAATCTGAAACGATGCATTTTTTGAGGTGCTTCTAAGTGATCAGAAATGGGCTATGTTTACACAGATGTGCTGGGGAACATCTTGAAGAAGATCACAGCTAAACGGTCCCGCGCACGTGTGGTGGACAAGCTGCTCAGCATGGGTTTGGTGTCCGAGAGGCGAGAACTGTATAAGAGGAGAAATCGTGGTGCTCCGGGGAAAAGCTCTGGACAGATAATGGTTCATTTAAACCTAATTTGAGATTAAAACTCTACCTCTTATGCATAAATGTCTAAAGTAAACACCATGCATGCATCTATTGCAGACTGAAGAAGACTTCTTAGCTGAAGTAACCCAAGGGGCTCTCGATGATTCAGTGGACAGAGATGATGATGATTATGAGGAGGAGGAGGGAGAGTATGATTCTGACCACAGTTATGAAGATGTGGAGGACAAACGAGAAACCCCCCAAAATAGTGGGAAAAAGACCCAAAGCCTTCACCTCACAGTGGAGAGAAGAGCTGACATATGTGCCATGGTCAGCACGCTGCATGAGGAAGGTGAGGAGTGCTGCAGGGACAGAAATGGAGGACACAGTTAGTGGATTTATTGTATCATAAGATGAATTTAGTTTTCCCCCTTCATAACATGAATCTTTTTTCAATTAAAAGGCATGTCGGGACCCTTGTTGTGGCTCCAGAACTGTCTCAACAAAACAGCAAGGGA
This sequence comes from Pseudomugil gertrudae, assembly GCA_037177535.1. Lineage (NCBI taxonomy): Eukaryota > Metazoa > Chordata > Actinopteri > Atheriniformes > Pseudomugilidae > Pseudomugil > Pseudomugil gertrudae. The sequence goes on along the minus strand of JBAMHV010000003.1, from coordinate 22,463,099 downwards.
CCGAATAGACGACGGTGAGGATCAATGAGGGAATTATAAAAATAAAAATTTTGCTGAGGATTTTGTGAAGGCTTCACCTAATGTCTTAAAAAACCTAATTAAACGAGTTAATAATTACATCTGTATAGTTTAGTATGTTTCTGAATTTGTTCCCAGGTGTATCTCAGTCTGTTCCACTCGTTCCTCTGGCTGAAGAAAATGAAGAAGCAATGGAAAACAAAGGTTTCCAGAGGCTGTTACGCAAGCTGGGGGTCCGACCACCTGCAAATGAGCAAGTGTGTATCTCTGTGTGATATTTAATAACAATATAAGTAATAAAACCTCTGTCTTTAGCTACTTTTGCAGTAATTTTAGAACCGATTGGTGGCCAGTTTGACGTATTTCCACTTTTCTGTAATCAGGAGATATTCTGGAGAATCCCTGCAAAGGTTAGTCCATCTCAGCTCCAGAGTGCAGCTGCATCTTTGACCCCAAGTGACGACGAACCTGAAAACAGTGAAGAGCTAAACGAGGCCAGAAACCCATCAGAAGAGCAGCGAGAGGAGGAAGAGGAGGAGGTCTCAGGAGAACAGAGAGCTCAGGCTCTCAGAGCTCTGCTGCTCGCACGCCAGAGGAAACATCACACCACCGTGGATACAGGTATCACTTAATTACAGCTCCCTCACACAGGCAAGCTTTAGGTTTCATGATGCAGATACAACTCGCCTCTTTTATCGAGGTCTGCTTTTGTCTTGTCCAACTGAAAAAACTGGTTTTCTTGAACGGAGTATTTCCAGTCCCGGCACCAGGACACAGTAACTGCTCGGGCACTTATACGAGAACAAATACTAAACTAAATATTGGAGCTACATTAAAGCAGATTGAGTACAGTATAATTAATGTACGTTCCTGTACTATTAAAAAACTTTTGTGACACTTAACCTGATCAAGCTACAACAGAAAATGTACCATTTTCATCATGAATACAAAAGTTTGTTTTATAATCTCACCAGTAAAAAGACTTTATACAGTGCCTGGAAGAAGCATTTATACCTCTTGAACTGTATCGCCACCTTACATGGTGCATTTGTTTTCAGCATTTTAAACAAATATAAATCTGAAAAGTGTGATGTGCATGTGTATTTGGCTCCCGTGCATCAGTGCCAGTACCTGGTAGAGCCACCTTTCACTGCAGTTGCAGCTGCAAGTCATTTAGGGTATGTTTCTATTAGATTTGCACATCTAAATACAGATATTTTCATCCATTCGTCTCAGCCAGATTGGATGGAGAACATCTGTAAACAGCTAGTTTCAGGTCACAGATGTACACAGGGGATTTGGGTCTGTGTCTAACACATGAATATTCTCACATCTGTTGTAGCTCGAGCTCGGGCCTTGTGTTTGGTGTTATTGTCTTGCTGGAAGATGAATCTCCTTCCCAGTCTCAAGTCTTTTGCAGCCTCCAGCAGCTTTGTTTCCAGGATTGCCCTGTATTTAGCTCCATCTAGCATTCCTGCCCCTGCAGAAGAAAAGCATTCCCACAGCTGCCATGTTTCACAGTGGGCGTGAAACATGGTGTTCATGGTGGTGAGCTGTGTTTGTTTTCTGCCACACACAGCGCTTTGTATTTAGACCAGAAAGTTCCCTTTTGGTTCCATCTAACCAGAGCAGCTTCTTCTGCATGTTTGCGTTGACCCCTGCATGGCTTGTGCATGCTTCTATGCCATAAAGGCCAGATTTTTGGAGTGTCCCATCTGAGCCGTACATTTCTGCAGAGTGACCGTGGGCCTCTGAACAGTGCTCTCTTTACTCGCTCTGTCATTTGAGGTGGACAGGGATGTCTTGGTAGGTTTGCAGTTGTGCCATACTTTTAGCTTTTTTGCTTGGTGGGTAGAATGGTGCTCCTTAAGATCTTCAATGTTATGTACAATTTGTTATGCATGTATGTGCAAAAAAGTTCAAGGGGTCTGAATACATCTTCAAAGCACTGTCAGTCTGAGGCCGAGATCAGGTAATGACACAGAAAGGACCTAAACAACGATGTGAGAGCCAGAATCATCTCACATAGAATACTGATGTTTTCACTAAGCTATTACCACTCAGCAAACATCTATAATCAAAGAGGATGTAGCTGCTATCGTCTTTGGTCTCGTCACATTGTTCATCCAAACTGCTGGAAGTGGATGCTTCTTTACACCTGATACAGGTTTTTTATTCATGTTGTTGAACAACAACTTTTTATCAGTTGTCAATTCATTAAAGCTAGCCAATGAGGGCGCAGCAATTACTGTGTAAACATATAAAGCAGAGCACCTCCTTTCAAATAAAGTTTGATGATTATAAACACACATTGTTTTATTATACAGGCCCACATACACACACACTACATGCAGTTATGAAGAGAAATACAAATTCTTGGTAACAAAGAAGCTCTAAAGAATAGAAACTTTGGTGTTTGTTAATGAATGATGTGATTCCTCCTGTTTCAGCTCCTGTGCCAGACTCTGACTCTGCAGCTCAGAGGTGAGTTGTTACACTGTGACTTTATCTGTTGGGTCAAACATCTGCAGAGACTCTTCAGCTCAGAACATGTTCTTATTTCCAGCAGGTCCCAGGAGAAGATCTCAACTAAGAGAAGCAGACCTCTGGATGATGATGATGATGAGGAGGAGGAGGAGACTGGTATTCTGCTCTTTTTTTTTTTAGTTTTATCATGTTGCTAAGATAATTGATACCCAGAAAGAAGGTTATACATCAGATTGCTTATCAATGTCTTTACAGAGGATGACTTCAGCCCTGTGAAGAACATGGACACAAACGGTGACGCAGATTCAGACGGGGAGGATATTTCTGCTCCTCTAAAACGAAGGCGGAAGATGGTCCTGATTGATGAAGAGGAAGAAGAGGATTAATGTCTGTATTTAATAGATTGCAGGCAGAAGTGTCCTCTGTAAAAAGGGATGTAACCCTTAGGGTCTGTTTTCAGACAGCATAAAGTTCAAAGTTAAATATGAAACGACTCGATAAAAGTACGGTTGTTCCCCTGTTGTGAATACAAAGATCACGTCCAGCAGATTCATTTTGATGCGTTTATGTTGATACATCAGTCCTCCAGCCCATTGTTTAAATGCTAGTAGAAACAACGGTATCATACTCTGATTGTTCTTTAAGTCATTTTCAGGTTTGACTTTTACTTCATGATTAATCCAATCATCCTTTTGATTAAAACACTTTTCAGCATACAGGGCGGTTCTGTTTGCCTCTGATGCACTACACACTTTTACCACTAGAGGGCCGATGATGCATTTCAGTAATTTACAGGATTTCAGGATGTAGACTCACATTTAAACATTTACTTAATAAGTTGTTTAGAAGGAAGGAAAGCCGCTTAGAGCATTAACTGCTTTAATAAATAATTATATTAATTATGAAATAATTATAAATGGAAAAATGTATTTTGATTTAAGTTTCTCCCATCTGTGGATCCCGCATTATGTCTGTGTCTACAGTCACTGCCTATAGCCATCAACATTTTTCCAGCTGTGTGGGAGGTGGTCTGTTGTCCTCACATCTGGACCCCGTTAGTAACTTCCTGTCGCAGCATCTGCGCTGCCCCCATCTCATAGAACCAAAAGCAGATCTGACCATTCACAAACCCTGCTGAGAGGTGAGCTGATGGGTGAATTTAAAAAGTGAAAGACATCACTTCCTCTCCACTAAGATGTGAAACGTTCATTTTCAGTTCAGATATTCACAGAGGTCATAAACAGGTACCTCATTCTGTGAGCAGCAAGGCTGGAGTCAGTATGCAATGTGATTCATAGGTTACACCGTGATGGCATTACATGTGTTCAGTAAACCCAAATCTTTAGATGCAATGTTTGGATTTAATTTAAGAGTAGCGAGATCATTCAGAGTAAATAAAATGTTTAAGTTTGCACCTTATTTTGTAATCACATTTGCACACAAATGCTCAAATCTGATTTTTGTATTGAAGCGTGAAGGATTTCAGTTGAAAAACAATCATTTAATCAATCACTTGCAAGGCCTTGTGTGTCAGAGAGGTGCATAGAAAAGATTTAAAGCAACTCATACTGATATAAAGTTAATTAAAATGTGTGCCAATGTTACATGAACTCGGGTTTCTGCAGGTTTCTTTGGAGCTGCCCAAACCGAACCCGTTTGTTCAGTTGTGAGAAGTCTAAAAACACACAACTAGTACATTTCTTTCCCATAAAAGTGTTGTGCTGGAGCAGAGCTTCATGTTGTAACACAACCTCATAAAATGCAAATGCGTGAGAAGCCATGCACAAATATTAAACACACCTTGAGAGAGTTAACATGTGAACACATGAGCGTAGCTGTATTGTCAGAGTAAAGTCACTGAAACCTGCAGATATAAAGGGAAGAGAAATGCTCCTGCAAACATCACCCACAGCTGCAGCTCATTCCTGAATGCACCAGTGAAATCCTTTGGCTCCTGTGTCAACAGTTATCATTCTCTGTACCTAAAAGCTGAATAATGGGAAGTTTTGCATCATTTAATAGAGAAAGAAATAACCATATATGGAATTTGAAGTGGAAATATTTGTGAGAGCATTTGCATGTTATTTTTTGGAGATAGAATAAAAAAAATCTACTGTAAATCTACTTTAATGGGGGTTTTATCATAGGACAAGTTACAGACTAAATAAAGATGGAAGATGCAGTGATAAAACCAACTTTAAATAATGCATGCATTTGAGTTTTCCTTGCTTTTCATTGTTTTTAGCCAGAGGTAATAAGAGCTTATTATCTACAGAGTAAGATCCTTTCATATAAACATCAACAGGGTAGCTTTATAGCCCAACATTTGATTAGAAACTTATAAATCTGTAGTTTATCACAACTCAGAGCGAGTCAAAGTGGTGTTAACCCATAAATCCGGTACTAGCTCATATAAAACTCACATTCAGCCAGTGTGAGTACAGGTAGTTATCCCAACCTTTCCTGTGGGATATAATTTATTTTAACACACACAGGTGAGTGTTAACATCTGAAGCAGCAAACCGCCCGGTGTTTCTAGCGGTTTAAGCCCCGCCCCCTCCCTCCCACCTTTGACCCCGCGACTTCCAACCGTCTAACCGTCGACGCTGGATGGATAAAGAGATGGAGGATTACCCCAGGGCGGGGGGAGAGAGGGGAGAGAGGGGAAACTTTTCTTTTTTTGCTTATTAAGTGCCTTTTCTTTCAGTTGTGCGGAGGCGACGTGGAGAGTTGCGTGAAGGCTACCCGCAGACACGCCGGAATATAGAAACGAGCTCACCTTCCTCACATCTGTTTGCAACGATTTGCATGAGGGGAGGCTTGGGAACAAAACATACCGCTGCTGTCGGTTTAGAGGAGTTTAAAAAGAGCCCTGGGTGAGTGGAGGGGAAACCGCCTTCCCCTGGTACCCTACCGCAGCTTTTGTGTCTGAATGGTGGGCTGTTTTTTCCTGCCTGACGGGGCCGATTAAGAAGCTTCAGCTGCCGAGCTCATCGGTAAGTCTCCACGATCACTTTTGACCAAGTAAACAAACATATATACATCCATTATTATATATAAAACAACAACATTGTAAGGGTTAATCTTTAAACTTCTTTTAACAGCAGCATAGAAACAATTGGGCTACTTTTAATGAACGATGATTGATTTTATTTGAATGATCCCATCTCTGATCTGAGCCAAAACTGTGCAGCTGGAAATGTTTGTGATAACAAACATGAACCGTCCCCTTTCCAGGCACATAATGCAACTTATCCCCCAGGCTTTGAGGACATAATGATCCAGGAAAATAAAGGCTGTATTCATGGGAAACTGAAGCTAAGTCTTGCAGAAATGTGTCCTAATCAGCACAACTCAGCTAGTTATGCAGAACTTGTGTCCAAGATCACAAAAACTCTCAAGTATTATGTTTTTTGTATTAATAAATCGGGTTTGTAACTTAAAGAGGCTTTAATAATGTTGATGCATAAACATTTTTCATGTTCTCAGGCAGACTTTTCATGCTGCTCATGTCTGTAGCTCTCAGAAAGCCCTGCCCTGTGGTTCTGTGTGATCCAGGGTGGGAATGCCTTTTGGGGTTTCTGGCAGAGTGATGACAGCCTACAGGTCCTGTCTTTACTGAATGCCTTCAGTCTGTAGTTACAGAGCCCCCCTTCCACATGACCTACTCTCTCAGCCTGCACCATATGGTTTTTTACACCCTCTGAAAGGAGGAAGCCCTGTCTCTGCTTTGGGGGGAAAGAAGGCATGATTCAATGAAGGATTGTTTATGCTGGTTTTGTTTTATTTGTGTGTCTTTTGAGTTGCATGTGAGTCTTGATTTGGCCTTAAAGTGTACAAAAAAACATGCATATTCCCATATCTTGAATAATTTCAACACTCATCTTTCCCAGAAAATCCCACATAGTAATGTAGAGCTTTCTATTTAAGAGGTATAAGGTTATTTAATATAGTTTGAGTCAAATAAACAAACATTTCTTCTTTTGAGGCTTTCTACTAAATGTGATTCTTGCTCAAACAGGAAATTTCTCCTTTTAGTTAAAGCTTACATCAAGATTAGCCCTGGTTTCAATGTGATCTATTAGTTGCAGTTCATAAAAATGGTTTTATAACGTACATTTATGAGCCATAAACACAATCATTCTTAGTTTCCCGGATGTTGTTCCTTGTGTGTTCATACGGACATTTGTGACGTCACAATTATACAGTGACACTTCTGAATAAGGAGATTTTTATTTAATCTTCAGAGCTGTTTGAGACGGCACAGGACTCCAACAAGCTGATGCGTCCTGTATCTGTCTGCCTGCACATCCATAACAAGAGATTCTCTAAGTTTCACTTTGTGTGTGTTAGTCTATAAATACTTTATTTATTGGGATCCTTAAGAAAACCACAAGCAGCACAGTCCAGTTCAGCTTTGTATGTTTAAAAAAAGGGTAGATATTCTAGCTGCTGTGCTGGTTTAATCCTTAAATAAACGTGTGTTGCTATAATTATACATTTAAGCACTGCATAGGATTACATCACTGATTACTCTTTTAATAGGATCATTCATTTCAATTAGATTTTATTCTAATCTACTAAACTGCACATTTTTTAATGCCTTACACGGCTGAAAGGTAGAACACGAGTCTCCAGAAATACTCCCATGGAGGGATGTGGTGACTCCTGGATCAAGGAGAACCCTTTTGTCACATGGTAACCACAGCGAAAGTAATGGCAATTCTTCTAAAACATCCATCCGTAGACTACTTATAGCTCTCTAAACATTGCTTAGATGAGCGGGTGTTGAGTTGGCTCTCAGAATGAAGGACACATTTGATATTTTAGGTTCGTGAGATTGCCGTAAGAGGTGCAATTACTGCACACTGGAATTTTACAAATGATAGAGCTGCAGTGGGGGGTGCTGCAGATGTATATGGAGGTCTGTACCAGTACCAGTCTGTCTGACTACCAGCAAGAGGGTCTCCTGTGTGAAAGATGTTTAAACACTGACATGTTGCATTAATGCAAGTTCCCGTTGTTAAAAACGGGGGGAGAAAACATGCAAAAGCCAAATAAAGTTAGAATAAACTGCTTCCTTTTTTTTAAAATCCAGAGTATAACATCGTTCTCATGAGATGTTGATGGGTGAACTCTGTTGCCTCAGACCCCCTACTCCTCCAAAGCTGTCGTCATCAGCACATTTCTCACAGACCGTTGCTGTCATGCTCTCTGACATATGGACATCGCCTGCTAAACGCTCTCCTCCACCACAGGCCTTAATGGAACGTTTTGGAGCAGCCACTCCTTACCACACACACTGTACTGGTGAAACTAAACTCCAACCTGCTGCAGCTTAACGCCAGGATGGATTTCACTGGGTTTTAAGGAGCATGTGTGATGCACAGTTAATGCTCACGCACCATGTGACAAGTGAATGATTTTGCAATAAGATGTATTCAATAATTGTTTAGGAATCAGTATAGATTCATGTAGATGTGATCATTATGGTATCAGAAGCCAGCTGTTCTTCATAGTTATGGGCGTTTTCACATGTTTGCATCACGACCAAGAGGCTGTGTGGGAGATGTTGCTGGTTTTTGTGACTTTGCTCTTTTAAAGAATGGTGAACTGAAAACTGTGTTTAATATCTCCACTGTAGAGGTCTCCGTGTACTGGTTCCAGCTCTTTATGATGTGGGAAGGGCAACAATGGCGAGAATAGGGTTAGACCTAAGGGGTGATATGATACTGCAGCCCAAACATGTAGCTCATTAGTCGTATGTGGAAAGTCTCGGGCAACGGCAATAAACTCACGCAGAGAGTCTGAGAAGCATATCTACTAGCAGCTTTTATTGTGCTACAATCAAAAGGTTGTGAGTGGAGGTACCAGATGTTCCCTGCAGTGCTTTAGTCTTACCGCTGTATTTATTTCTGTTTAGTTTTTCAACACTTGGTAAGTTTGAGTGGGGAAAAATAAATCCGAAGTAACAAGCAGCTTATTGAGCCTTAGAGCCTGTGCGACTGACAGCAGCGTAAACACACTCAGGCCTCCGGATCATTGGTTCCCGTTTGTGTTTATTATTGTGGATTATCGGTGCTACATTTTAGCTCGACTGTGATTACTTGGAGCCCAAATTGAAAGTAAACAGGGAAAAACTTAGTCTTTAAACATTCAAAACCTGGTAAAACATGACAGGTTTCTACTTTTTATTTAAGTTCCAGCACTGAAACTGCAGGATCTGCTTTTAATGCACAGTTTCATATGACGTTGTTTCTTTTCTGTCTCATTTTTCTTCCTCAGTCGGTTGAATTTACAGCTTTTACCATTCGGCTTCAGGGTTGCTAATCAAAGCCGGTGGTTCACAAACACAGGGGTCAGTTCCTGCTGAAACGTGATGTTCCACTTCCTCATCTGGTCCTGAGCTTCCTGCAGCAGAGGGGCAGGAAGCTCAGCTGCTGTTTGATGTCTTGCTCATTATGGTTCAGTGTGAAACGGGGTTACTGTGATAAAATGCTTAGTTATATGTACACGCTTCAAACAACTAGGTGTTACTTTATATCCACACTGGGACTGTTCACTTTATTCCCTCAGCTCCTCTTGTCTCGTCCGCTCTGTCAACGTTCAGCTTAAGGTGGAATGATTTAAAAGCTACAACTGTCTGGACTGCAGAGCATCTCACATTCTTGTAAGATACTTGAAAGCAACGTCGTCAGACAGCCGAGTCATAACCCGGCAGGTTTTCAGCCTTCAGCTGTCAAGTCAGTGGAGCACTCGCAGAATCCTCGGCTGTGATCACAGTGCACACCCCTTGATTAAACACACCCAAATTAGCTATGTGGGGAACTCGCAGTCAGCCGTCCCTGTTCCCCAGCAGCTGAGCACTCAAATGTTTAGGGCTTGCCTCCCCACAGCGTACTCGAGGAGGCCACCACAACACATCCAAAAGCTCACCTGCAACTTGCTTTAGTGCCAGCTTTTCAGTCCCCGGCTGTCATTGTGTAAGTAAATGGAAACTCTTTTAACGGGCGATCATTTTGCGACAAAGAGATGCAGAATTATATGCTAACGGGCTAAACATTGATGTCACGTTACTGTATTAGATGCTAGACAACTTTAGATAGCAGGAAATACAGTTTTATGAAGCTAAGCAGCCTCCTGTACCTTCCCCACCCACTGTCCACCTCTTCCCCCTGTCCCAGTTACTCACCAGCTCTCTGAGGGAAATACTTGGCACCCATCTTTAAGCAAACGAGAGATGTGTCGGTTTCTTTGCATCTTTCAGCCATCTTTATGTGCTCTACTTTTTATTCCACACAGTTTCTTCTGAGTGCCACTAGAGGTCACAGCATGGGCCTCAGGGTCTTTGTTTGGCCCCATAATGGCTTCTATTCTCTCCCAGCAGCATTGACTTCCACACTTGCCAGACATAGAACACCATTATAATGAAGGGAGGTAACGTGAAGCAATGAAGATGTATTTAAAGTTAAGTAAATCACTATTAAACAGCTGAAAAGTTGGTTAATCCACAATAATGCAAGTATAAAATAGAACTGGTTAAACATTAATGGTGCTGATGATTTATTCTCACAGTTAAATTTAAGCCAGTGAGCCGACGACCTTGTTAAGCTGCAGCGTTCAGCTCATTATCCGCTTATAACATTTTTTTGTAGGAAGTTTTTATTGAGCTTTGCTTGTGTCGTATTCTGTGTAGCTGAAGTTTATCTCTTTGTACTAAGAAAACTGTTCTAGAGGGGGAGAAGCTCCCTTGATGGATGAGCTGTACATGAAGATCTGTGCAGGTTGCTGGCTGTCAGAGGTGATCGTATCCAAACCAGGTGTTCCATCCCAAGTGTCCCAAATGATGGCAAAATACAGTGACAGTCAGTTACAATGCTTTTTATTTTTAAAAGATGACTTTATGCTGGTTCTTTCTGTCTCCGTATAGGTAAACATCTGTTAAAGTGGCAGAAGTTTGTTTTATTTTCATCTTATTTTCTTGTTTCCTCTCCCTTTGCACATATGATAGTATAACGCACGTGTTTGATACATTCATAAGCTCTGACTCATCACAGTTAGTCATTTTCCATCGGTTTGGGAGGAAAAGGTGAAATGTGTATCCTCACTTTTGTCTCATCTTAGTGGAAAACTGGAAGGTTGCTGGTTTTTAGGGGTAGGATGCCTGTAGAGAATAGGTACAAAAGCACTGAGAGGGACAGAAGAAGAAAAGGGAACTTTCCTACGGGCTCATTTTTTCCATGTAAAGTCATTCCTGGGCAGAACACACAAATTACAGTCTTGTGTCTGAGGGGGGGGGGAGCTAAACAATCGTGTTGCATTTTAGCCAAAGAAAAACATTCAGGTTGGGAAAATGTTGAGGTAAAGACGGAGTGGTGGAGGGTTGCGAAAAGGGAGAAACTGGCTGTTAAGGACCGAAGACGGGACCGACTGTTCCTGTTTCTCTCACAACGTGAACAAGTTGTAATCTGATCTGAGCTGTGGTGAGCTCATACAGGAGGCCTGCCAGCAGCCTCAGAAAGAGCAGTCCGCCCTGATGCCTTTAGCCCTTCAGCAGCCCTCCACGGCTCCCTACAGGTCTCCCAGTTTAAGTATACTATAATCTCCCAGTAGTACCAGTGGTTGCACATCTGCCGAAACACAAATCATAAAGAAGGAAGAAAGTGGAGGGCAGTTATGAAGCGCTTCCAGAGATGTTGCATGCAATGCAGTGTCTTTTTGAGACTTCAGCTACAGTGTGCTTGTTGTACGAATGGATTTACAGCCTGAAATGGGCTGAAAAAGCATTTTTTAACTGAAACATTTGCATTTCTGTCTTGTTCATTCAATAAAATATTACTTAAAAAAAACTGAAAACAAAGTTTATATAAGAAAAATCTCAGCTGGGTGTGTAAATGCTTCAAAAGGGGCCACTTTGCACACAGATTTTACTTTAGGTTGCCGTGACTCTGCACATATGAAGGAGTAAAGTCCTGGAAATGTCACACTTCACCTTTCCTTCTAAGCACCTGGGCTCTTCGTCTTCACCAGGATGAAGCTGTTTTCTGTTTGGCGACTAAAGTTTGGCTACACTTATTTATTTTTCCTCTCTCTTTCAGTTGTCAATCCTGCACAGATGGATTTGAGATAATCCCGTGAAGTTCTGCCTTCATCCTGAACTTTCTCCTGTCCCGGAGCCTTCATCATTCAGCTGGAATGACTGAGCCTACTGGCCTGAGCCCTGAGGGGGAAGGGGCCGGCATGGCGGAGGCCGACATCTGTAGTTTGGAAATAGAGAGAAAATACGATATCATCCCTGCAGTGATCTGCTCCATGTGTTGCCTGTTTGGCATCATCTATTGCTTCTTTGGTGAGGTGCCATTTTACACACATCGACACAAAGTCAGCTGAAACTTGCAGAGGCATAAGACCTCATCTGACTGTCACATGACCACGTACACACACATCCCCAGCTGTGTTTGCTCTGTCATATATGATAACTGCTAGTGTTCTCTTCCTTCAGGTTACCGCTGTTTCAAGGCTGTCATGTTCCTGTCTGGCCTAATGTTTGGCTCGGTCATTATCTTCCTGCTGTGCCACAAGGAGCATGTTCTGGACACCCAGCTCAGCGTCGAGGCCAGCGCAGGTATTGGCCTCGGCATCGGCCTCCTATGCGGCCTGGTCACCATGCTGGTGCGAAGTGTCGGCCTCTTCATGACAGGCCTGCTGCTGGGACTCCTTCTGGCTCTCGCCGCCCTGCTGGTCACTCACCAGTTCTACACCCCCACCACAGTCTGGGTACCCCTGGGCGCTCTCCTGGGAACGGGAATGCTGTTCGCTGTGCTGACGCTGCAGTGGCAGAAGCTCTTCACCATGCTGTCCACCGCCGTGTTCGGAGCAGCGATCATGACGGTGTGTGCCGATTACTTCGTGGAGATGCTGGCTTTGGCCACACACGTGTATGACTGCTTGCGCCTAACAGCCGGACCAGCACTGTGCTGGTACAGCTGGGTCATCCTGGGCATCTGGCCCGCTCTCGGCCTTATAGGAGTTCTGGTCCAGTGGAAACTGACGGACGACAGCTTCTCGCACACAGAGGGTAAGAATAAAAGCAAGCTTGGTTTTGAATTCTTTCTTTTAGGTCTGTAAAAATGTATTGAAGCTGAGGGGATGAGGGTGGTTTAGAAATCAAGCTTCAGAATTCGGGGAAAGTTAGCTGTTAGCTTAGAACAGGGGTGTCCAAAATTAGTCCTTGAGGGCCACAATCCTGCAGGTTTTCCATGTATCCCTGCTCCAACACAGCTGACTCAAGTTAGTCAGTCATTATGCTAAACCTGATTGGCTTTTGTGTTCATTTAATGGAAGCCAGGTGTGTTGGATCAGGGATAAATCAAAAATCTTCAGGACAGCGGCCCTCGAGGACAAACTTTGGACACGCCTGGCTTAGAATATGCAATCCAACGTCCTCCTTGGTAGTTCTAGTCTAAGAAATAAACATTTTTATAATTATTATCCATTAATTAATTTCATGACATTATAAATGTGTAAATGTATTCCACACAAATGTCCTTATAGATCTTCACACTTTGTTTTTGCCTTTTGATGTTAACATAAAATAATATAAAAACAAAGAAACCTTTTTCAGGCTGATATTTAGCGAGCTTTTCACATCCTTTATTTTGAAACACAGATTGTATCTATAATTAAATGCACTGACCAAACTCCTGCAGAGATGGTGACATCTGAACAGCCAAACTGTGTAAAAACATGTTTTATCTGTATAATGTAACATTTAGTGAATGAAGCTGAACATATCCAGCACAAGCAAAAACTGTAAATGACTCAAACATTTAACTGTTACATTAGAAAAGCATTAACGTCCTGAGGATTAACCTTCACCGTAAGAAGCTGTTCCCTGCAGCTGGTGAAACACATTAAATCTACCTTTTAACTTCCTGCTTTACAAGTCGCTGTTTTCGTTCTTCTGTCTGCAGTTCGTACAAATATATAATCTCTGATGGAAATGAACAACACAGAGGGGTCTTTACGATGGATTATTATCTGCCCACTCACAGGTTTACCTGAAGTAACTAAGGAAATGTGGACACAAACGTTTCACAGGCATTGTTTGTTCTGAAAGCTGCTTCTGAATCTTTCTGGCACAGTTGTCTTCAATCGTAGACAGAAGCGAGTCCAGCTGATGCGGATTCGAGAAAAGGACGCCAAGAAGCGACAGCAGGCAGGTGGGCAGGAAGGCACGTACCGCCGTAAACCCACCCCAGTCAAACGCTACGCTGGGGATCTACTGGCACCGGTCAGTGTCACCCAACACGGCGTGTGCTGTAGTGGTTTTTTAAGTGTCGTTTTCTTTGTTTCAAGCATCCGTGTTGCTTAAACAGAGTAAAACCTATAACAGTGTTTTTCTACCTGGCTCATTCCTCTCTGTGCTCTTCGTAGAGCTACCTTCAAAGTTTGCGGGACAGACAGATGGGCACCGGAACGTCCCTTAGCAGCCTTGGCACCACAAACCAAACCATGATCGACATGGACTACGATACCAGCTCCACGGTTCCTCTCACTGCCACAACTCCGGTCGTCAGGGTCTGAGCAACACCGAGATAAGGGAGAGCTTTGCGCTCTTCAGCTGCGTCTTCCTCATATATAGAATAGGATTTAATAGATTCACTACTTGAGGGTTTGATTTTCTTCATGTGGAATGAGCTTTTTTTTTCTGTAAGTCCTGATTGTGTGTGGTGGAACAGAAACTGGTCTCGGGCGTAAAACAAACAGGAGTTTGATGCTGAAACCACTACAACCACTGCTTTCTCAGAAAATCAACAAACTACATGTTTTCATGTCAGCCTGAGGAACGAGGGTTTGTTTTTGTGTCTGGCATTATGTGTACTGTACTTCTGAAGTTAGTCGTTGTCACCCAGTGTTGTGATATTTTAATTTTTTTAACTGTGCAATCGTAGGAGGCAGTTTTTTTTTTTTATTATTTGAGTGATGTGGAGCAGTAAGGCATGACAGGGATACGTGGAGTTTGACAAAATGAAGCAAAACTAATATTTTATTAAACTATTTAAAAGCTCTTTTCTGCAGCTTCCAGCAGGATCTGCTCGAGCAGCACCTCAGACCTCTCTGTGTTGCCATCCATTCATCTTATCTATGAAGAATTTAGACTTTTCTGTAAGCTGGAGGAGTAATCTTCTTTAAGTATAATTTATGTTTTTTAGGCTAATAAACAAAGCATGTTTCTTGTTCTTAGACCTTTAAGTGCTTTTCTGTTTGTTTTCAGGGGCCCCACCCTGGCTGCCTGAATATGTAAATACTTGTCGATAAGATTTTCACAGATGAATAAAGTTGTTTGATTTTCAGTTTTAAACTCGTCGAGTCGTCTCTGCTTCGCTGTTCGTCTCTGCAGGCTCTTAGCAACATTGGCACCCATGCTCACTGGATTTTTCATAGGCAATAAAGAGGTCATGGGGAGGATTTCCTTCTCTGTGATTGGTTGGTGTTGCCATGGAGTCTCCAGCTTTTTTTTTTTTTTTTGCAGACAGCACAATGCAGGACAAGCAAGGCTTTCATCACTGAATGTTTTTCTGTCCTTTTGGTGTGAATCCAGGTTGGTAATTTTGGGTGACAGAGAAGTTATTGTTCAGGTAAAACATCTTTTTAATAGTAAAAATGTTTATGTCTTTACTCCAAATCCGGACACAGATCTATACTGCATGACCAGCGAGACTTACAACACAGTGCAAGTGTCCACTGGATAAAAAGCACACACTCCAATCATCATATTACTGAAACTATTGCAACACATAATGTAACACACATGTCAAAGAAAAAAAAACTGAAGGCTCATTTCACCAGAACTTCATAATCCAGAAGTAAGTCACATGTAGTACCAGAGAAGAGCCTCACACAAGTCCTGCTCTGGAGGGTAGCTTGGTTATCCGATCCAGTGAAGTAAATCCATTTTCTGAATGAGGGTCAGTGATAATTCACAACTAATCACTGCTTTATGAGAGTGCATGTGTGTAAATGCCCCTGGAGTGCCTCAGACCTCTGGGTACCTGCTGCCCCCTGATGGTTGAGCACTAGCATCGCATCCAGCGCTCCTTCTTACTCAGCGGGTACCCTGTGTCCACTTTCAGCAACTCATTCACTCGCCAGTAATCATCGCCCTTAAAGAAGAAGATCTTGCCATTGTGCCAGGTGAAGGCTGCATCCGGAGCGGCTGGCACTCCGGAGAAGAGCATGCTGAGCGGTTTGGGGTAGAACCTCAGGTCGTTGTACTTCAGCTCATCAAACTGCCAGTGCTCTGATCCCTGCACAGAGAACAAAGCAAAGGCTTGTCATTATAAATGCAGATATCAATTCAAATGAGCCCCCTCTGAATGTGCACCTTAATGAAGACTAGCTTCTTGTTCTTGTGCAGGTACAAAGCTGCATCGATGTTTGCAGGGATCCTTTGCACCTGTTTGGGGTAGCCGTAGTCAAGCGTGAACCTCGTATACCTCCAAACTTTACTGCCTGTGACCAAAGAGAGTTCCAGCCTTTAATATTAAGGAGTGACAGCTGCAGAGCAGAAGGAATCCTTTATCAGGGGAAAAAACCTACTCTACCTATAAAGAAGTAGGTCTTTTTGGTTCTTGGAGAGTGCACGGCAGCATTCAAGTTTCCAGGGAGTTCCTTCCACAGTCTGTTGATTTTTATTGGTGTATTATGACCCAGGTCAGAGATAGTCCAGACATAGTCTCCACTGAAAGCAAAGGTCTTCTCCCATGGACCTGATGTAACAAATATTGATACAGAATGATTATACGCAAAACTTTGATGATGAAATGAACAAGAAAGTATTGAAAAAACTGAATCTCATTAGAATCCATTGAGTTGCTTCAGTTTCTGTTTCATACTTACTGTAATATGCTATAATAATGCAGTGTAACTGTTCATTAGTCAGTTACCTAACATGATGGCATCCAGCGATGCTGTGCAGGCGTCAGGAAAGTTCTCATTCCCAAAGCTGTTTTCTGTGGAAAACAGGCTGTCTGAAGATGTTGGACTGGCCAAAGTGCTGGTGACACGTTTGCCTGCAACAAATAAGTTACACATTTCAAGACTAGTTCATGTTTTCTCTTTTTTTGGACATTTGAACCACACACGAGTAAATGTTTTCATGTCAAAGGGACACTGTTTGAGGACATTACGAGGTGACATTACAAGTTCTGCTCATCATTTTTGACAGATTAAACAGGAAACCGTCCTGCAACAGATGCCTTTTATATTAAATAAAAATCAAAATAGTAATATACTGCTGCTGCTGACCAATCAGAGTACACAGTGTTGTTTTGGAGCAGGTTTTAAAAAGCAAAAGCAACTTTATGACATGACATCAATCAGCTAATTGATCATTTTTTGTGTTTTGTCACAAAGCCAGCAGCATTATAGCCTTAACAGAACATTTACAATATCAGCAGGATTATGTATCACAGCAGCATCGAACCAGATGTTTATTATCTTTAGTATGTTTCATTTTATTAGTATTTCTATACTTGTTTTCAGGGAGTTAGAAGACAGAAAGAAGGGGAAGAAAATGGGGGTGAATTTAAATGTCTACAGTTTACTGAGAGAGCCTGTCCCATCACTGAACTATGCGGTAGACTCACCATAAAGTGCCTGGATGCCTTTCACATCATCTGAATGCAGCCTGAAGTCGGCACGGTAACCAACATAGATCGATGCCATCAGAGCACTTCTGAACTGAGAGTGGCCCAGACCGAGAGCATGGCCTATCTCGTGGGCAGCTACAATACGCAGATTAGTACCATAATATGATCCCTCGGTCCAGAACTCATCCTCATCAAAATGGACAATGCCAGATTCTGGTGACTCAGCATGAGCCAGAACGTGACCTGCACGGAGTACAAATTCACAGCTGTAATTATGTGACAATGGCAGTTTACTGTGGCCAGTTTGAAGGTTTCTGTGAAAACAAATGCAGTTTAGTGTGAATGGAAACATACCGCGGCCATCAAATGGCACAGAACAGAAGCCATCCTTCTTATGAAAGGAGATTCTTATGTCGGCTCTGCCGTAGTCGATCTCTCTGAAGGTCAAAGCCGCTACATCACTCCAGTAGTTAAAGGCAGAATGGATGGCTGCTGTGACCTCTGACTTCTTCATGTCAGGTGTGTAGTTGTAGATGCGGTAGGTCAGACTCCTTTTTCTCCAACGACCTGTTAAAGAGAGGAATAGTTTTTTATGTAAAAAAATGTAATCTATTATCCATCCATTCATCCATTTTCTACCGCTTTTCCCTGAACGGGGTCACAGGGGGGCTGGAGCCAATCCCAGCTTACAACGGGCGAGAGGCGGGGTACACCCTGGACAGGTCACCAGTCCATCACAGGGCCAACACACACA
>JBAMHV010000003.1:22390058-22402817 GCA_037177535.1 Pseudomugil gertrudae | reverse complement strand
GAATCTACTGGTACAAGAATCTACTGGTACAAGAATCTACTGGTACAAGACTCCACTGGTACAATAATCCAATGGTATAAGAATCCACTGGTACAAGAATCCACTGGTACAAGAATCCACTGGTACAAGAATCCACTGGTACAAGAATCCAATGGTATAAGAATCCAATGGTACAAGAATCCACTGGTACAAGAATCTACTGGTACAAGAATCCACTGGTACAAGAATCTACTGGTACAAGAATCTACTGGTACAAGAATCTACTGGTACAAGAATCTACTGGTACAAGACTCCACTGGTACAATAATCCAATGGTATAAGAATCCAATGGTACAAGAATCCACTGGTACAAGAATCCACTGGTACAATAATCCTCTGGTACAAGAATCCACTGGTACAAGAATCCACTGGTAGGCCTATACGTCGAGCAGGGCTGCCCCAGTTTGGTCCTTCAGATCTACCATCCTGCAACTTTTAGATGCAACCCTTGTCCAACACAGCTAACGGCTCGTTACCAGGTCTTTGCAGAGCTGGATGGCATCTAACAGTTGCAGGATGGTGGATCTTGAGGACCAGACTTGGGCACCCCTGACATAAAGCAAACACTGGTTCTGGAGTCCTGTAGGTTTTAGATATTTATTTGCATGTAACATATGATTAAAATGAAATGGATCAAAAAGCTCAGCTTCTTCACAATAACCATTAGATTGAGTCAGGTGAAGCTGGGAAATATCTAAAAACCTGTGGGACAAGGCGTTTGAACCCTGAGGTAGTGTAAACCCAGCACACTCGTGTAAGATTTCAAACTAATGCAACCAGAATAGAAAGTCCTCTTATTCTTTGTAAACCCAGAAATGTGCATTTCTTTTTCAATTCAATTCAACTTTATTTATATAGCGCCACTTCATGACAGTGTCATCTGTCATGGGCAGCCATCCGCCTCGACTGACGGTGTGGAGAGGACAGGAAAGACAGAATAACATTTAAACAACATTAACACTGAAGCTTTTATTCATATTTTAGCTGTAATACCTCATCCTCGGTCACTTTCTCAGCTCGCTGTTGATTTTTAACCTCCAAAACCAGACACATCGATTCATTTGTGCCTGTGTGAGAAAGGGGGGAATTAATATTGATTATAACAACAAATGCTAAAGGAATGCTGCATGCACATAGGTTATTTGTGTTGTTGTGTGTTAGGCACTTCTGCTGTAGTTCATGCTGTGGTGTTAGCCTGAGGTATTTCCCTGTACTGTATTGGCCCTGCGCCCAGATTGGAGGCTGCAATGCTCCCAGACTAGTGTGTTAAAGTTCATGTCTGAAGTTTGTGTGTCTGGCATGAGAGGATAGTCTTTTTACACGTATAGATATGTTCAACCAGGTGCACATATATCACTGGATTTCTAACAGTTTAGATCTAACACAATGTCTGACATGCTCCTACACTGGATTTGCTTAAATACTTGTTTGCAAAAATGGTTAAATAAAACATATTATAATAATATAAATAGAATATAATCATATTTCCAGCTTTAGGGAGAACGAGACTGTTTTGGGAAGTTGGCAGGGTGATAGTAAAGTAACTTAATTTAGAAAGATCTTTTCTGATTCCTGAAAAATAAAAGCATCTGTGTTATGTACAAGGTATTTATTGCATCACCACCATGAAGCTCCAGCCTCAGTCATGATTCTCTCAGAAATCACTAGACATAACTTTTTTAAAAGTTATATCAGTAGAACATTGAAGATAGGAACACGGCAACAGCAGAAAACCAGTCGGCGAGAGGCAGACCACACCCTGGACAGGTCCCAAGTCTGTCACAGGCCCAACCATGCAGCAACCTCCAATGGAATAAATGCCAAAAAGTGCAGTTCATCCGTCATCCACTAGGGGCTCAAGAACAGAGCAAATCCCTGTAGATGCCTTGACGTATGCGAGTGATGCGCGCGCAATCCTGGTTCAAAACATTTGTTTTCCTGCTTCACCAACGCAAAAACACGCGTCTTTGTTTTTTAGCCTGAAAATGCCATTTTGCTGTGCTGTGGGATGTACAAACTGGAGGAAAACCACCCACAAAATTTTTTAAAACTTATCCGCAGTGGTGCCAATTTCTGGTTCAGAGGGTAAAAATCCTGTCCAGCAGTCGGTTTAACCAGTCACCAAACCATCTGAATTTAATGAGCACAGTTTATCGTGATGGTAAACAAGCCTGTTAGTGGAAACACCTGTTCTAAATATACAGGTAGATCCAAAAACATGGCAGGACATTTACTTTATAGCACCTGGATTACACACCTCTGCTCATCTGTTTAGACATTATTTAATCTTAAAATTATGGCCCCTGTGATTGACAGGTAGCCAATATCTGCAGGCAGAGAGCAGAGTGTAGCACAAACACGGTTTCTAGCCGGCTAACAGCACGTCTTAGCTTTAGCCCACTTACTTCTGTTAGCTGGTTAGCTCCCGTTAGAGCCATGTTAGCTCAGTTAGCTTAGCTTAGCTATGGGCAGCTCGGAGTGTGATTGACATCAATCACCCCCATGCTCACTAGTCCCTTCCTTCTATTTTCCGGGAACAACGGCACCGTGTTAAAGTCTGATGGAAGAAGACATAAACAGGCAGACATGAAATAAAGAAAAAAAGCACTAACTGGGTGACATTGGTAGCTGTCTATGCTGCACTATCAAAGTGATTTCTCTGACAGATGACTTCTTATTGTAAGAAAGATTTCAGGAATGACTCAAACGTGTCATTGGAAATGAAGAGATCTGTCTTCTAATTAATCAAAATAACCAGTTTGATGTTTTTGCAACAGATGGTTTACAATAAGTCAACTAGCACAGGTAACTCACCCAAGATGAAGGAGAAGAGCAACATATGGTACCATACATTTTCCATTCATATATTATCGCTGGAGATTTTAAAACATATTGGTTTAACTTTGGTGTGTCCCAGGTTCAGATGAGACAAAAGGTCTGTTTTTAAGCACAGCAGAAAGAGTGACCTTCCATGCATTTCCTATTCAAGGTCAGCCTGCAGGAACAGTGGCCGAAGCAGAGAAGCCCGCTATTGAAATTGAGATTGTGGGTCAAGCAGAAATGAGCAAAAAGATTTGTGTTTGTTATTGGTTGTCACTGATTTTCCAACAAAATATTCAAAAGTATTTCCTTAAAATATGAATAAAAGCAAAGACTTTTTTTTACTTTGTTCTTTTTAGAGTGAGTTCTTCCCGCTCTGATCAAGGTACAAACGTTATGTCTAAATTGCTCAAGAATGTATACGAGCCGAAGGAGACTTGGGAACTTATCATCAACAAACAGATGGATTAACAAATACATTAAATCAAACTTTTAAGCCAATGCTATACAGGTTTGTCAATGGCACTGGTTCAAGGTACCCATGGTTTCCCTCACTTCTTTTTGCATATGTGTAAAAATACACGTACATCTACTGGGTTTCACCTTAGGAGTTCTGTTCTAGTCATAAATGTTGATGACCACTTTGGACCAAGAGCACATGAACACAAATTTCATCCAGATGAGCTTAATAAGGGTTTTTAGAAATTGGATACTACTGTTAGCAAAATCTCTACACTCGATCAGCTTAAATTTAATTCAGGCTACATTTATATAGCTTTAAATAGCATAAAAAATGCCAGCCTAGCCAGTTAAACCAGTGGATTGCATTGAATGTTGACTTCCATTCATTCCCCCATCTTGAGAATGCATGAGGCAGAAAGAGACAATGGAGGGAAAGAAAAATTACTTCCTCAATAGAGGGGGAAACCTTTGGCAGGACCCGGTTCAGAGAAGGTATCTGCCTGGATCAGCTGGGGGTCAGGCACCACAGTGGGGTGTTAAACTTCTCATGGCCTGACGTTGCATACTTAATACATACTGTTTCTGAGACATGTTGCATCACTTTATGGCAGAAACTTCAATCAAAACCCTCTTGTTCACCATATGATACTGGTCTCCTGCACCCTGGTGAATACCGGAAAGTTTCCACCCAGTTCTTCTTCATTCAGGGATTAACCCTTAAAACATTTATCAAAAATGGCCTAATCTTATAAAGGTCTGCCTCATAAACCTAAACTAACAGCTGGTTCCATAAAAGAGGTGCCTGACAGCCAAAGGCTCTGCCTCCCATTTCACTTTTACAGTCTGTAGGAACTAGCAAACATGCAGTCTGGGTACACAGTGATCTGTTGGGATTATATGGAACTAGAAGAACACTATGTCTGCCAAGCTGTTGTAAAGTAGTTTTTTTTTTTTGCGAATAATTTCAGGCTTTTGTTTTATGGTAGAAGCTTTAAAGACAAATTGATCCCTATAATATGAGCTCAACCACTAATTTTCAACAGAGCTCTCATTCCAGCAGTTTGGATCACCTGGAGACTTTTCCAGGTATAATTGGAGCAACCATATAATAAGGAATTGAAATGATACAGTTTTAAAGTAACAAAAAAAAACCCCAAAGGTTCCTGGATGTATGTGGAAGCTAAACTAATGCCATCCAGAGAAATTCAATAGCTGGACAATGTTATCATGAGATTTTCAGCTCCAAAACAACAACCTGTACGTAGAAGATACAAATAAACTGGCCTTGCTTTGCTTTGGCTGTTGTGGAAATTTAATTTATTGCAGTAATTACATTAAATTTAATTTATTGTATGACTCATTTTACATGTTATTCAGACAGAATAGTCAGTCCAGTTCTCCTTAAAGAGGACACTTTGTTCAACTATTAGTAGTTTAATTTTACTGCTTGATGTAAAATCTGCCGTGCCCTTTTGGGTCATGAGAAGACTGGTCATAAACTACAGCAATAGTAATGATCCACTCGTTAACTACACGGATATGAGCCTGTGCGGGATGAAAAAGTGCCAGGCAATCTTGGATAGGAATGTAAAACTTGTGCAGGGTTCTGATGGATCTGATTTCTAAACGGTTTCTCCAAATTGCAAATTGTACTTTTTACTTTTCTCTTTGATAAACTTTGTGAATCTTTTACAACCAGACTCCTCATCCTTTTGACTTCTCTGCAGCTTTCTGCAACATGTGATACAAAACTAATACTTGAGATCTTGGGATTAGTTTAGTTTAGCAGTAATGGCCTCCATGAGGATTGTATCCACATTCTCTTCAATCATCAGAAAATTTATCCAAGGGATACCCACTATTCCATATGGAATAGGATGGTCTGGCTGTTGAATGCAGCTTTGGACTCCTTTGGTGGTTAGTAAGTGTTTTTTTTTTAGTGAGAGCTGGGGAAACTTTCATCTTGGAGCCAATCCCAGCTGACATCGGGCAGGAGGCAGGAGACACCCTGGACAGGTCGCCAGTCCATCACAGGGCCTTCACAGATAGACAAACAACCACACACACACACACACACACACACTCACTCCTTTGGGCAGTTTAGAGTCTCCAATCAGCCTATCTCCAAGGTGCATATCTTTAGACTGTGGGAGGAAGCCGGAGTACCTGAAGAGAACCCACACTAACATGGGGAGAACATGCAAACTCCACACAGAAAGGTCACTGCCTGAGCCGAGGTTCAAACCTTCTTGCTTTGAGGCCACAGTGCTAACCAACTGCATCTCCATACAGCCCAAGAAAAACATTATAGTGAGAAATATTTTAATATCCATGTAGATGTAAACAAATATCTTCCTGATTTTTGGTTATAGAGAGGTGGAGTCTATTGGCTTCTGCCCAAACATCCACAGGCCAACCGACTGTTATGGCCGCATCATCACACCATCTATCTGCGTCTGGACCATTTTTTTCATTAAGCTTTTAGACTTAAAAGAGTCACTGGCCACATCGAAGCCTTCAACCTGTCTGTTACACCCCCGTGATCGTCTCTACAATTAGCAGCTATGCCCTACAGGCTTTTAAGGTTTCTTAAATTAAACTTCCTCTTTAGAAAAATAAAAATAAAAACAGTCTTAATTCAGGATTCTTTGCAAATCCGACCTATATTCAATATTTTTTCCATTTTTATAAGTGTGGAAAAAAATGTTACCAATAAACCAACTGAGAATTTGCAGAGAAATGCAAATCATCGTGCAGATACTACAAAGTACAAATGATCATCTGGTAGCTTTCGATGGTTCATTGTGTCTAAATTATTATTTTTTTAATCTCAGTGTTTTGTTCCACAATTGAAACATTGTCATTACTGCAAAAGAACAAAGTGGAAATGTCCTCTGAGAGCACAAACCTCCTCATTTCCTCTGTTATAGTCCTGCATTCATTTTTAATGTAAACACTATTTGATATGATGTAAAACCTGTTGGGAACTTCTCCTGTATTTTATGGCCATATATGAATATACACTGAAAATGTGAAAGAATCCTCTAAAGCAAATAAAATTCCTGGATCCAGGTGGTGATGCGGATCGCTCCAAGAGAGCGTAAATGAGACCAAGACCTCTTCTGAGAAAAAATCCATCCAGTTGTTTTTGCATAAAGTCGCAAACAAACAGACAAACAAATAAACAGAATTAATGATTTTTTTTCAACTTAACAACCAATCATATCAATAAGTTGTGGGCACACACACACACACAAAGCTCCAGTTTGAATAAAATCATTTCAAAGTTGCACACAAAATCAGCAATTTCACATAAATGATCAGTTTTATTGTTTATCTTTTGATATACAGTTTTACATGATGTGTTTTCTCTAACTATCTGTTTTTAATTATTTCCATGTCGGCACCTCGAGCCAGTTATTGCATTTCTGTGTGTTTTATTGAATAGACGTGTACCATTAATTTTACTACCATAACCTGGCATCAGTGTTTCATCTGTTAGTCCATTACTTTTAATATATATAATAAATATTTAGAACAGCGGAAAGGCTGCTTCATAATAACACATCATAGTTGTTTTAAATCCTATTAGAATTTTATTATTATCACATCTATGCAGGTATTGTTGAGCATGAATGACGTAAAATACTGGAACACATTGTCCCAGTTGGCCAAGCACTTCATGTTTTTATTTGTCTAATCATCATTAGAGGAAGCATTTATTTTTTAGAAGGGTGCAATGCCAGTTTGGATTAAATGCTTCAGGTTTTAAAGGTCTGCTTGCTGATCGCCGTGTACAGTAAAATTGTTGGGGTGTCTACAGACAAAGCTTTGAGTCTTGCCCAACACACAGACAGTTCACCCCTGTTTCTATTAGCTGTAAAACATTGATAGACTCAGGCCAGCGGGGGACATTGGAGAGAGATATAGCAGTGTTTCTTACATCCTGTCTCAAATACTGCAGCTTTCGTTTTATCTCTTTAAACAAACTATCAACAAACAGCTTACAAGTGACTGTTATGTGAGGAAATCCAAGCAAAGACCCTGACACTCATGTAACTTCTTACTTCATCAAACTGAGAATCCAGTTTAAGATTTTTGCTTCGACATCCATGCACAGTCAGGTATCTGCTCATATTAAAAAGGCACAGCGCTCGCGAGATACCAGCAGGAATCTGACATCATTTAATCAATCTCAGATGCTTGATTCACTCTTTTGACTCAAACCAAAAGGCAAAAGCAGCACCAATAAAAAGCAGCTAAAAGGCTGTTTGACGTATATTTGTCTCAACTTTCCTCCTGTTTTTTATTAAGATACCTACTTTCAGTGTCTTTGAAACTTAAGGTAATTAAATTTACTATTAGATATTTTATATCATTGTGCAAGCAATGATATAAAATATCCAACAGCTTCTTGAGAGCTCTCAGGATATGAGGACGTATAAATGAAGAATAAAGACAGAGCAACTCAGTGATGATATGTTTTATTGGCATACATGTGGCAATCTATAAAGATTGTGTTTGTTTTTTTTGCTGAAATCTGAAAAGACTTTCATGTTTTTTAATATGAAATAAGTGTTTAAGGTGTGGTGCAGGGCCTTTATTAGGTTTAGAGCACATGTGGACACCAGATGTGTCTGACATTTTCATGCTGGATCTCCGTGATGTATGTCCACCACACTGACTCTATACATGAGGGGGATAATGATCCGTCTTTACGGCTGGGCTGTACGTAACACACTCATAACCACATGTACGAGGGGGCACAAAAAATGTAAACCCCCCCCCCCTTCAGACATCTATAAATAATCTACATCACACACACAGGACTTTGGGCTAAAATTCAGAAAACTAATTAATTGTGGATTTGTTTGTAAGGTCACTGTTCCTGGTTAATGGTTTAACCATCAAGAAAAGTCAAAGTCATTTATCTGATCATTAACAGGATAATATGAAGTGAATGCAATCTCAGATGAATGACATGTTTCAAGCGTCTTTATTTACAGTGTGAGAAACTACAACTCTGCCTTGTAGAGCCACTTTTAGCAGCAATAACGTGCAGTAATCATTTCCTGTATGTTGTCATCAGTCCCTCACATCACCGTGGACAGATTTTGCCTTGTTTAACAGTGTTGTTTCAGCTCATTGAGGTTTGTGGGGATTTATTTGTGCACAGCTCTCTTTAGGTCCCATCGCAGCATTTACTCAGGGTGAGGTCTGGACTTTGACTCAGCCGTTGCAACATCTTGATTCTTTTCTTGTTCAGGCATCATGTTGTAGATTTCTTTGAAATGTTTGTTTGAAATGCTTTCCTGTTACCCGATTTCAGCCAAGCTTTAACCCTGCAAAGTCCAATGTGACGTTTTCAATCCAGTTTCTGTGTCATTTTTCATCATTTTTATATAAAATCTTTGCTCAAAATTTGTTGAACACAATCTGATAGGTGTCTTCTCTTCCTTTATAAAACCACACAACAATTATTTTGACATTTCACATGGTAACAAATGCAAATATACCCACAAAAATATATTCTTTTGTTTTATTTTTCAAAAAAGGGTCAAATGAAGACCTCATAAACCTCATTTTCTTATAACTTTTCATTGCTCTGGACTTAAAGTGCTAACTGTCAGTCTGAAATGTGTATTCATAAAGTATAAATCATAAAGTGTTTTACAATAAAAGACCAAAGAAGAACACTTTATTATCATTGAGCCAGCATCTTGGCACAATGATTTCCCCCCATTACAGCCCAGACCAAGAGACTGAAACATTAAAAACACAGGCAATAAAATAGATAAGAGACAATAAAACATTAATAAAATCTGTTCCACTATAAACAGCCTAGCCATAGACTAAACTAGCATCTCTTGAGCTTCAACTTCTAGAGGCAATGAAGAAAAAGCTCTGTCCACACAAATCTTTAAACAAGTGCGAAGGACAGAAAGCAGCTTTAGCCTCTCAGAGCTCACTAAGCGTTTAGTGGTATGTAAGCCAATGAGATCACTGATATGTGAGTGCTTGCCTGTGTATGGATCTGTATGTGATGAAGAGAGCATTTTTAAATGGGATCCTATAAGCCACAGTAAGCCAGTGTAGGGAATCAAGCAGGAGGGTGACATGAGAATATCTATTTGACCCAGTGAGTTGCCTAGCAAGAGCATTATACACGGTACTTATGGCAAATAATGAAAATAGGGCGTTACAGTAGATGATGTGGGATGAAATGATGGCATGGATTTAGGACACCTTTCAGTTTCTCGGGTTTCCGTGGTGTCTAGAACTATGATGAAGGAAGTTTTCAGCCATCCAGAGTCAAGGAGTCGAGTGAACGCATGGTTCAATTTTCTCAAAGGTGAAATAGAGTTGTACATTATCTGCGTACGTAGACATGACCCAGAGCAAACAAATACAGGGTAGGTAGAATTGGCCCTACAACAGAACAGAGGTGATGGATTTGAGAGAAAGTCCCAGAAGAAACAGCGAAACTCGTGTCCTATGAGCCTGATGTGCCCACACACATAAACAGGATATGGAGATATGTTGGGTTGAATGGGGAGAAATCAAGGAGCAGTGACTGAGGTCATTGTGGATTCTCACCAGAGCACTTTCAGTAGATGCTTTCTCTTAAACCCAGATTGAAATTAGTCAAATAACTCAAATCTCTGGTCCTGTAGCTGCAAGACAAACCCAAACCATCCTCCTGTTCTGGTTTTTTGCTATGAGATGTTAATGTTTTGCAGCTTTGATCTTAAACAGATCATTATGCATGTGTGTGTTTTCTTTTTATTGCCTGGTAGTTCAAAAGTAAAGCCAAAAAACATGTTCAAATTACTACTGGATATGATGGGTTCTAACACAAAACTGAACACAAGGATGACGAGCTCCATCTGAGGAGCCTTGAGCCTAGCATTTAAGAATACACCTTTGTATTATACTATTCTACAGTCATTTGGCAGATGCTTACATATGATAAGCAGACATTTTAACCATACCTAACATGCATGTCTTGTGGGTGGAAGGAAGCCAGAGGAGAGAATGGGGAGAACATGCAAACTCCACAGAGAAAGGTTGCTGGACAACCCTCCCCAGCCTGAGCTTGACCCAGCGACCTTCTAGCTGTGAGGTCACAGTGCTAACCACTGCACCACCATGCTGCTTTGTATCCTCAGCTGCCACATGAATAGACAAGTAAAGGCAGTTTCAACAAAGCTGGGTCACTATATGAATTGTAAATAAAACCAGAATGCAATAACAAGCTAATCTCATCCATATTTATCGTCAATAGAACAAAAGAACACTTAGATGTTGGAACTGAGACATTTTAATGTTTCATGTATAATGTTTGCTCATTTTTTTATTTGATAGCAGCAACAAATCTCAGAAAAGTTGGAAAGGGGGATGTTCCCGATTGTATAGCATCATCTTTTCTTTCAGCAGCTGCCTGTGAACATCTGTGAAGTGTGGAAACCAGTTGCTGAAGTTTCAGGACAGGAATGTGGTCCCATGCAGACATGATGTTATGCGATGCAGCTGTGAGCAGTTTCTGACAAGGCAGCAGCTGCTCACTACTTCAAAAATAATTACTGGTGTTCATCATCAGCAGTGCACTTTAAAAAAAAGTTTGATCACATTTCCTTTGTTGCACCATTTACAAGTGCTGGTTTGATGCAATCAAACTGGCAATATAGCTGCGCTACAAATGCAGATGTTTATTCTGGTTGCAACGTTAAAAATGTTTCTGATTGGTTGTGTGAGTACACAAAAAAATGTGTTTTTAATGGAAATAATATCATTACTCAACTAAAAACAAGCTATTTCTTGTCATATTTCCTCCCAACTTTAAGCATAAATGTAACCTATAGTCTTTCTCTTCCCTTTTCTCAGAGGTTTTAAGGCTAAGGTAAATATCCCACCTTTAAGAAGATACCATCCTTATCCCTTTTACTGGGGTAAAAGTCACAGAAGCAGTATCTGATTGCCTCCTAATTACACAGACTCTTGCACTGAAGCATAATCTTTCACCTTGTTTGCAACGATTCTGAATTATTTTAAACTTAAATAAAAACATTTCCTCCCAAAAAAAGGAAGCTTCATCCATAAATAACTGCTTTTATCATATTTGAGTCAGCTTAATTTCCAAATCAATGCAGTCCTCAAATGGTTTCAAATCTGCGCTTTAATCTAAAGACAGCTGTTAGCACTTTCGATCATCTTTTTGCAGCATGAAGTTTTCAACTTTCCCCCCGACGGTACTGAATGGATGCGACCTTATCGTCTTGTCAGAGAACAAAGGGCCAAGATAAACGAGGAACTGTATCAGTCCAGAATTGTGCTATCAGTGTACCTCAGGGATCAATTCTGGGAGCAATACTGTTTTAACCCACAACTGTAAAGAATCTGAGCGATCCCAACATGTACAGTTAACACAGCTGTTTATATGCACGCGATGCTCAGCAACCAAGCTGCCTGTAAACCTTCAGTATTGATAGTCAGTTCGAAACAGTGGCCCAATAATCACGTCTTTACTTTAACATAAACAAATAAAGCTAATGATAATGCTATTAAGACAAATGTCACGTTTAGCGTATTAGCTGACAGGTCTACTTTACAAATCTCTAATCACAATGTTCCTAAGGAGGCAAACACCTACTATCAGTGTTTGAGCCTGTACTGATCTACTGAGCTCACACAATTTTATCAAATCTACAGATGGCTGTGATGTCTGTTAGGTCCTTTGGGGTTTGGCTTCTATCCTTTTTGTGCTTTTGTAAAGCTAAAAATCAAATGCTTATATAATCCTGTTGAGACAGACTGCATTTGGACCATCAGCTGTTTCAAAAGGAGCAGCTCGAACACAGAGGAGTCCACCAGCATTTGATAAACACTGACACTTACAGCTAATTTGCAATTGATTTAACATCTCAGAAATAACACACAATCAATCCCACAGATACCTGAAACATGCTTAGTTTTGTTCGCTTGTCTTTAAAATAGTGCATGTGATCTAAAGAAGAGTGGGTTGTAATGTTTACATTATTGACAACCTGGTTTTGATGTGGTTTTCTGGACTATTTAGCTGCCAGCCAGCTAAAATGTTTAGTAACGTGCCAATAGCTGAAACGTCCAGAAAAGACCAGTCGGCCACAACATTTCTAATAAATAAGGAAGTCTGCTGATCGTGGTTACAATGCAATGCTGTGTTAGGTAAACCTGACATTCACATGACACACTCTTCTAAACCTTTCCAATGACTGTTACATGTTATCCCATTATCAACATGTCTGCCCGCAGTAGCAGCCCCAGCAGGAAAGCAGTGCACAAAGGAAAGGCATCACGATACTGTCTGACATCTACATCCTGACTCTCAGGGTGCTCAAGAACTTTTACTCCTGCATCATTGAGAGCATCCTGTGTGGGAACATCATCACGTGGATGGGG